>KZ651147.1:357709-389030 GCA_001010745.2 Gerris buenoi | reverse complement strand
ATTTTTTTTTTTTTTTTCATTTTAATCGTCGCGTCCTTTTTGAGAAATAATTTTTTTCGCGTTCTTTTTTCAGAGTGTTTAGGGTTTAGCGCCCCAAATTTGGAGCTAACATTAATTTATCGATTTCGCCTCGTGGTATGATTTTTCTGACCTTATACGCTAACTTTACCTCAAAATCGGCCCTGTAGTTTAGGCTCCACACGTCTCCACAGACAACGGACAGATTTTTTTTTTTTACTTTTTTGGGCTCAGGGGACCTCAAAACGAGTAAATCCATCAAAATCTCCTAATAGAATTTTCAAGTTATCACAATACTTTCTCTTTATATGAGTAAGTAAAAAGCTAAACCTATATGTCACATTCTCATATTCAGACATATCACCTTGTGAAAAGTTTCAGCTTCTTATGTTGTCAGAAAAGTATTAATTTAAGTGGCATTTATTACATTTATTTTGTTAGTCCTTGTTTCCCATGCTCATGAAGAAATAGGCCAAATATAATAAATTTAAATTAACTACATAGGTTCATTTATAAAAGACGGATTTTAACTAAATAAATATTTGATGAATAACTTTTTGACGATAACATAAACTTTTAATCGTTGAATTTTTTTTTTTTGGTTTTTATTGTTTCAAGATTTATTTAAAAAGGAAACTACCCCTTTTTATTAACGCGGGAAAAAATCTTGTATTTAAATTAAAAAAAAACTTTCTATTTAAAGGAAATAAAAGTTTTTTTATTTAAGTTATCTCTTCGAAATAACCAATAAATAAATAACTAAAGCATCACAAAATCAACAAGAACACTAAAAAGGATTTAAATGTTGGGAGAGAGAAAAAAAAGGTAATTTTTCGTTGACTGTTCAAAGGCAAGTTAGAATAAATAAAAAAAGAAAAGGAGTACACCTAATATATATTTATCATCTCTTCTTTCAGATAGAGAAATAAAAATGTCTGGAAGAATTCGTCAAAATAATCTTCCTCTAAAGTTATTTTTAAGTTCACTCTTCTAGATAATACGAGTATAAAAGTTGATTTTTTCTCTCTTCTTTCGTCGTACGATCTATTTATATTTGATTAAAAAATAATCATCGAAGAATTGATTTTTTTTTTCTTTCTTTCTTTCTTTCTTTTCATTCTTGGAGCTTAGTGACTTTTGAATTCAGATAGATTATTACTTTTATTGTATTCAGTTTTTTTCTACCTTTTATTTTACAAAATAAAAAAAAATGGGAGAAGTTTGAAGAAAATAATTATGTTCTCTGTAAAAATGTATTGAAGTGTTAAATTAGATTTTTTTTTCTATCTCTCTAATTGTAAAAAAAATATACTGAGTGTTTTTTTTTAAGTAAAAAGTCAAAAATAATAGATGAAATCTAAAGACCAATAATGTTAGTGAATTTGCATTTAAAGAGCAAGATTTATGTTTAAATGTAGTAAACAAAGAATAGTTAGTTTTTAAACACAGTCTGCCAATTTATGAGGTACATCATATTCCTCGCTTCGGTTACATGAGATTTGAATATATTTATAAGTTAAGAATACTTAAAAGATATATGTGTTAATAAAAAAAAGTGCATGTGGAAGAGAAACTTATGTACGCAGAAGGTTGAAAAACCTATATATGGGACCAATTATGTAATGGACTAATTATGTCCTACCACCCAAATTTCATTAAATTTAATTTAAAAATAATAATTTTAATTCATAAAAATTTCGGACAGTTCGGCGGACAGACACTAAACCAAAGATGTTATTTGGTATCCGAAATGGATTTCTGTCTTGGACTGTTTTGAATTCTAAGACATCAAAAATGTTTTGTTCTGCAGAAGGATCACAATGCTTCCGTTACCTTCGATAGGCTCGGAAACAAAATTATGACTGTAGTTTTTCGAGCATTCTCTTATTTGAGTCAATAAATGATTACATGTATGGTTTTTGTTTGTTTATAGGAGTGAAGTGTAAAGACATGTTGGACATACTGATGGTAAGCTGTAAGCAGAGCGAAGCAGCTCAGCTCTGGGTTACTTTCCTCACTACATGCTTCCAGCAGATCTGCCAAGAAGAGAAAAGACCACCTTTCAAGTAACAAATTTAATTATTTCTCAACTTTGTTCATTTGTTTTCTTATGTGTTATATTAATCATAATTAAGTAATTATTTAAGTCATTAATATTATTAAATTTGACTAATAGAAGGAAAACAGAACAGAGGAACAACAAATAAAATTACTACCCTTAGATGGGGAATTGAACAACAGATCTTGCCATTTGTAGTGCTATAACTTGTTAGTTATTTTGTTTTCTCCTCTAAATAGATATAATAATCATATAGCTAGATATAAAAATAATAATAGTTATTAGCAAAATTATTTCTACTACTTCCTTTGGGTGAAAGATTTTGTGACCTAAATTCGCTTACCTGGATATTTGTGCTTAAAATCGTCTGCCAACTAATTATTTTAAAAATTGTTTTGCTTATAATTGGGATTATTAGTTCTATTCGGAAGGAGTGAAATATTTTTCTGTAGAATCAGTTGGTAGAGCATTGCACTGTAAACACAGGGTGGCAGTGTCTTTCTTTGACTGATTCTTTCTTTTTATTTAATAATTAAATTAGTATCATCATTTCAACTTTATCAATATTAAGTAGACCTAGAATCAAGATAATAAATATTAAGCAGACCTAGAATCAAGATAATGAATATTAAGTAGAGCAGGGGATTTATAGTAACTGTGATCCTAAAGGCGTTGGTCAATTCCGCTTGACCAGCCATCTATTAATCAAGGTGAGGTCATGGGTTCAATCTTGCACCTAGGCTTTTTAGGGTTTCGAGGACGTCCTAGAAACCCTTATGTTTTTGGTAGTGCGTCTGTCCGTCCGTCGCATCTTGGTGTATATCTCCCGACCTACTGAAGCTATAGACTTGAAATTTGGTATATAAGTTAAACTTTTTTGCCCAAAAACAGAAAACCCATTGCGAACTTTAACACTCCAAATTTCTGCGATCTGCGATCACCGCGCAATATCTTACATTTTTTGTAATTTTCAAGTTGGGTATCATTTCAAAGGTATTGAAATGTAGATTACAAATATTTATCGCATTTTCAAAATGGCGGCCATTTTACCCCCCAAAAAATTCAAACAAACCCAAAATTTACCCCCCCTGCACTACCCCATTAGAATAGGTCCTAAAATAAGGCAAAAATACATAAATATAAATCTCTGTAGTCCAATAAAATTTCCAGGAGTTGATTTAAAAAAAGTAAAATTTTAGAATTTTTAGGGGGGCGTAACTAGGGGGCCCCAAAATTTTTGTGATTTGAAAAATCGAAGTTGGGTATCATTTTAAAGGTATTGAAATTTGGTTCACAAAAATATATCGTGTTTCCAAAATGGCAGCCATTTTGGCCATTTTAGCCCTAAAAGAATTCAATAAGCGCATACCGAAGATAGTAAAGAATAATAATGTATGCACATCTTGATTTTTAAAAGTGAACAATGGATATTTTTGTTTAGAAAAAGAAATAATAATAATAATAATTAATTCTTATGACCGAAGAAACCCTTTTAGTAACTTGCTAGCAAGTACTTGACGGGATTTTTTATTTATATTGCTCACTATAGATCACACTGTATTCACTTTGGCAGTACATGGTACATTGGTGTGTTAAGTGGCTGAATTCATACAGGGTTAGTGAACAAGGCCTAAATAGCTGCTAGGTTGTAACAAGTGTTTTGTCTTCTTCATTCTACTTCCCCTGGCAGAGTGAGATTCAAGACAATCTCTGATTTTTATTTTTTTCTATCCTATCATCATTCATATTATTAATAACTACTGTGTTTTATTGCAGGTTAGCAAGTATAGGAGTAGATGAGGTGATGGATGATGGATGTTTATCATCAGGATGGAATGGTTCAAGACTTCAGATAGTTATAGCCTGTCCTAACTTCATGGAGAGACTAGGATGTCATCCTGCTCCATCTATATTGGCTTCCCTTATCCAACCGGCTACTGTAGTAGCTATGATGCTTGGTGTTCAACCAACCACTCTTGATTCACACCACTTATCAAGTAATGATTACTCTTAATTTTATCATATTTTATTAATAAATTGGAACGTTGGGGGTTCATAATTTTACCACAAGTATAAATAACGCACCATGTTAGTGAACTATAGGTCTAACTGAATAATAAATACTTGGCATATGTTTTTACCCATGTGTTGGTATTTAGGTTAAAATGTGGTTCTAAGGTTCAATCCTTTACCCAAATATAGGCTATTTAGTTGGGTCTATTTCAATAACAAAGTCTTAAGGGGTTTTAACTACCTACTTCTCTACTTCTGCTCCCCTTACTGCAAGATTAATAAAATCACATGTGTTAACTGTTTATTTAGGCGTTATTCCTTGAAATTGCCAAAATTGCAAAAGAAAATTTTACTTAAAAAGAGTTACAAGTTTCTAGATAAGCCTTGAAAAAGTTTCATCTTTCTCCTTGACAGATGATAAAATAAATTCTACTTTAAGTTTAATTCCTGCATTTATTCAATGAACCTTATTCTCCAACTCATTTAAGCTGAGATTCAAATCTAAATTCTAGGTTAATTTTAACTAATGCTATTCTCCAAATTTGTTGAATCTTAAAACTATGAACTGGTTCCATCAAAGTTTATTTTAAGCCTTCTACTTCAGAGGTTCTTATTAAACTTTGGAGATTATTGAACTTTGGATGTGTTAAACTTGAACTTCCTAGAATAGTGATTGGTGATCCCGTTGAAGAACAACAGTGGAACAATTTTAAATGAAGACGACAGAAAGTTGTGAATGCTGGGATGGACAAATAAAGATAAATGAACGAAACAGCATGAGAAGCTGCAATAATATTATTTTTCATTTGATAAAAATGCTATGCTATCTAAAACCATAGAACTCAAGCTGAGTCGCCTTTATTTACATGTGTAAATTGTATTCATCTTTCATCTAAAGATTCTTTGCTAGTTTCTATAATTATTACTTAATTTAAAAAAGTTTATAATTATAAATTATTTGTGTAAAGATTTGTTTCAAATACTGCTAGCTTTTTGCAGCTGTTTTTTTAAGGCATTTAAATAATTAAATCACATTTTGTTCTAGATATGTTCAAGTTTGATCAGTGGAGGAAGTTAATAGTTAAGAATCAGGATGTTGCTTTCGTTGGTGATTTCCTTGGTGTCTCGATGGACATACTGAGCAGATCGTGGCAGCTGCAGCAAGCCATAAATCAGATGAAAACTGACAATAATAACTATGCTCACTTTTCTCTCATACCAAAGAAGCTCAAAGTTGTAAGTATAAGCATTATAAATATGGCATATTATGTATTTTTAAAAAATGGTTATCCTATTTAGTGTGTCGTTTTTATTTTTTGCTACTCTCAAAATTAATTTGGGTTAAAATTATTTAAATACACAATTTTAAAACATTGTTTAATGTTACTTCATCAGACCATTTTATTAACTTTTTTAAGCATGCTATTGTGTTCTGTGAGTTTAATTCACTACCTTCAATATCTATTGGGGGGTAAGATTTTGAACATATCAATCAGATAAAGAATTTAGCTACGCAATATAGGTTAAAATAGTACTACACCCTATAGATTAAACAGTACTAACTAGCATAGATTATAAATATAGTACTGCACAGTACTATAGATTGAATGTTTTCTTCAAAGTATAGGTTAAAAAGTAGATTTTAGTACCCAATATTTTGTCAAATTATCATTAAATGTGAAAAAAAGAATGCCAACTTACCATTTTTAAGTAATGTAATTTAATTTTTAATTTGTTCAGGGCCAAAACAAGCTGATAGTTCTGCTCTCTGATCCAGTTGGAACCAGTGATCGCATTAAAATCACTGTGGACCGTAATGGCCAGAAATATGATATTTCTTCATTTAAAAGAAGAAACCCTTATACGCTTCAGTTCTCTATGCCAGGTAATAATCAATTTCATAAAGTAAAACAATAAAATTTGTATTTATTAAATCTAAAGATTGACGTTAAGATTTTTTTCTATTGATCTATTGTTTATCCCTATTTATGTGCATGATCTAAAGCTTGTTTTGTGCTGGTTTTAGGTGTTTGCTTGCAGACCTCTGTGCTGGTGTCTGTCAATGTAGAAAGGAATGGGAAATCCTTAGGACAAAGATTGGTCAAGTGTGAAAGTCGACTAAGGGAGCTGGAACAGATTTTGAAAACTAGCAGCAACCCTATCAATTTTATGTGTCAGGTAAATCTCTCCCTAGATAGTCTATTCTTAGTTCTTAGATATAAATAAATGCCAGTAAAATTCTGCTATCGTTAGATCAAGAAAAAAAATCAATTTTTAACACTAAATTTACCATTGGTGCTTTCTTGGACACATTGGGGTAATTAAATATTAATGACTGATTACTATAATTTGTAAGATAGTTGATTGAGTAATTAACTGGACATTATAATATTGCAAAGCCCAGAAATATAAATTGAACCATTACTATGGCTACTATATCCTAAGTAAATGTTTACCAAACCGAAGTTGTAGGGTTTTATTTCAGAACTCCTATAAAAATATCTTGTGATCAGTGATTTACTCTATTACTTATACTAAATATTTTAAAAAGTATACACATGTATAGTGCTACTCCTGAAAATGTCTGCTGTTTTAGTTTTTGTATGAAAACTGTCTCCAGAAATACAAAAATGTCACCATCCACATCTCGTAGCTATTTTATTAGGACTTCTCTTTTGATCCATCCTTCTTACTTTCGTGTGTCTGTAATTTTTCTTTGTCTTGGTTGTCCCCAATATTGAAATTTCTTAAAGATTAAAATATTCCATGGTCATTTCTTATTTTGTTTTATAGGCTTTGGGTATTAACCCTGGAAGTAGAGAACAGTTGGATAACGTAATGGTGGCTAGTCTCCAGAAAAATGTACCGCCACATTTTAATCTTCTCACTTCTACTGCTGTAAATTCTCAACATGCAACCAGTAAGTTCCTTAAACACTGCTTTATACTTCTTTTAAAATCATCAATTTTTTTACACATTATGGTTTTGTCTTTGTTTCCCAATGCATTTTATTAATTCATTTTAAATATTTGGTTGTAGTTGCCCTTAAATTTGTTAAATATCCTTTTGTTGGTGCAGGTAATGAAGAAATCCCAACGCTGCTCCACTTTGGGGCTAAATTTGGATTAGAGAAGTTTTGCTGGGAATTACTTGAGTGTCCTGGAGGTTGGCAAGCATGTTCCATAAAAAACTCTCAACATATGACACCATCAGAAATGGCTGAACATTTTGGCCATACCAAACTTTCTCATGCCATCAAAGGATATTCGGTAAGACCTCTTTCATTCTTTTATAAATATTAATTATTGCCCTCAACTAAAAAAAAAAAATATTTGTGTAAGGCCTTTGTTTGATGTTCGACCTAAGCCTTCACAGATTATTGCAACACGGATTATTATTATTATTATTGTTTTAGAATTGGATATGCTCTGGAATAACTTTGAATTAAAATATTATCACTCCTTAAGGTGTTTATTGACAGTTAAGGTTTTTATTGAAAACATGGTGATATCTCTATAGGTGTAAAAATGATTTGCTCCTACTGCTTTAAATATTTATTTAAATATGAATCACTTTTTTTATCTTCAATTAAAGCGCAAGATCATTTTTTGTATTACATATTTTTGCGAATAAGTCCAAAACTTCACTTTCCATTCTGCCTTTATGATTTGGGTCAGCATAGAACCAACAAATTTTATTTAAAATTGATTGAGATAAACTTGTTTTTTCCATAGATTTTGAATGTAGATGTTGAACATTAGTGTATCAATGTTTTGTTTGTTTGATATTTTGCAGCAAATGACCGAACTGTCGAGCATGTACAGCTATCTGAAAGGGATGAGTGAGAAGGGCCAAGGTGCAGTAACATCTTTGATATGTTTCATGCATGTTTTACTCTCTTTTCTTTATTTTTTCTCTCTCTCTTTTTTGTGCTTGGTAGAATTAGTTTTAATTATTTATTTTTTTGTAGGGGCTTGTTTGAAGTTAGTTAATTTTACATTTCTTCTTAAATTTAATTGTATTTATAGTTTTATTTTACATATGAAAATATTTTTAATTTTGCCTGCCTTCTTTAAGCGGACGTTAAGCAAGAGAATATAGTTGACAGATTTTAATATATTGGAGGATTGACCAATAACTTTTTATCACTCAGAGGATGGAAAATTGTTATTGACCAATTTTTTCGTTAGATCTTCTTCTCATAGTCATTCTTTTCTTTAACAAACTATAATCTCTTTTTAATATTGTTGTATTAGTAGTTTTTTTTGTTACTTAATAAAATAAATAAATACACATAGATGATGGAATTATTTATTTTTTATGTTGCAGTGTTCTGTTATGTATATTTATTATTATTATATTTATTTTTTATATTATTTTATATTTTTTTTTTTTTTTTAGCAAAACATGTTACATATCATTGATGTTTTGCCTAGTTTGTATTAAGAGGCCACAGGAATCATTCTTAAATGAAATAAAACAAAATTTATTTATGCAGAGTGTCCCAAAAAGAATTTCGGACTTTTTAAGAGCTGTTGCTTAGCACCCGTCTTATTATAGAGCCTGCCTTATTCCTATAGGTGTTTTGAGAAATTAATGTAGTTTAATTCTGTTACCATTAAATTGTGCTAGAGATTATAAGAAAGAAATGCAAGTTTTCTGATTAGTACGTTTGCAGTTATGGCTACACCAAAACTGCAAGCTGTTTGCCAATGTAACAACACCCTTGCAAATTCACCCAGTATCTTAAAATTGCTAGAACCATCAACAAATGTTATTATCATTCTGAGAAACAAGCAATGAGGTACTAAAGCTTAACCGTCTATTATTTTTAAGAATTTAAAATTCATGCTTATAAGACTGCTGGAAACTTTTGAGAGAGGAGGATTAAAAGTTAACATGGAGAAGACAAAGTATCTGGTAGGTGGAGGGAAGGCCCAAAGATATAGTCATTCCCAAGGTTTCATTAAAGTAGTGGACTCCTTCAAATGCCTCAGGACTATTATCCATGAGTCAGGTATGTGTCAGATCAATGTAAGCATCCGAGTTATTCAAACTCACTGCTGAATGGAGTTCTGTGGAGTCGTTTGATAGGGAAGACAAAAAAGACTATTCTGACCACCACTGTTGAGAGTGTTTTAACCTACAGAGCAGAAGTGGATACTGACGGAATATCTGAAGGGCAGAACTAGTTCTGTGGAGATGGGTGGGCTGAGAAGAGGTGCCTGAATATCCAGGTTGGAAAGAGTGAGGAATGAGGAGTTATGGCATAGCCATAACTGCAAATGTAAAGCAAACTAATTAAAGTAACTCGCTTCTATATTTTATTTTTGATAAGCTCTCATACAATCCTAACAACTGGTAAAAAATTAATTTCTCGAGACGCCAAGGTCACACAGCTGTCTCTGTTGCACAGGCACCTAGCTACAACTCTTTGAAACTCTTATATTCTTTTTTTGGTACATCCTGTATTTAAGATAAAATAAAAATGTAGCCACAGAGTATTTTGTAAAGAAAGATCTTTACACATAAAGAAAGATTATTGTAAAAAGTTGGCTTTAAATTACTAAACAGCTATCCAATGTTTGGTGTTCATCCAAAATTGTGAGGTTAATATCTGAATTGACATAATTTTGATAAGTAGTTTTCGCCTTTTTTTTTTTTTTTTTGATAAATTGTTATTTTTTAAAGCTCTGTTTTGGCTAAAAGAATCCTTTCTGTGATCTCTTGAACAAATTTTCTTTTCCTCTTATCTAGTTTGATTTATTAATTTATTTGGCACTTTACTTTCTCATTTAATTTGACCTGCAAATTTTAGGACTTGCTCGCAACAGTTGTTTTATTTATTTTTTTTTTTAAAATGATGGAAAATTGCTGCTTAGTTTTATGTTAACCTAATTTTTTTTTCTGTGACTTGATGAGCTTGTCTAGAAGTGTGTCATACCTCTAAAATGGCTCGACCTTTCATGTTAAGGACTCGACAGACCTCTAGGCTCCAGATATATAGAGGCTCGCCAAGTCACAGGCCGTGGGAACCTTATTTATTGTAACAAAAATATATATTTTAGGTAGGTTTTTTCTTTTTACTTATGGTCTTCAGGGGTAATAAATGATAAAATTTTTCTAGTTTAAAAAAGGTGATATTTCATCCCTATTTTCAGGATATTCTCAAACCTTTATGTTATAGTTTTTCTGATCCATTTTTTCCAAATGTCAAGTCAATTTAAACAATTTTTCAAAATGTCTTCCGTTACATACTGATGTAATCCAGGGAAATAAGGTAAATAAAACCCCAATCTGCGGAATGAGAGAAAGCAAGCTGAATTTTTGCATAGACCTTCGCTTTGATGTTCTAATGAAGCACCAAAAAGTCTCATATGCTCACCCTTGTGCGTCTCAAGATATCGAAGGGCAAACAAAGGTAAGGAATATCAGTTTTTTGCGAAAATCTCCCTTCCGGTTAGTCTGAGGTCTTAAGAAGTTATATAAAAACCTATGTAAAACACTATTCCCAACGAGTTTGGATATAAACATTTTTTCGTACGATCAACCGTTTTTGAGATATAGCGTGAAGAAGCGTAAAGTAAACATGCGCGCTCCGCGCATGTTTACTTTCCCATAGAAAAATAAAGTATTGAGATGGTTCAAAAATGTGATTTTGAGATTTTATGAATTTACACGTTTAGAGGACCACTGAGTCCAAAAAAGAGGTCATTAAAAAATGTCTGTTCGTCGTCAGGCTGTCGTTTGTATGGCGTCTGAGCAGACGTGTGGAGCATAAACTACTGGGCCGATTTTGACGAAATTTGGTGTACATGTTCAGAATATTCATATTTTGTCGTGAAATCAAGAAATTAATTTTAGCTCCAAATTTGTGGGCGCTACCCCCCAAAAACTCTGAAGAAACGTGAAAAAAAATATTTCTCATTAACGGCTCTGACGATTTCGATTAAAAAATTCTAAAATTTAGTCTATTTAATTACGAATCTAACGATATATGTCGTTATTCCAGCAAGCTTCTAGTTCCAGAGAAAATAGCTTTAAACGTGGATACGGAGATAGGCCGAGTTCGATTCCCCGCGGAGGAAAAGTTGTTTTTATTATGAAATTCGAACAACTATTGAATAATAAATAATTGTACCTATGAAATCATGATAACTAATAAATTATGAAAAACACTGGGTTACGCATTTATGAACTCGTCTTTAAAAAATTTATATATGTCGTTTTCCAGGTAAAAAGGTCTAGTTACAAATAATATAGCTTTTAATATCCGTATCTTCAAATACTCCTTCTAAAATATTGATGTAGACGAGGACGATGAAGAGGAAACATAAAGCACGCCGGCAAATGCGAAAGACGTGTAACAGTTTTATATACAAAAATAATAATAATTGGGAATTTAATTTTTTAGTATAACTACTAAGCAAAATGCATTTATAGTTATAGTTCCTCAGAATATACAGTATTTTACCTACTAAAAAATCGTTCTGAGACCACTCAGACATTTCTCAAAGACGAGTTCATAATTACGTAACCCAGTGTTTTCCATAATCCCACAATTTATTAGTTATCATGATTTCATAGGTACAATTATTTATTATTCAATAGTTGTTCGAATTTCATAATAAAAACAACTTTTCCTCCGCGGGGAATCGAACCCGGCCTGTCTCCGTATCCTCATTTAAAGCTATTTTCTTTGGAAACTAGAAGCTTGCCGGAATAACGACATATATTGTTAGATTTGCAATTAAATAGACTACATTTTAGAATTTTTTAATCAAAATCGTCAGAGCCGTTTACGAGAAATAATTTTTTTTTTCACGTTTTTTTAGAGTTTTTGGGGGGTAGCGCCCACAAATTTGGAGCTAAAATTAATTTCTTGATTTCATGACAAAATATTAATATTCTGAACATGTACACCAAATTTCGTCAAAATCGGCCCAGTAGTTTATGCTCCACGCATCTGCTCAGACGCCATACAAACGACAGCCTGACGACGAACAGACATTCTTTAATGACCTCTTTTTTGGACTCAGTGGTCCTCTAAACGTGTAAATTCATAAAATCTCAAAATCACATTTTTGAACCATCTCAATACTTTATTTTTCTATGGGAAAGTAAACATGCGCGCTCCCGCTTCTTCACGCTATATCTCAAAAACGGTTGATCGTACGAAAAAAATGTTTATATCCAAACTCGTTGGGAATAGTGTTCTACATAAGTTTTTATATAACTTCTTAAGACCTCAGACTAACTGGAAGCTAGATTTTCGCAAAAAACTGATATTCCTTACCTTTGTTTGCCCTTCGATATCTTGAGACGCACAAGGGTGAGCATATGAGACTTTTTGGTGCTTCATTAGAACATCAAAGCGAAGGTCTATGCAAAAATTCAGCTTGCTTTCTCTCATTCCGCAGATGAAGTCTTATTTCCCTGGACTAATGTGTAAATTCGTCTTTTAAATAAAAAAGCAACAGGTTGAAGGTGAGTCCATGGGCCTCTACAGTCAGAGGCTAGAGCCCATTTATTATTTATTACCCCTGAAGACCATAAGTAAAAAGAAAAAACCTATATAAATTAAAGGGGACAACACAGAGGAAGAAATAATGAATATATTTTAGATTTTATATGGGATGATAATGTAATCTAAAATAACAGCATAAAGTTGATTATCCGTATCCCTATTTAATGTGATTCTTACTTAACTATCAAGCTTACACCTTCCAATGCACTTTCTTCGACTCAGTCCACTCTCTTGCTCCCTCCAAGTCACCTCATCTGTAAACATTAAGGCACTACCTGTCAATTATAGCAAAAAAAGTGCCTAGATAAGATAGAAAGAAATTAACTCTTTGTTAAACAAAGTTTTTGTGCCCCTAGTCAAAAATGAAAGTAATGTGTCACTTTTTTGCTATAAAATTTCTGACCTTTAATGGCACCACTTATAGTTGTGTTATTTATGCATGCTCTACTTTTTTATTTCCCTTACAATGTAGCAAGAATTGGTTGTTTTCATTTAGTTTTAATGAGCAAGAATTGTCTGTAATGAAGTTTGGCTGTTAATTAAGTTGTCATTATTTGATAATTGGAAATATATTTCCTCTTATGTACAGTAACACCCTCCAGCAACCCTTTTAGATTATTGGTGAAATAACATTTAGGTTTTTAACAATTAGAATTAGATAGTTAATTAGATTAGTTTGTGGATTTTAATCATACTGATGATATCGATTTCATTGTTTAATAACAGTTTGAAGATTAGTTAAAAATGCATTAAACCTATTCTTTCTACAGTATGCGCGTTACGAGTTGTGAATTTTGACACTCAGATTGGCCAACCTAAATGAGGAAAAAATAAATCCACTAGGCCTGTGGGACGAGTGGGGCCAGTGACATTTTTGTTTGCTTAGTTGGCCCGACCTTCTAAAATTCAAAATCCAGACCTCTCATTGGCTCCCCACCCTAATTGTTCGGATTTTCCTGCTCTGTAAAAAGTCACAACTCGTAACTTGCAACATCGTTAATATATATAGTCAACACAGTATAAAATCACTATCAATTATTGCTGATTTTATAATGTGTGTATTATAGGTTTAAACTTGTTATTTACTAAGATTTGTTTGTTTTCTTTTATGTTATAGTATTGGATGAAACTAACTACTTGCTGCCTAGACCTGTAAATGACACATATTCAGTACCACCGGCCGCTCGACCATTATTACCCAGCCTTAACTCACCGATTCATATCGATACTGATAAATCTTCACAACCAACTACACCATCAACTCATCAACCTGACTATCAAAATACATCGACTCATCTCCCCGATGTGTTTGAGGAACCTAGCTGTTCTGTTCAGCACAATAATGAAATGGAAGATAAATCAAACAATGACCATACAATTAAAGAAGAAGTAAAAGAAGAAAGTGTAAATATCATTAAAAGTAAAATGTTTAAGAACAAAATTGAAGCGGATTTAAACAAAATTGAGCTGGCAAGTACTGAAGAAGAATTGCCTAATTATGAAGTACCAATTGTGGGTAATCTAACCATGCTTGATGAAGACACTGAGTATAGAGTTCCGAAAGGTCTGCCTACTCCTCTACCCACATTACCTGTGTTCTTACCTCCACTTGAAGTAGAGACTAACTATCAGGTTCCACCTGCTGCCAGGCCTTTCACTCCTTCCTCATCTGAACCTGCTTCTCCCTTGCATTTGAACTTTAACTCTTATCTACATATGCACTCTCCTGGTTAGTAAGATTTTTTAATATTCTATCATCTTATGAAAATTGTTATGTATTGTTATATTTTTATAAAGTTGTATCTGAAATAGCAATATAATCTTTATCATGATGATCTTACATGATGATGATAAAATATGCAATTATCAATTTACTATTCAACTAAATAAATTCTTTATCTTCATCTTATTTAATTCTTCTAAAGAGTGCAGAGGCCTCCATCGATGTATTATAAATGAATTAAAGTTAAACTTAACTTCAATTATTAACTACTACAATTATTTAATTGTATTAAATATGACCTGTTGGTATTTCTATGTTAACGCATTTCATTAAGAAGGAGAACAGGCTACAAAGGTATCTTGATTTTTTATTTAGTCTTCTATTAGTTAGCTTCTATTAGTTAAAGTCTTTTTAATAGTAATAGTATAATAAGGTACTAAAATAAATCTCTCTCTCTCTCTCTCACATACACACAAAAAAAGTTTTTAAACCTGTACCGGAATGGTTTTACTATCAGGATCGTCAATTTTTAAAGCTTTGCTTGAGGGCAAACAATGTTTTTAGTCCAGGAGATAGCATGCAAAAAGTGTCTGACTAATGTCAAGCTAAAATTTTGTGTATAAGATAATATTTTGGTGCCTTTCATATGGTCTGCTAAGATCGATTTCGGGTCATAGCGTGGCAATAGGCTTTTTTTTGGGGGGGGGGGGCACCAAAAGAATATTTTATACACAAAATTCTACCTTGGTGTTGGTCAGACACATTTTTGCAAGCTATCTCTTGGACTATTTGTTATGATGCTTTAGTTTAATTTTCATATATTATTATTTAACACATTCAGATTAAAACATCATGTCAAAATGGAGTACATCTAATTCAATTATACCCAACCTCTGTTACATAAATATTTTTTTATACATTACCAATACTAATTAATTTTATACATATTTAACTGATTATGAATTACTTCTGTTTCAGTTTTAGACATAGCTACAAATCAGTTCGAGCTTGAACTAGCTAGGAGGAAGAGAAAAATGAGTGATACAATAAGCTTCAGTTCTGATCAGCTATCTGTGAAAAGTAAGCTTTTCTTATTACATTTATTAATTGGTAAATTGGATTGATTACAATGGAGTGCATTAAATCCTCCTGCTTCAAATTTTGTTTCTGCGTACAATTTAACATGCGCAGAACACTAATCTAAAGTGCAACATCTTTTCTCTCATCAGTTTTTTTGGAGTGGAGGAATGACTTTTTTTTGTTTAAAATTGTAATTTTACTTGTGTCCATCTAAATATTTACTATTTTTACCAAGTATTTTACTTTAATGGCTAGACTACCTTACTTAATTGGATGTTTTAAATGCTTTGCTGCTTTTACTGATTGCTACGCTACTATACTAGGCTTGCCTATTTGTACCAGATGCGAAACGTCACTCAGAAATATAGCCACAAATCAAACTGTCCATCCAGCAACAGCACATTGAAAAACAGCACATACATTAGCGTACTCAATTCTGTATGGCTGCTTCTGTTATCAGTATAGAAAGCTATTTTTATACTTATTACAAACATAGCTTGTGTAGTTTTCTGTGTGGCCTCAGGTTAAATCGGTCTGTCCAAACAAGTTTTTATAAGGTTTATTTTATTTTTTGTTTTCAGGATTAATAGGTTGTATTAGCATTTGGTGAAAAATTTATTTCACATTGAGCTTGTTAATAAAGTTATTCCATTTGCTTACACCTTAGTTAAAAAGTAATACAAAATTTTATTAATGGCACCTTAAAACTTAAGTACTGCTTTATACTTACCAATCTTCTTTATTAATGTGGTGTTTGTAGGTGTTCAAGAAAGGTGTGCTTCGTCCCAGAGTTGCAGCACTACCAAGTCAAGTCCTCAGGATGAACTGATAGAGATTATTAACGACTTCAAGAACAATGTCTTCACTATAGCTGAAGTAGAGAAACTCGTTGATTCTTGGAGGAACAGGAACGATGTTCAACAATCTTTCAGGGAGAGACAGGTAAACATTTAAGTATAAACAAATTCATCTTACTATTATATTTCATTTTTATCAATTTGGGCCCCTAGTTAGTCTTCGTTTCTCACATTGCTTCTCAAAAAATGTGACTAAACCTGATTAAAGTAGTGTCAAGCAGTCTCAAAAGACAATTTAAATTAAATTATGTGGCTGATGAGATGCAATGAACTGACCTAAATCGCCCCTTGTAGGCAGTTATACTACTGATTTATTGATGAACATTTAATCATCATTGACATCAGGGCCGGATTTTGTGGGCCCCTAGGCGATTGATGTGGTGTGGGCCCTCCTGCTTTTAGCTTTGACCAAATATTGGGGGGTCAATCTAACGAGGGTTTGAAAATGGAGAGGGAAGAACCCCTCATTTGTGGTAATGATTTATTCCTTACATTTTTCTTCATGTTTGATATAATTTATTTAACCTCAAAGATGTTTTCTTGACATTAGGATGTTTAAATTTTAATATAAAACTAAAATATGCGGAATAAACAGAGGGTTGAAACTTCACTTAAGCTACACCACAGTACTTCATACTACATATTCTTTATTTAGAATTTACTTGACCATGCCACTTCTATGTTTCTAGCTATAGTTGGGGGAGAGCATGCTTACCTTTAAGTGTGATAAAATAAAAGCCATAACTTGAAATTTTGATTGGTATTCCTTATTTGTATTTCAATCTGACTTTTCTAATACCTATATATTAATTTATATTTTTTATTTTGTTTAGGATCAGTTGGAAGCAATGAGGCAGGAGTACGAGAGGATCCAGAAAGAGATGAAAGACCACATGAAAAGAGCAACTCCCTTTGAACGAATCAAACGATTCTTCTCTAGAAAATCTAAAAGTGATTACCATTATTATTATTATTTTTTTACTTATTTACTTGCTGGTATTCATATTATTTCTGTGTGGAATTAAGTGTTGATATCCACATATTATATATATTTTTTTAAAGTTAGGTGTTAGTATCTTACATAGTTTTCTACAATATGTTTGACCTTACACAAATAATATTAAAAATTAAGTGTTAAATATCAGTATGTTCTTATCATGTATCAAATTGTACAATTTAATTTTTAAATTAAATTTTAGTTTTATGTATAAGTTATCAAAAATGCACATTCCATACAACACATATATCTTGTTAGAAATTTTATAAGTAGTTAATATTCGTGAATATCAGAGTTTATTTTAAATTATTAAAATGATAACACTTACTTACCACAAAGCAGCAGGAATTCACTGTATTTTATATTGATTTATTAAACATTCTTCTTGTATTTTAAATTTAATGTTTAATTATTAAATTATTGCAGGTGGGCTGGATGTTAGCAGAGTGGGTAGGAATAGTTTGGACTCCGTATGTCACAGACCCTTAAGTAGCTTAAGCCTGCACAGCTCTTCTTCTAGTAAGTATAAAAAATCCATATTTTATTTAAAAGCATATCCAGAACTCTTTTATTGATAAGACTGAGACTAAGATTGTTGGCAAAGTGGTGGCCCTATATTTGGGAACAAAGTTCCTTATCACACATTTCATGTGAAAGCGCCAGTAGTCGACCGTCACAAAATTTCAATAACTTGAGTAAAAGATGACCCATTTAGTTAAAATGTGGTTCACATGTTCATTTTACAAGCGTTTGCGAGCTATGCTCACGTAAACGTAAGCTTCAAATGTAAAATTGGAATTCTAGGGTGGGAAAAAATTCTAATTTCATCTATTCAATGAGACAAACAACTTTTTTATTTTTTTAGTAAAACCTGAACTGCTACTAAGTATTAAAGAGATCGTTTACTAAGTATTAAAGAGATAAACGTTTACAACAGAGAAAAAAACTTTTTACTGATATCTTAAGTTCTATTATAACGATTTTAATAAAAATTGTGGTGGGGCTTTTTTTTCTTTAAGGCCTCCACTGTCATCAGAATGCTCTTTTCTAGTTAATAGCATGCTGCATTTTATACAGTCTAGTATTTATTATATAATTTGTGTTTAATAGGTTCATCCTCTACAGGTAGAATCAGTACTGGGAGTGGAGCTAGTCTAGGAGACAGTGGAACTCACTCTGACCAGGACTCTGAGAAGCCAACTGAGGTAATTATACCAACTTTTCTGTTTTAATCATAATTTACTTAATTCACTCTGCCAAAGATTTTATTATTCATCTTTACATTACATTTAGTTTTAAAATGAAATATTAGAATAGTGGATGGAGTTTAACGAAAAGTAAAATAAATATTAATGCCACTCCGAAAAAATAACTGAAAATTAACTCATTATTTTGTGGAGAGGCGTTCATATTTTTTATATACTATTGAAAACTCCACTTACACACTGATTCTTCAGTATGTAACCACATTTGTAAATCAAATTAGTTTATTGATATTTTTGGCAATTGAATCTAGTATAGCCAACAGTCTAGCCAACCTCTACACCTTCTGAAGACGGTTGGTTTTCTTGCTTTTAGAATAGAAGAATTTTAGTTTTGGTCCTCTACGAGCTCTGATACCATTTAATGTTAAATTTAAAAAATATTTACTTCATTGCTCCTATTGGCAAAGTATAGTACTAAAAAGTAGAAACCAGCTAGGTACCTCCTGTTAACTTCTAACTTCCTGGAACTATATTTAAGTGAGTCACATTTCATGTTGTTTTTTTATCTTACGGAAAATTTCATCTGTCCTTCAGCTCACAAAGTTCACTAAAAAAATCCCAATATTTTAATTTAGATATTATAATAATAGTTAGTTGATATCCAATATCCATTAAAAAATAAATAAATAAATAAATCCACTAAGAAACTGTCATAAAGATTACAAAACTAAGTTGCCACCTTTTTGCTAATACAGGGTTTTCCAAAAAGGTGTCTGTAATTTTAAAATTAAACAACTAAGTGTATATTAAAGGCATACTATTTATTCATTAACCAAGACACAGAAATTCTAATTTATTTAACATTACTCGACAATTTTGATAAGAGTCCCCCTCTGTTGCTGTGCCCTCCATGGGGATTGCCATGGAGTGACTGGTGAGATGCCTGCTAGTAAAATTACTCCCGTTTACAATGTTTTATATATCCAAGCTATTAAATTCTACAACATTTTATTTTCGCTACCACTTTATCAATGGTTTTTATTTTCAATCGAATCTGCACAATATTACATTGAAAATTTCACAAAACATTCCCCAACATTTTTGTTTACATAGCGTAAATTAGTAGGTTTTTTGATATTCAATTAACTCATTTATGTATTTTGTTAGTTTTTTTTTTTTTTAATCTTTTATCTTCTTGTAATTGCATTAATTAAATCACAAGGCTAAAGACCCATTTACACTTTGATTGCAAGTGCGAATGTTTAGTAAAAACGCTAAACCCATTGGGATTCGATGTGTTTAGTGTAAGTGTTTAGTAATTTTCACTAGTAGTAGTAGTAGTAGTAGTCTAGTACTTCCTACTAGAACGGGTAGGACGAACCACTTGTTCAAACCTTGCAAATAAGATCAGCACCTCGGCTACCCTGGCTCTCCACTCTCTATTTTCACTAAATACTTGCAAAAATTTTACTAAACACTTGCACTAATCAAAGTGTAAATGAGCCTTAATCAAATTTTGACACCTATTTGATATTACAAATATTTGTGGATTTTAAAAAAGTAAATAACACACAAATCAATTTAAATTGTGCATTTAATCGAAAACAAAAATACTTAAAGCAATAATATTGGATTTAATTTAGTGAATAAAGTTGAAACTATTTTCTTCTTAAATTTTTAATTTTGTACCTAAGTTGGTGTTTATTTATAGTTTTTCCATTACTAGCCAGCTAATTAAGATAAAAAAAATCACATTTTATTATTGCTGCTTTCTCTCTCTCTCTCTCTCTCTCTCTCTCTCTCTCTCTCTCTCTCTCTCTCTCTCTCTCTCTCTCTCTCTCTCTCTCTCTCTCTCTCTCTCTCTCTCTCTCTCTCTCTCTCTCTCTCTCTCTCTCTCTCTCTCTCTCTCTCTCTCTCTCTCTCTCTCTCTCTCTCTCTCTCTCTCTCTCTCTCTCTCTCTCTCTCTCTCTCTCTCTCTCTCTCTCTCTCTCTCTCTCTCTCTCTCTCTCTCTCTCTCTCTCTCTCTCTCTCTCTCTCTCTCTCTCTCTCTCTCTCTCTCTCTCTCTCTCTCTCTCTCTCTCTCTCTCTCTCTCTCTCTCTCTCTCTCTCTCTCTCTCTCTCTCTCTCTCTCTCTCTCTCTCTCTCTCTCTCTCTCTCTCTCTCTCTCTCTCTCTCTCTCTCTCTCTCTCTCTCTCTCTCTCTCTCTCTCTCTCTCTCTCTCTCTCNTTTTTTTTTTTTTTTTTTTTTTTTTTTTTTTTTTTTTTTTTTTTTTTTTTTTTTTAATAAAAATTCCATTTATACTCCTATAGTAAACCCATTAAAAGAGACAATATAAATTAAAAAGTAAGAAAGAAAAAATGTTAATAGTTTTAAACAATTTAGCTGGAAGTTTGCTAAAATAGCAATGCCGCCCAGACAGATAGAATCACAGAAAAATCTATCTCCCTGCAATTGAGTTAGGGATAACTGTGCAAAGTAAATGACTGTCCAAAGTAAGGTAACTTCCCCTGCTAGTTCCTAAAAACTTAGTTCTGTATAATGTGTAATTTAATATTTCAAAATACATAATTGAGACCAATATAAATTTTATAAAAAAAAAAGCTTAAAAAAATACTTATTACCATGTGGTAGTCAACTTATTACCATGATAGTCTTTCAATCCCTTAAGATTACTACCATTGACAATCTAAGTCAGTAAGTGTTAATAATGGAGTCCTGAAATATGACAAGACCACTTTCTTGTTTCGTTTTGGTATACAAGTCATTTAAAAAATTCAGATGAGACTAATTGTAGGATTTAACATTAATATATTTATGTTTGGATTTAAATTTTAAAATATGTTTTATTTGTTTTATAAATTTTTAATTTAATATTTCTTCTCTGTTTCAGCAATTTGTGTTCCACGAAAGGCTTCAATCAGTAAGGGAACGAAGCGAAACATCAGGTGGAAGTCTGGGAGAAGAATATGTAACAACATCTCCTCAAATAAGTAACTGTGAATTACCTCTTCCACCTCGTGGTCAAGATTTATCTCACGTTCATGCCGCATGTGACCCTTACAGAAACTACATAAACTGCCCGGCACCTGAACCAGAGGTGAATGAAGTTAAACGCATCCCTACATTCATCAAACAAGAAACCATCGTTGAAATTCATCATAATGTCAAAACACCGGAAGTCAAAGAAAAAAATGAAGTAAAGATAAATATCGAAAAAGAGGAAGACGAAGAAGAAGATCCACTACAACCATTAGAAGATTTGGCTCTTTCATCTGATTCCAACTCGCGATTTAACGACACTAATTCTTCCACTCTTACATTAAACACAGCCCATTTATCTCACCTATCCTCCTCTGATCTTGAACTGCTCGAACAATCTCAAAAATTACTCAAATCTGTTGCTGATTCCCTTCAAGAATCTGAGCCCTTACTCAACACACCCAAAAATGAGTATAAAGGTGCCGAATACATAAATGTTTCTCCTTTCCCTTCCCTTCCATTTAGACACAAGTATAACAAAAGTGTCCTTCTGTAAATTACCTTATATTATTATTTATAAATTGAGTTATTAAATTTTTGTTTTTCTGATCTCAATAAAAAAAAGTTTTTCTCCTTCCTTCCTTCCTTTTTATTTATTTATTATTTTTTAAATATTAACTGTAAATAATTTACTTTACTAAAAAATAAAAAAATTAATTTGACTTATGTAATTTACGTTCATTTGAACATCTATATATAACAAATAAGTTGTATATAAAGAATTCAGATTTAATTAATAATTTAGAGTAAAGAGATCTATTATTTTTTTTATCATATGTATGTTGATTTTGTTATTGAGTGAAAAAATTAAATTTTTAACATAAATTTGATTTCTGTAACCTGAGGTTCAAATGAACTCTATCCACAAGGAACTCCTCTATTTGTTTTATGTTTTTTGTGATGCTAGAGTTCAATAAACTTTCTCCTGATGAGTACTTTTTAAAAATTAATATAAATTTATGTCTGAAAAATTGATTTAATATATTAATCTAGTTATTGACAGTAACCTGAGTGATGATGATCTAGTTGCACAAAATCTTGATAAAAACGATTTATTTTTCTTATTTAAATTGTTTTAAGAGCAAAAGTTACAGATCTCTTTATTTGATATTATTTTACTTCTATTATTATGTCAGGTTTTTTTTTTAATTGTAATAAAATGTTAAATATTATATTTATATAAATTAGTATTATATAATATATTTATATAAATTTGAGTTTGCAGTGTGAGCAAAACTAGTCAAATAAGTATGGAATGCAGTTAAACATTTAGAGAAAGGTAAAAAATATAAATAGCGTAGTTGGATGATCTTATATTATAATTCAGATTATTTATTTATTTTGTATTGATTTAACTATTTATCCTTAATTGAAGTAGAAAAACTATTTTGTACTTTTTAAAGGATAATAATTTTTTTTAAGGATAATAATGGTATAATATTTTCTCCACTTTTTTAAAGACTGCAGCTTTATCAGCTATCAGTTAGATATTGTAGAGGATATTTTCTTATAAATATTATTTTAATTTATTTATTTGATATTCTGCTTGAGTTATATAGTTGGAAATTTCAGAATGATTTGCTGTTTGACAGCTCTGTACTAAAAATTTGGACATATAAGTTGCTCTCTAAGAATGTGTGCCAGGGGTTGTGTTTGACAGATGTACTTATTTTTAAATAAAAATAGCTTACAGCTCTCATAAGTGCAGTATCCTTTCAAGCCTACAAGTCCTTTCAAAAAATATATTAGCATTTTATTTTTTAAAGTTTCCTGTTCTCTACTTTATTTAGATTTTTACTTTTTACCTTATAATTCAGGAAAGTAGAATTATTTTTTATAATGCTCTTAACCTTGAATTATACTTGAAATTTAAAATAGAAGTCACATTGATTTGTAAATTCATTAAAATTTAACGTATTCCCTAACTGCTCCTATAAGGAGCTTAGTGTCTCCATAGGACATCTCTATCTAACATGGTTCTTTCAAGTGTATTAAACTTCCATCTAGGAGTGTTCATCTCTAATTAATACTGTTTTTTCCAATTTTTCAGGCTCTTTAGTAGCTCCAGTCCAAAGTTTATTGTAATATCCCAAGTTGCACCATGAATTCAATAAATAAATGTAAATTAGGAGAAAAAATATAACTGGATATATTTAAACAATCCATTGGACTACCACACACATATGATCAACAAAAGTAAATAAAAATCATTTAAAAAAAATTAAATAAAGGGGTAGGTGGTGATAGAATTGTCCTATGTTGAGAAGGTGATATTGATATCTATGGCGGGATTAAGTCTTTCAACCAAAACTACTAGACTTATAAATAATGGATATAGTAAAATAGCTTATGGGATATAGTAAAATATAATTTTTTTTAATCATCCAATTTCATTCACCTACTTCCAAACAACTATATCTGTCTCTCCTATTATTTAATGTGTGATCTAGTCTACTTGTTAATTGAGAGAAAATAATAAAATAAAATATATTATTTTTAAATATTATCATCCTTTTTCTTACCTTTCATTGTTATTAACAACCTTAATTGCAAATCTTACCTTCATCCAGTGTGTTTGGGTTTGTCCTTCATATCAATGTTTAATTCAGTATTCCAAATTTCAAAAAAATTTAAGTTGAAATTATAAACAAATAACTATTTTTATTTCTTTTAATTATTAAGTTGTACATATTAATAATTATAAATTAGAGAAGTTGTTTTTACAATTTTTAATCTTTTTATTATAGTACAATATAAAATTGTTTATACAATGTTTGTTTTACTTTGTGTTGTTTCTTATTTTCTAATTGTACAAAGTCTTAAATTATTTTAACTATTTTAAGAAGAATAATAAATTACACAGTGGTAGAAATAATAAGATGATAAAAGATTAAGATTGGTGAACAAAAGTGCATAAAAGTGAACAGTATTTTTTCCTGTTATGATTTTACCATGCATAGTTAATATATATTGAATAGTGTCAGTTGAAATGAAAATGTATGAGCCAAAGAAATATAAATAATTATATATGTATATTGGCATTTCCTAAAATATTATTTATTATTAATTTTTTAGAAAAAGGAAAAAGTGTAAATGTATTGTTGAACATAATAATAAAATATGTATTATTGAAAATATTTGATTTTTTTTTAAAGGATTTTATATTAATAATGAACCAAATACAAAGAAGTATTTTAAGAGAAGAGTTTTATTTTAATGAGCACATCCGCACAAAGCAACGCATAAACAAGGTGTGAGCATTTTAAGAAAATGTGGTGAAATACAGTGTTACCATAAATACAAAAATCTAAATGTAGATTAGAAGTTAATAATTATTTTACTCAACATTTTTAACCTCTTATTATATTATACTTTAAATCAAATTGGTTTGAATCCCGGCGCAGAAGTCTATTTTTCTCTGACTGTCTCCCTTTGTAAATAGTAATTATAATTTGATTTAAATTAAAATTTAAACGTTCCGTAGTATGAGTACTACCAAAAACTTAAAAATTGAATTATATTATACATAAATTATTTCAAAATAATGATCTAGGGTGTGACAGCTTATCAAGGAGGTTAAGTCTTCCCAAATCAGATTATGAAATAGAGATTCAATTCGGCTGAAGAGTCAGCCGTATTCTGTGTGTTATGTTTGGGCAAAACAGACGATTTAACTGTACTGTAAAACAAAGCATTGTTAAATATAAGCCTTGCCATTCAAATTTATCCCCAAATTCCTTTTTGCTTCTTCCAATTTCTTAAAAATTTAGTAAGGCTGTAATTTTTAATGGTGAGTTTTTATTTAGTTCATATTTGAGATTGTTAGTGATAATGAAAAATTATAATTCCAACAAGAATATGAACAACTAAATGAAACAAGAATACTAAATCAACTAGAGAACCCAAAATTTCTTTTTCACAGTGTTAACTAAGTTAAAGGGAACACTTGTAGCAAGTGGTTAGAGTTCTTGCAACTCTGCCTCCTGAAACCTTGGTATAATACTTGCAAATCTGCGTGGTTTCTAATTGTTGTCCCTTTTTATATCAATTACATGTTCCAGACGGGGATCATTTTTATGCCATTTTTCCCTCCCTACAAGTGGCACTTTAACGACGATTGTGGCCGTGATAAATATCTGCTAGTTCTTTGGACACTACTATGCTTAGCAGGTACTGATTTCATGTGTTAGGCAGGACCTATTTTTGTTCTTAATAAAATTCATTCAACTAAAAGTTGATTCACTTGTGTAGGTTCAAGCAAATAATGATCAGGTTTAGTTTTGAGCAATTTATTTATTATAATTTCTTAAGCACTTAATTTATTTTCTAGCAACGTATGATAATGGAGAAAATATAGCGACTTCCACGTACGGTCGAGGGCCACACAATATTGTACTGAGGGCCGCCTAGTGAGTACCCCTGCTATAGGGTGATTCGGGTTCGTCCCTTGACGGCCAACAAAACAAACTTTGATTGGACGCGGTGAAGACATTTTTACCCTATTTTTCCCTCCCTACAAGTGGCACTTTAACGACGATTGCGCCCGATTTACGACCGAAAAAAGAGGTCTGATGGGTGTTTCATGTTCACCACTTCAAGCCAGACAAAATGAGCCCCATTTGGATCCGGTCTAGATACAGCCACCCTGCTACGATCTGAGAGCAGTCCAGTGGCAGTTTCGTTAACTAGAGAAGGTAACATAACAGTAGACATACCCCAGGTTATTTAAATCTGTCAGTCAGTTACAGTTTACAGATATTGTTTTTACAAACATTAAACATTTCTAGTTAGTAGTTTTAGTGTTACAACCTATCGTATTGAGAGCCTAGAGATTACTATTAATTATAAATATATATAGTAACAGATTAATAAATAGTTCACATCTATTATTCATTACATCAAAGTGATAATTTATTTATTGTTTACCTATTTATCTTGATATAATTATTCACCCTACCTTTAAGGTATACAAATTGATTTATATAAGATCGGTAGATTGTTTGTTGAAAAACAAAGGGCCGTGAGCAATTTAACAAATTTTAATTAACTAGCAGCGTATTTTTTAGTGATTGTTTATAAGGTGTTATAAATTGTTATTCAATGTAACTACATTACAATTTAAAACTAAAAATAATACATATCCTGTGAATATTTAACTTTGACTTTGATAAGACGAGAAAAGTAATCCTACAATTTACACATAAAATAACTGCCAAGTTTCAACTTTATGTTACCCTTTTTGTGTTGGGTATCATGGAAAAATGGAAATATAGGTGTGTTGGTAAGACTTTAGGTTGGAAACTCCACATCACCTCACTAACAAAAATACTTAAAGACTTAAAGACTATTTATATATTATATTATTTCCTAGACTAAGTGAATTCTAAATTTTGAACAATTAATATCTGGCACAACAGACCATCAAAGGGTTTACACAACTATACATTTAAATCAAATTATAATTATTATTAACGTACAGAGAAAAATACCAACTATAAATGTAATGGAAGACACAGGGTTCATGTGTCGTTCCATCCCTGCATAAGGCTCATTATTGGCTTCCGTATCTTGATTGATATAACTTCCACTCGAGTAGCTACCCATCAACTGTTCCAGCTTAGGAAAAATTAAGCCACATCTAGCTTGTTTGCTTAAGTAATTTGCTACTTAGGTATGGTATTTGTGAGTTTAGAGAGTTAAAGGCCATAATAAATATAACAATTCAATAAATTGTAAGAAACAATAAACACTTTAAACTTTAATTAAATAGCACGAAGGTAACAGGAGTAACAACACATATACACGACACGAGAACGAGAATACAGAATACAAGGAAGAAGGGCGGGAAAAAGAATAAGTGAAGGTTACTCACGGGTTATACACTCGTTCATAAATACATTACTTAACAGTATTATCCCTGGGGCTTTGCACTATTGGTTATACTTTATCCGCTTTGTTGGTTACACAAAATATTATATTAGAGTGATTCATAAAAAGCTCTCAAGAGATTTGTGGTCCTCTTTTTGAGTACATAATTTCGAGTACTTAGTCTGAAAGAAATGTTCGACTTGGATGCCAAAAAGATAGAACATATTTTGAGTACTAGGAATCCCTGGAGACATCGACCACAGCTTAGAGACACTGCAAGTTCATAAATATAACCAAGTATAATGCATGACAACAATAGTTAACAAATAACTATATTAACAACAAATAGTTATATTAAACCCGCAATGCACGGTATAAAAAAAAAAAAAAAAAAAAAAAAAAAAAAAAAAAAAAAAAGCTAAATAAAAAACTTTCGGTTTATCAGGGTACTTTTTTTTCGTGTGTACAAATTATATTTATTCTAAGGTAAAATATTAAAATGTTTAAAATTTAATAACAAAAGGATGGGTATGTATAGCAGTAATCAAATATGTAAATTTACATTTTGACGAAATAAAATAATAAAATTTTGACTTGCCAGATGGCTTTTAGGGCTGAATTTGGTGGTGAATAGCATCGGATCTGCTTGAATCCGCCAATTGGCTTTAATTGCCTTTTAGAATTGTACGTAGTGGTGGATAAAACGAGATCGGGTTGGACCTGCCAAATGACTTACATGGACTGTGTGTAGTGGCGGATGATACGAAGTCATCGTATCAACTCCATAACCGGTATAATGTGACGCCATTTTACTTTGTTAGATAACTGGATGAGATAACCGTGATGACAGTTTAAGTATTTGTTATTTTCTTGAATTTAATTTAAATTATTAAATAAAAAGTTCTTCATAAAACTACACACAGAGTAGGCTACCAACTTGAAGAAGCTACTTTTTTCACCATTCTGGCTGAACACCAAACATAAGGATCTGTAATCAGGAATAACTCGAACATCTTGCGTCTCAAGCGCTAAAGAAAGCTAGGTAAACCAGGGAATTTCTTGGCTAAATATGGCGTGCTACATTAGACAAAATGTCAAAATTTAAACTTGAAATATTTGTAAACGAAAATCATTTATAATCCCAACCTATTTAAAATACAAAAACAAAAATAAAAACAAAAAAGTTAAAGGAACATACCTTGATTAGTATCGGTGGGGGTGGGTGGTTGCCTTGATGAAGGCGACGACGGAGGTTTAGGATGAGGAGGAGGTTTCAGTACTGATACAGGTACAAGTCCTTCTTGGGGAGGTTCTCTTGAAGAGTCGACCAACTTGACCAGGCAGAGGTCTCCTGTACATTCGATTACTTCTACTTGCTGCCCCTTGGTCACTGTGAGACCTTGAGACCCGGGGGTGGCAGTGTGGTCCACTACAACCCATGTAAGCTCCACACCTCCCTGTAACCAAATACATCCAGACCATTATTTATCAAATCATTTAAAACTATTACCAATATAAAACCATTTTTTTAAGTTTATTTAAACAACAATTTTGCACCGTTATAATACTTAAGGTCATTAGTGCCAGAAATATGTCTCTAAATTTGCTTTCACCTACACTTTTTCCTTCATTGTTTCCACTTACTCTTTATCTTTCTATGCTTTCCCCTACTCTTCTTCTTTCAATACTTTTACCTAATCTTCTTTTTTTCAATAATTTAACCCTTCCTTACATTCAACAGATGTTTGAATAACGATCAATTAAGAAACTCGATAAAATAAATTTTTTATCAAATTGCTTCTAACCGTACAACTTCTTTTGTAAACTTNATTGTGCAAAATGTAGGTTTGCTACATAGTAATTTTATATAGCAGGTTATATAGTCGTTGGGTACTGCCAGTGAGTCGTACAAAACTGTTATAGAAAAGAGGGGAAAGCATTGTTACTATCATAAAAATGACTACCAAGATATAAAATTCCCTTAATTTTAACAAATTCTTTAACAAAATATATAATATATATATGCCCCTTAAATTCCCTCGGTTATATTAAACCCGCAATACACGTGGATACAGCAAGATTTAGGAGGAAGTTCCATTTTTACGAAATCTTGTTTAAAAAAAAATTACCCCTTAAATTCCAATGGTTATATGAAACCCGCAATACACGTGCATACATTAAGATATAGAGTGTAGTTCCGTTTTCACGAAAAAAAAAAAAATTGCCCCTTAAATTCCATTGTTTATATTAAACCCCCAATACACGTGCGTACATCAAGATATAGAAGGTAGTTTCATTTTCACAAATTAAAAAAAAAAAAATTGCCCCTTAAATTCCATACAAATTACAAAATAATTTGTATCCGGAATACAGCAAGATGAAGGAGCTAGTTCGATTTTCACGATTTTTTATAAAACTCCTTAAATTTCCTTGAGTCGATTAAACCAGCAATACACGGATTTTTGTTCGTCAATTTGTATCCGGAATACAGAAAGATGCAGGAGCTAGTTCCATTTTCACAATTTTTCTAATTCTGATACGTGTATTGCAGGTTTAATCTATTTAAGGAAATTTAAGGCGTTTTATAAAAAATCGTGAAAACTACCTCCTGTATCTTCCTGTATTCCGGATACAAATTGACGAACGGAAAAAAGTGTTGCGGGTTTAATATAACCGATAAAATTGAAGGGCCTATTTTTTTTTTATTATTATTTTTATAGCGTGCATTGCGGGTTTAATATAACCAATGGAATTTAAGGAGCAATTTTTTTTTTTTTTTACAAAATTTCGTGGAAAGGTTTTTTTTTCTTTATGAATTCGTGAAAATTGAACTATTTCTTGCGCCATCCTATATTGCGGATAGAAAATAGTTCTGAGATGTTTTTGTATTGCGGGTTTAATATAAATTTACTATGAACAACCATAATTTACAACCTCCCCCCCTCCCCCATTAAAGGATGTTTACTTTCTGATGGAGGTGACAATACTGGAATACCCCATAACTAAAATTAAAGAAAGGAGTAATAAATAAAGCAACAATTTAATTAAAATTAATTTTATTTCTTTCATTAATTCATAATTAATTACAATCATTGGTTCATTTTATTCCTTAACAGCAACTCCATCTTGAGATGTGTGTAAAACCTTTGAGGCTTGAAGAGAATAATCCAAAGCTACGGTGAAGTCTGCCAGAAGGAGATGAATCATCTATAATCTACGTTCGAGGTTCATTTGAAGTCGTAATCATTTCTCTAACCTGAAATCAGATATAGATTATATTATAAATAACATGTTAAATATTTTTAAAAAAAAATAAATAAATAAATCTGAGGAGCTTAACTAAAGGTTATTAATTATATAGCGCTTGATTAGTTATGCATATTTACAGATTTTTAGCTCTCTGAGAGCATTTTTTCTACCCAACCTGCAAGCTTTTATCTTATCAGTGAATCGATACTACGGTTTAGTACACTACAGTTCGTTAATAAAGCTAATGAGCTGAAATAAAGTTTATTAATTATATAGAGCTTGATTAGTTATGTATAATTACTGAGTTTCAGCTCTCTAAACCTATTATTTCTACCCAACCTGCAAGCTTTTATCTGATCTACGAATCGTTACTACGGTTTAGTACTCTTTATTTTGTTAATAAAGCTAAAGAGCCGAACCAAAAATGATTAATTATAAAGCGCTTGATTAGTTTTGTATAATTACTAAGATTAAGCTCTCTAAAGCTATTATTTCTACCCAACCTGCAAGCTTTTATCTGACCTGCAAATTCATAATAAACCCGCAGTACACGGAATTTCGTTGATAAAGCTAAGGAGCTTAACTTAAGTTTATTAATTATATAGCGCTTGATTAGTTATGCATATTTACAGATTTTTAGCTCTCTGAGAGCATTTTTTCTACCCAACCTGCAAGCTTTTATCAGA
>KZ651147.1:308901-335250 GCA_001010745.2 Gerris buenoi | reverse complement strand
TTTAAAAACCACTTTTTTGGACTCAGGGGACCTCAAAACGTGTAAATCCATCTAAATCTCAAAATCGAATTTTCGCGCCATCACAATACTTTCTCTTTATATGAGAAAGTAAAAACCTGTGTCGCGAGGGTGGGAGTACAGTGGTGAGTTTGTAGGCCAATCAGAAGGCCGGATCGGCGGCATTGTAAAGGTTATAATATAAAACATATGTGTTTATATACAGAAAGATAAAGTAAATAATATGCTTAAATCCACTACTTACAAATGATACAATGTCATTGATATAGATAATTCAAACAATTCAATTTACTGAGAATATTGAAGTGTTATTGGTAACATGAATTAAATATAGTGAGAATAGTGAACTCTTATATTGGTAAAACCAATATAATATACAATGAGAATGGTAAACTGTTATTAGTATAAAAATCATAATAGTGAGTCAAGTGCGTTGCCTTTAGTAATGCCAATTTTCTATTTTAAAGAGGTCCCTATACACTCAATATTACTGTACGCCAGTGGCTACAGGTAATGCCAGTGGGGGCCCGCCCACAAGAACTTTTTGGGGCTCCCCTCCAAAATAAAATTGACGATCAAAAAATAAAAGCCCTTTTAGATCTGATTGGGGCCCCTGACATATAGAAGTATAATATTCCAAGCTCAACACTGGTTTGGGGGCCCCCCTGGCATCGGGAACCCGCCCGCAATGCAGGCCCGTGCGGGCCCTAGTTACACCACTGAACACATAGGCCTGAACAATATCATGAACTGAATGCTTTAATAATATTGAATGTCCATCGGGCACTAAACAATAGCTATAATTAATTTATATTCCACAAAAAAGTCTTCTTTATCATACTTTATCTAACAACCAAAATGATACATTAAAAAATAAAAATAATGCAAATAACATTTTAGATGTAATTAGTGATTAAAAGAAACAAATTTAATTGTAGGGAATCTGGGGGCTCCTGGAAGGAAAATAAAGGGGCCCCCACTAAAAGTTTGGGGGGGGGGCCCCCAATATCTTACCGCCGCCACTGTAAATCAAACAATTATCTCTTATCACAAATTGTTAAGTGATAGAAGAAGGAATCTAACAATTTAATTCACTCTAATGTGTTTTGATAGAGGTAGTTTTTTTTACATTACAAGATAGTATACAATTTCTTTTAGATAATTATGCTTTTCACTTACCTGTCGATGCTATTAAAAACCTTATGAATTTTACTAAAAAGCTATCCACATCTCCACTATAAGTTTGTTAGCTTGTTTTTATTAAAAATACTTCTTTTTTTTACTTTAATAGGAAGCTTTGAGCTAGATAACATATCAATTGTCTACTGGCCTAGAAATTATATTTTCCAACACTCTAATTAAAATATATAAAAAAAACCACAAAACACCACATTTTTAGTGCTAATATAAATAATGATTTGTGCAGACTTATTCTATTTTTTTTATTTTATTTTAATTATTTCTTTTTTATTATCATTTTAATTATTTATCCTTATCTTCATTCATTTATTTATTTCTTTTTTTTTTTCTTTTACTGATGCCCAAAAACCGTATAATATAATTATAAATTGAACAAATACAAACCATACATGAATAAATATTTGATCTTGAAGAATCCTATAGAAATAATAAATATGCTCGAAAGAATGTTACTTTTTTACTTCTTGCTTTGAAATGTTTAACTACAATATCCAAATAGCTGATAGTTCTTAATCGCTATTTCAACCTTCTAATTTATATTAATTCAATCTTTCAGACCAACAATTTGGTTAAGAATCAAAAAGACTTACTCATATTATTTATACAGATACAAATAGTACATACACTCTTTGAAACACAGAAAACAAAAAAAAGAACAGTTGTAAGCTTAAAAACAGGTAAAAAAAACAACAAATAATAAAGTCAATATAAAACTTTCTGCAAATTTTGTATGAGAACACAAAAAAACCTAAAACCACTTAAAATAACTTACTGAAACTATAATACACAAAAAATTAACGTGAAAAGTCAACCTTAATTAAAAAAAGACAAAAAAAAAAAAAAAAAAACAGTCATGTGAACAATATATCAATTAAATCTTTTATTTTACAACCCATGTGTACTTAATATTAAACATGTCTTAGTCTTAACAATAAATTAACTTTTAAACAATACAAAAAAGAAATATATAAATTTTTAAGCATTTTAATATTATTTGCAATTAAATGCTAAAGCACAAAATGTGAATGTATTAATTAAATACATTAAATCAGTGAAGCTTATGATTTCGAGTAAATAGTCAACTTTTTATTAAAGTTCCATTGGACTGATGATTAGAACATTTAAGTTATTATGAAGTATTTCTAAATCAAATTATTTATAATAAAATGTTGTGGAATTTACTCAAGGTGAATAACACGGGACTTTTCTCTTTTTCTTGTGCACAATATTTCTCATAGATAATGTAATCTGCATGTAATCATATTAAAGAGATAAGAAAACCTGGGTTTCCTACCTCTAATTTCATAGAACTTCAATAATAATAATAAATACAGTAAAATCAGTTTATGTATAGTTTTAAAAAGGTATTTGACAGCTTGGTTATATACGCCCATACAACTAGCCTACATGAGAATGATTGATAAAATGAAAGCATACAATTGATAAAAAAATAAGCTAGTTAGCGCTATATACTAAATTTCATTTGTAGAGGATTTTTTTTTTTTTTTTTTTTTTTTTTTTTAACCAAAACTTAAGATAAAATAACCAGTCCATCAATTTTAAAAGGTTATACTATATTTTAATGGAAGAAATCAATAAATAAATATTAAAGACAATAATGTTCATGAATGTTTTCAGAACCATTACATGTTGTGGCATCAGTGCTTTTTTTATTTTTTTAAAAAAGGAAATATTTTTAAGATTACAAAATTATTAATATTTTTTTCTACTAAATAATTATAGAGGAGAAGATTGAACTAACTAACTAAAACTATCCGATATATTGAAAAAAAATATATGTATTTAAAAAAAAAAAAAAAAAAAAAAACAGCAAGAAGTAATAATAAAATTAATATTTCTACTTAAAATTAATAACAACACAGAAAGGTAAAAAAGAGATGTTATATAAGTTAAATCATTGCATTCAGTTATCTTAAGTGGAAAAAATGTAAAAGAAAAATGAAGCCATCATTGTAAGTTCAAATAACGGAGTGCGTTATTCAAAACATATCAATATTAGGTAAGTAATGCTATGGGTAAATTTTGTATGATGCTATTTATAGAATTTTATTGGAAGTTAATTATCTATCTATATTATTAAAAAAGTTTAGTAAACAAACAAGTTCAGTGAGAGTGATATATAATTAACTGTTTGTAAGAGTGCGATAGAGATAAGAGGGGTTAGGGGGAGGTTCTCATAGTAAATTCCGCTTAAGAATGACACGGGGAACTGTCATTCCCGAGGCAATAAACAAAACACAGGATAGTGTAATAAAGAAAGCGCATTGTTTGTTTACATACCTTAATCAAAAAGTGACAGCTTTCAATACACAACAAATCAAAATTATTTTGATAAGTTATTAATTCTATTTAAAGAATCATAAATGTTATTATATCTATTTGAAGTCTATCAAAAATGTAATGTTAATAATTAGAACTTTAAGTTTTTAACTAAAGTTTTGATAAAATTGTCGGTCACTATTTAGATATGTTTTATTTAGATAAGTTATTATATATATTTGAACTCCTTTAAATCAAAACAAACCATTATTTTTGTTGGTAACAAATAAAGAAATATGTGTGAGGCTCTCACGCATTAAAAGTGAAACTTAAGATATAAAATATTTTTGTTCCGAGGTAATATATATTTATTTTTAAGTGCAAAAACTATTACAGCGGATTTAAAATTTTTAAACGGTCCCCGGTTCTTATAATAAATAGATTCTAATACTCATAATAAAATAATTCTAATACTCTATACTAGGCAGCGGCCGCCTTTGGGGGGAGGGGGGGGGTTGACGAACGAAGTCTCTTGGATTAATGCAGTTTAAAAGTATAGCATTTTACCAATTATTTAAAAAGAAAAGTTACTGCTGACATTAAAAGGAATATTATATAGACCATCATGAACAAGAACATGAGAACCATTCTGGGTATACGTTATCTTCAAAAGCTGTAGGAGTAAACGCATCAGTAAAGAGACGTGGAAGTAAAGAAAAGAAAATTGATAGAAAAACACATTCCAGAACAAACTTTAGACTGAAACCTTAAAGTAGGAAGAAGAAAAAAAGATGTCCAAGTATAACTTGATTAGGAACCATCAAAGTAAGAGGTATTCATCATTGGGAAAGTCCTATTGACACCCAAGTTGGCTAATTATTTAAAAAGTCGGAGTCGGCAAAAGAGGAAAACACTGTAAAGAACTATGTTAGATATAGATCTCTTTAGGAAGACCTTTGTTCATAATTACTCGAGTCAGCTAAAGAATTCAATTCTTGACAAAAGCCTGGAATAGATAAAAATAAAAAAATGTTTAGGAAACAAGGTACTTTTATAAAATAGGGCCCCACACTTTTTTTTAATCCAATATACTTTTGGACAACCGAATACACACTTTTTTTTTTTTTTTTAGATAAAATTGTGATATTCCTTTGTCCTAAAGCATATTGGACTGAATATCCCTTTGTCTTAATAGGTAGTTATACTACTAGGGATATAAACTCTTCTGCTTCTGTATATTTCCTTTACAAAAAGGAGACCCTTTTTCTATAAGAGTACCTGAAACAAAGTAGGTAATTCACTAGTTATTTAATTTCTATGTACAACATTGAATTATATGTCATTGATATTCTAATTATTATTGGAAATGTTAGTTTATTTGTTGTTTTTATTTTTATTCTGCACTCACTGTATGGTTTGTTTATTTTTTAATTATTGTGTCACTTGACAATGTGTTCTTTTAAAAAGAGTTTTGTATTTATAATGTTTAAAAAGACGAATTACATATTTAAAGTAATTACTATTATGTGTTGAGTGTTGATTTGTATATTATCTAATAATTATAGTAATACGCTTATTTTTACCATACATCCTTAATAGAATAAATTAAAGGTTGTCATCATATAATATTAACTGGACTCATTTGTTTGTTTAATCTGGTCATAGTTTTAAGCTCCCAGTTCCAGTATGGTGTATAATAAACGAAAGATGGCAAAACATACTTATCTTATGTTTTACAAATCCCAATTGCTCATTTAGAAATTTTAAGATGGGTTTAGATATGATTAGAAATTAAACACTGCATCTTTAGACATCAAAAAGTTGTTTACATTTCAATAAATAATCTAATATGGAATGATAGGTTAAATATTGAAGATATATCAATTTACCTCAAAAGTTGTACACATCATATTATCAAAAGGTGTTAGAATGTCAATAATTTTCTTATTCAGCTGTTGCTAAATCAATCAAAACAGCAAGAAATTAAGCAATTACTTCAACTTAGAAAATATATATACTCCAAGACAAAGCACACGGTAAATTTTAAAAACCTAAAATTTCAAAATGGGCCATGTTATTAACACTTTTAACGTCAAGTTAACAATATGTATTTGTTCTAAACTTACTTCCAAAACCTGTATAAGATGACTAACAAGTATAAAATACAAAACAATGGACAAATTATAACAATTATTAAGCAGACATACCTGGAAGGTTTGATTAAATCACTAAAACTGTTAAAAGTTTTTTTCTTTTTTTTAGCACCCTATACTTTCTAGAGGGTATGAGTACCGCATAAAACTTAAAATGATCTAGAGTTTTCTTGTGGAAAAGTCAGATAACTGATCTGTAAGATCTGTAACTGAAAGATATCTGGGGTAATTGACCCAATTTAGTCTTGACAACAACAAATAAACAGCTATCTGGAATTGAAACAGTGACCTCGTCACCCATAATTACAAACAGAGTAACAGCCTGACTCATGCCCCTTGTAGGCTTGTTACACTACAGAATTTTTCTTTAGACCTTATTTTTTTAAATAATGCTTGTTGCTTTCTTTTTCATTGTAAGCTCATTAAAGAAACAAGAAAATTATTTAGTTGCTATAAAGAAAATTCCACAACTTTGCCAGATTCTTGACTCAAACTATTAATCTGAGCAGGTTAAGGTAAGATATCTTTAATATATAAAAGGACAAATCTCTGTAAAAAGGATCTCATCAAAACAAGATCTGAATCTAAACCGTGCCATTGGTATGCCCCCATTTAGGGGATGGTGAGAGAAGAAAAGATTAGCCATAATTGAATTAAGGTTTTTGCTCTTCTTTTCGAGTGCTATAGGTGCTCGGTTCCTGGCTCTGTAATGAAAAAATCACAAATTCACAATTTGACTAAAGTAAGACCAAGCACACATCATTACCTTAACCTTATTTTGGAAAAATAATAAATATGAGAATAGATTTTACACATATTTTTGCTTTCTAAGAGATTTTGATAAAAATCATCTATGAAGTTCCTCTAATCCTTAGGAACAGAGGCATATGATAGGATATGGGAACAGACCTAAAGATGTTCTTCCTAATATGCTGCCTCTTTCCCTTTTCATGGTGAAACTGAAGTATGTAGTACATGGTTGAGTTAACATTTGAGCACTATGGTAAAGCATAATTAAACACTTTATTGATAACACTAGGTGTGTACACAGCTGAGTAATGACCTTTAATTTCATAAAACAATGAAATCTCATGATAAAGTGAGTAAATAACTGTTTTAAAAAAAGATAAATGAATGGAACAATTTTTGTTTGATTTCTTATCTGATCTTAATCCTAAATGATTTTTTTTTTTTTTAACAAATTTGCTATCATTGTTTTGTTTTTGGTGTTTTTAACAAAAATACTACACAATAGAACTTATAAAATATCTGTTTCAATCATAAGATTAAGAAAGGAGAAATAGAAGATAAAAAACAAACAAAATACAAACTTATCTTTAAGTGCAGGGGGTCTGGGCTTATCAGTTATAAATTGATAAAAAAACTTCCTGAAATTAAATATTTTTTTCAAAAATTATTTGTTAACAGTAAAAAGTTATTTAACTTAAAAAGATTTTCCTTTTTTTAGAGAAACAAAAATTAAGGTAAAAAAAAACCTTCCACTTTTAATTTTAATATTTCTTATTTAACTGTCAACTTATTCATAAATTATAATTGCATTTAAAAAAAAGTTCGGCACTTAATAAAGAAAAAAAAAGAAGAAAGATTAATTTAGACTAAATAACGATAAATAAAAATAAGAAGAATAATAAAAATATAACAAACAGATTTTTTTTTATATTATATCTATAATTAACAATTTAAATAAATAAAATAGAAAAAACAAAACAAATTTGTGGTTTGAGGGGGTTAATAAATTAATTTAAATTTACTCCACACAAGGACAAGAGAATACAATGATAAAAAATATAAAAAGAACTATTAAATAATAAGGCTACACAGGTTAAATGTAAGACAATAAAATACCTATTGAAGCAAGAGATATAAAATTATTTGAGTTAACGTTAAAGCTCGCCAAAGGCTACAGATTGATTACTTAAGTGCATCTCATAACTCACCTGGCTTTAATAAAAATAAATTAGGTGTTGAGGCATAAATTAAGATTTATTTTGTTGTTATACTCACACTCATCAATTTTATTTAATTAGAAAGTATAATTGATTAATAAATTTTATTTTAGAATTCTCATGAAAAATAATTAATTAAAAATCAACAATGAAGCACCATGTACTTACTAATATTAATAAATAAAATAATATTTAGCTGAAAGAAATACAACAAAGAAAGAATACAATTCAGCGAAATTACAAATGAATTAATATTTTTCATATTATATTCGTTACGAGCAATAAATGTTTGGTTTATAAAGATAACAAATTAAGTAATACTGCACAATAGTAAGAGATCCTTTAAATATACCTACATTTTTTTGTCTAGAATAAAAAAAAATTAAAACTGCTGATATCTGTGAATTGTAACATTGTGCAATATTCAAAGTTATTTTATAAGAAAATATTATTTACCTGAAATAATGAAATATAAAGGTGAGTTTTTCTTGGATAGGTTATCACATATTTGAATTATGCTGAATCTTAAAACATAAGTTTTCCAAAAAAAAAAGATAATCATGAAAAAATATAATTATAAATATATTAGACAGTAAAAAGGTTGTAATCCACATTATTTGTTTCTGAAATCACTTATTTAGCTTCACAACTAGTTCGTTTAGTGAATCCTCAGTTGTTTTACCTTTTAACATGTTATAATCCACGTTGGCTAATTACACAAGAACTGCAAACTGATTTCAGAAAATAATGTGGGTTGCACAAGAACGGTAAATAGTTGTTGGCTTTTACAGAAGAACTGCAAACTGATTTCAGAAAAATAATGTGGGTTGCACAAGAACGGTAAACAGTTGTTGGCTTTTAAACAAGAACGATAAAATGATTTCAGAAAATAATGCGGGTTGCACTTGCACAAGAACGGTAAACAGTTGTTGGCTTTTACACAAGAACAGTAAACTTATTTCAGAAAATAATGTGGGTTGCACAAGAATGGTAAACAGTTGTTGGCTTTTTCACAAGAACGGTAAACTGATTTTAGAAATTAATGTGGGTTGCACAAGAACGGTAAACAGTTGTTGGCTTTTACACAAGAACGGTAAACTAATTTCAGAAAATAATGTGGGTTGCAATTATTTACATATTCAGAGTCAATATATTTTTAATTGTACCTTTCTTTCTACATCGTTATCTTGGATATTACCCTAAACTTCTCTCAACTTAGATAAAATCATTAATAGCAAAATACACGCACATTTTTTTTAGTTAAAATCAAAAGAAAAAAAAAAATTAACAGTTTTTGATGATCTGGGTCCCCAAAATGTATCTCTTGATTTTACCACAGGGTATGATTTGTTGTTGTACACACCAAATTTCAACCCTACAATTTATTTTTTATCTATTATTATTATTATTAAATTCAGCTGAGTCGATAACTATAAAACCATCAAGTTGATCTTTAACACACATAATGTTGTTTTAAATAAATTTCTCTAGCTTCAATATCGAAGGTTAAATAACAAATAATTCCTCTACCATACTCAATTGGAAGAAAATCCTTTAATAAACAAAAATAAATTATTTATAAAAATTTGTTTGCAACAAAAAAACATTTGTTAGAGGGACATATTTAATACATAATAAATTAATTAAATTATAAAAAAAATGGATTAAGTTTGTAAAATAACTTATTATTTGTTAACTGGCTAAGAAAATAACCAGGTAATAATTTACATTATTAAATGTCGCTCTAAGATAAATATACTTTGAATAAGTGTAATTTCTTTTTACAAAAATTTTCCATTTAAATTTTTCCTTCACGGAGATACATTTGGTTTTCCTGCATTGAACATTTAGCCACTTTCATTTTTAATTTAGTCTTGAAATCAAAATATCAAACAACTTAGTTGTAATGATTTTCAGCAATTAACAATACAGATAAAAGAATAACACTTATTCATAGGAAGCGGAAGCACTAAAATTAACAATTTTATTAATAATTTTTTTCATATCACAAAACTATAGTTGTTTTGTTTTAATTTGAGATTTGATGAAACTTATTTCAATTAAATTAAAACTCAAAGGTAGTTTATTGTCGAACCTGTAATTATAACTGATGGCGCTTTATTAATTCGTTATAAAAATTGTAGTTACAAAATCAACAATTTCAATTTACAGTCCATCTTTGTATTAGAGTTCGTAAACAGTGACCAATTATTGAGACTGAAACAGATTTATTTGAAAAGGATGTTTTAGAAGTGACTTCACACCTTCATCTATGTGATTATGTCTCACATTTTTTTTTTTTATGTTGGTGGTTTTAAAGAGAGCATATTAATCCTTTCATATACACATATCCTTTGTAATATAGTTAATTTTTATGCAATAAATGATCAAATTTACTATTTTAAGTATCAATTATATTAAATCTTATTTGTCGATTGTTAATAGAGAAAATATATTTTTCTTTGTAATCTGATTTCAGAAAAAAAAAAAAAAAAAAATGTGGGTTACAACCTTTTACCCACTATATATTTTAATAATTTGAAATGATAAATACATTTTATTTTATTTGATAATTTTGGCATATTAACTAACATCCGAAGAAAATCAAAATTTTAAAAGAATTCTAAGACAAAACGTACAAAAATGTTTTAATTTTTGTAATTCAGATTCGCAAATATTATTTATTTCACCACCACAAATTATTCATAAATATCACATTTTCAATTTATTGTGTAAAGGTTTAGTTTTATTATTTTATTATTAATTTCTTAAAAAAAAGCTTATAAAATCTATCATACAATACAAGTATGAGACGTTTTGATTAGTTTTTCTCATTTAATTTCAAATAAATAGTTTATACTTGTTATGATTAATAATGGAAAAACTAAAATAATATTAATTAAATATACTCCTTAAATTCTTTACAGTTTAATCACGCTAATATACACTGTTCTTTAAACATGTTTATAAAGAAAGTTACTACTTTGATTATAAACTTCTTTTGCAACTTTCTTTTTTTAATCTAATTGCTACCCCCACAATCAACCCGTTCATTGGTATAATTACGATAAGAATCCTAGCTAGATGTGCTGATATAAGTGCAGGACACAAATGATTTGAAATATTTTACACCAGGCTTGCTGATGGGTACACTCATTCGTAGCCTCTCTACCTTTACAAAATATCTCATCTAAAGCCTCCTTAGCACATCACCATTAAACAAGTTAACTCGCCTACAGAAACAAAAAAGTTAATATAAACAAGTAAATTAACCAATTAATAAATAACATTCACCACAAGATAAATGGATCAATTAGTTTTGCAATGAATAAAAAGAGGCCTTTTATTAACTAATCAATAAATTCAAAGTTATATAATATATGTATATATTAGGCAAGACTTAATTTATTTTTATTCACTTTTATTTATTTACAATCTTTGTCCACATAAATATTAATTTACTATTAACAAATGATAATATATATATTTTTCAGTTTGACTCTCCCTATATTTTTTTCCTCCTAAAATTTTATTTCACTTTCATTAAACAACAAATTACATAAGATAAAAAACAATTACAAATATGGACATTTTATTTTTCTCTAAATCCGCTTTAATGGGGAAAAAAACAAAAACAGAATAAAATAAATAAATTGGACAGATACAAATCTGATATTTATTTGCAAAAAGTGTTTTTTAAGTTATTGTTACGGCTACATACTTGGTAGGATTTTTTTTTTTAAATAGTATCGAGTACAAGATGTTTAATGTTAGGTGCCATCAAATCTTTATAAGAGATTATCACTATCTTGCACTGTAACATTAATGTTAATTAATTAACATTAACTTTGAGCAGTTTGTTACCTAAGACGGAGAACACATCTCTTACACACATATTTATCCCCCCCCCCCTTGTAACATTGTTTTAAGTAAAAATTAAAAAATGAAGTTTTTTGTAGGAAAAAAATCACTTACTTTTTATACCCCCACCACAAAAAACTATAATAAATTAAAAACAAAACGAAAAAATTAACGAAAAAAAAAAAATAAAATAAAAATTTATAACAGTAATAATAATATGTTTGAATCTTAGAATATATGTGGGCACATTGTCCATTGACCCTTTTCTTTAGATTCCCAGTAATTACCTTTGTAAACATATGAAATGTTACCGGTAAAAGAATCCATTTCTTTCATGAACCAGACAGGTTCATAAGGTTGGTACACTTGACCGGTTGACGAAGCCTTTTCTGCTATTGATTCTCTAAGTCGGCGGGCAGAACGCTGCTTCTCTTCTAGTTTGAGTTTGGTATCGTTAGCTTCGTCCCACTGCCCCTCCTCCATGAGACGTTGGTCAGGTCGGTTTCTAGAGTCAGTCGGAGCTACTCCTTCTTCTGCTTCGTTAAGCTGACATGCAAATAAGGTGAAATTGTAAAATTTTTGACTGTCAGGTAAAGGATCGTTGACTTTCCAAGCGGTTGTATAGTGACCGGTTTTATAGACAGGATTATCTTTAGTTCCTTCAGTACCTATAACAGGAGCTATCTCTATTTTGGTGTCCCAAGTACCATTGACGACCCATTTTACACAACCTTCTTTGTCCATGACACAACCGTTTACTTTCCTTTGGTTATTTCTGTTAAAGTAACTGTACGGTATGTATTTTAAATGACACTTGGATCCGTCTGTATGGTTAGTGATATCCATGTCTCCGTGTTGGTCTACCCAAAGTTTACCCACGATAATATTATGGACGGTGGTCGTCACTTTACGCCAAGTGTAATGGTTACCGTTATCGAATTCCAAATGGGCGATTCCTAAGGGAATGACTTGAAGGTATTTACCACGGAATTTTGAAGTCATCGTGAATTCTTGCCAGCACCTCCACTTTCTACCATGACAGTATTGAGCTACCATGGGCGGGTGGTGAGAGACCTGTTCAGACACAACCCTCCATCCTAGATCTGCTCTTCTGTCCCATTCGTAAGTTTCTCCTAGTAAGGGGTTAAAAGGTTTACCTGTCCTGACAGCTGTGGTAGCGTAGCTGGAAATGGTAAATGCAGCCACATGTGCCAACTGTTCGCACGAGTCTGAACACTCCGCTGCCCGGTCTAAAATCTCCGAATACTCAAAATCTTCTACTAGACGTTGTAACATAGACAAGGGTTCAGAAAAGTTGACAGGCATGGGTATTTTAGAGAGCTCTTTACCTATACAGTTTTTCATAATGCTCCAGAGATTCAGAGGGTGGTCAGGTTTGAATGGGATGCAAGTTCTCCTGTTCGAGACAGGTAACAGGGAAGTAGAGGGTTCAGTAAGGGTAGTAGCAGGTTCTGCAGGTTTGGACGGATCCGGAGACTCTCCAGAGTCATTATTGTCATGGATATCCTCTGATATGACCTGTATGACCTTACCCTCACCTGTTTCGCTGTTGGAATCCGAGCCCTCATCGGGATCCCCAGCTCCGTTGTGTTGCGAGTTTCGTCTCTGGCACATAGGGATGGTCATAGTGAAGTTGGGACTCTCGGACAGTCCCATAGAGGCGGTATCTCCCTGAGCGTCGTAGAAGTCTATATCCTCATCGTCGTCGTCCGTACTAGGAGAGTTCCTCTTATGCATGTTGTGGTCCTTGGCCGCCTGTTCCAATACAGACAACTGTTTGGCAAGCTGCTCCACCATCACCTCCAGTTTCATTTTCTTCTCTCGCTCGTTCTGAAACAACCTGTGAGTTTTAGTGTTCTGACCCTCGGCTAAATTTAGGAATTCCGTACAGGCGTTGATCATGGCATTGGACGTTATTCGAAAAAGGGTGGCCTTCTCTTTGATGGCCTTTATTTTGTTACAGAAATCCTGAGAAGGCTCGAGAAATTCGAGTTCGGACAAAGCACGTTGCAAGGCCGTACCGTGTTTGGATATGAGCTCTAAACAGGTTTTCATGTCTTCTAGCCGACCTGCCAGTACTTTCATACTGGAATCGTCGTGTTTAGTACCGTCCTCGAATTCCTCGTCCTCTTCGGATTCTAACGCCCTGATGGCTTTGTTCTTGGCAAGTTCAAGAGATGTCACCCAACTCTGCCTCTCCACCTCGTTGGCAGCTTTCAAATGGAACGTCTGAGTGGCACCATTGGATATGACAAAAGTACAAGAGTCCTCTGTATGAATGAGGGCGCCATGTAAACTGATGGTTCCTCTACAGGTATGGGCCATTTCGGCCTGGTTCCTGTAGTAAGACAGAAGTCCGTTCGTCAGGACGAACCACCTTTTCTGGTATCCTTTTAAATAATTGGTCCATTTGAAAAGCCAACCTTTCATTTCGGCCTCGGCCACAGCTTTGACTTTTCTATTTTCGGTCATTGTCGCAAATGATTCTCGATAACGTCCTTGAATCAGCCGATATAAAATTCGAACGAAAAAAACGCCCTATTAATACGGCAAATCGACTAAGATGGCCTTCCGAACAATTTATCTATTTCCCAACAGACGATAACATACTTTGTGCAATACCTTAAAACCTATACGCGGTTACAAAATAATTTAATACAAAACAATTGATAAGAGAATCAAAAAACGAGAACGAATCGAGACGTTATAAAATCTTGACAACTCAATCTCTTATAATAAACTTGTTTTATTTAGTACCTAAAAAAGATCCGACGGACGAAATCCTCTGAGATCCGTATGGGCCGTCTTGAAGAAATATTCACGTCCTGCATTTCAAATAGACGACACTAGTTACAGGCGATATCACTAGACGGATTCACATATCACCGAAACGAAGACGATAAAAAAAATTCGATAATTCAGGAAGGCAGAACTGTATTTTTCTTGTCAACATCCGTGATACGGGATACCGTCCACGATTGAACACTGCACTCTAACATTCCAAAAATTAACTACACAAAACAGAATGACGTAACAAGACTTTAATAAAACTACTGCATGAAACACGGATATCAGACGGAAAAACTCGATAGTGATCGACTATAAATATGCGCATAATTAGTCATTATAGTAGTATAACCCCGTAAACCATATTACGCAATTACTAAGGTTAAATTTAAACTGGTAATTTCTCTTTTCAAATACTTAATTTTGCACTCACTAATTTTATTTAGGAAAATTTAATGAAATTTAAAGGACTTGTGGCAGTAATGACTTTCCAACAAAACAGATTTTAATTTATAAGCAGCAATATGTGTACATCCTTAGCCTAAACAGTTTCCCCCTCCCATTTGAGAAAATCTATTTCAGGCTTCAAAAGGGATTTTTTAAAATAAATTTCATTAGCTAAATTAATAACTCAAAACTGATATTAATATTAACACAAGAGATTAAGAGATCTAAAAAACAACAAAACGACGTCATCATTGCAACAATGGGATCAGGAAAATGTTTTTAAAAATAATTTATAGCCCCTTTCTTTTTTTCACATTCTCTCATTAGAGAGAGAGAGCTTCAATGAAGAATTTATTAAACAGTAATTTGCTCGTAACATATTTGTCTTCAGAAAAAATCCTTTAGTGACTAAATGGAAAAAATATGTAAACAATGAACTCCTCTTGTTATATAAAATATTTATTTTATTAGAGGTGACGGTTACTATTTAAAATCGAATTTATTATACTGAAGTAAAAATAGAATATTAAAATCTAAAAAAGTAGGAACGTTATAAATCTAAATTTCGATAAAATTAATTAACAACAATAAAGGTCTGGTATAATTGTTTTGTTGGTAGGCTTGGATAACTTAGGGTAACCTTACGGAAGGATTGCTTCATCTTGTCGGGTTATGATTGTTGTGCTCGCTTTTCGCGGTGATTTAAAAAGCTATTGGAGTTAAACTATTGTAATATTTATTATATTGGGTTGTATTTTTAGTAGGCGAGCTTTTAAAACGTCAGATGGCCATCCCAGTGGAGAACGGGGATATGTGTGACAGTGAAGAGAGAGACTTGACTTTTTCCCAACTCTGTTCTTACGTCGAATCGTCTGATTCTTCGTTAGAATTTGCTATAAAAACTCGACTTCTTCCTTCACGGACTGGAATGAATTGTACACAATGTCAGGCAATCAGATCTGTCGTTTGGATGAAGAGATTGTCTCAGTCTACCGTACCGTTTATCTTGTTCTGTAAAGGTTGTCGTAAAACTATTTCACTTTGTCGAAATACCGTTTTATCTGGGAGCCAAGTGAATGTCAGACAGTTTTTCCAATGTACGTACTGTTGGCTTCTCGGGTTATCTGTAAAAGAAGCCGCCTCTCAGTCAGGTGTAAGTATCAAGCGATATAGCGTAAATCTACCCTATCATAAACCCTCAATAAATTTCAAATCGAAACTTAAAATATAGGCTCAACATCAAACGAATCATTGATACGTGTATATAAAAATCTTAATCAGACTAAAATGTCTAAAACCAACACGCATGTTGAATCTCTTTGGATAAGATTTACTTCATAAGTTTTAATTGCCTTTAACTACTTTGAGATCTATTATTAAAGTGACAGCTTCTTTTCATATATTTGTATCAAACCAATATAACTTAATTGGTAACTTATGAAGTTTTTAAGTTTTAAATAAGTTAAATCATTTTGAAAATCCATCTCATTTTTTTATAAGCATTTGTAGTAGAATAGCCTAACCTATATTATATCCAATTGCTTTTTTTAAGTAAACAATGCTCAAAAGTATTGTTAAAAGTTTTAGTTATTGACATATGTAACAAACAGGTTGAAATCAGATAAATCAAAAATCTGTAAATACTTATATACTGATTCAGACATTAAATATTACTAGTAATTTGTACCTAATAATATTTTAAACTTAGGCATGTAACTTCAACCATTCATTTAAGATTTCTTTAATCAGATTTAATTTCATAAACTAATTCCAAAAATATGTACACCCCACTTCTTAATATGACTAATATTATAGTCATATTAAATAATATGACTATAATATTATAATAAATTGATTTTCTGAATGTTTAGTAGGAAGTTGTTAAAGATGAACAATTTTGTTGTACCTAAACTTCCAGAATAAGAATATAAGACCATAAACATCACTAAATACATACCTTAAAGCTTTTGTAACAATCCAGAAAGTGGTAAAACTTTAATTTACTCTGGCACCAACTTAAAGGAGTCTAGATAAGTTAACGACTGCTCTGGTGGCAGTTTAATCTCAACCAGAATAATTGATCAACTAGTGTGAGAGGAATGGTTGATATTTGATTAACCGACACATTTCTTCACTTAGAAACTGAAGCTCAAGAAAAAATTAACTTTACTTGACTATTAAAACTAAAAATCAGAATTTTTGCTCTCTGTTTTGTTCTTCTTTTAGACAAAAGTTATATCAAGATTAAATTTCTATGATTAGATAGATGAGAATACTAAGTGATAGATTAGATATAGTAATAACTGATAATGAAATTAAACATACTTACATAGCCAAAACAAATAGTAAGACCTAACTTCAGAGGGAAGAAGAATCCATTACAATAAGGGTATTATCTATATTATCCTCGAAAATTTGATAAAAAAAATAATAAAAAGTTCTGATCTATGTTTCGCCCTCTGCTTATATTATTCCATTTCCTAAGAAAAAAGAACAAGCTTGAATAATAGCTATTAAAAATGTCCTTAGTTATCAATAACATTTAAGTCTAATCATATTCTTATTTTTATATAATTTGTCTCCACTTATTTAAATGAGACTAATTGTCCTATAATGTGTGAAAAGAACACGCTCAAAGTGTGAGGACAGTCCAAGAGGGTAGGTGAAAGCCAGTGTACGTTTATGGTGATGTATAGTTTGGTACAACCAAATCAAAAAAAAAAAAAAAAAAAAATACATGTTGCTTGAGGTTTACACCATGAATAACTTCAGCTTTGAACTGCTGTAGGCTTTTAAACTGTATTCATTTATAAATAATACTCACAATTATTACAAAATCTACTGTTATTATTTTTTGTCTGTTCTATAAAATTCTGGATGTTATTTATATTTTTGGCAGCTAGCCATTGTTAATTTTTTGTAAATAGTTTTGGAAATTCTTTCACTGGGAAACCTACATTATATTGGTAACCTCATCTAATATTAGAGTAATTTATTGATAACTTTGAGTTGTATACATTTTTAATTTTTGTCGTAATTTGTTTCAGTTAAGCAACGAAATTAGTCAAAGTCTTTACACTCTGAACCAGGAAGTGTGCTATGTTGTATTAAGCAGAAGTAGTAAGGTGCTTGGAGGTCCTAACTTCACTGTAGAGATAGGAGATACACTACTATCAAGGAGAAAACACATATCAAGACCTGGACAGAAAGCTAAAATTATATCTCATAAGGTATATTTACTGAGTAGTATAAATTATTAGCTCATTTTTTATTTAACACATTCATTATTGAAATAAAAAATTGTCTTATAGTTTCAAATGTAGGGTCTTATATGATAAAAGTTGTTATTAAGGTAAAGTATTCTAGGTTTCTTCCATCCAAGCAGGAAAGGGTCGGCGGAATCGTTATGGGTATGCACAAACAATAGTTAATTGTTATTTATGCACTTAGGGAGTAAAGTAAGCTATTATTCCCTGAGCGAATAAGTTGGTTCTTGAAGCGAAGTCAAAGGAACCGCAGCCCCTAAATCCCGAGGTGAAGCCGAGGGAATTAGACATTTTTTTTATTTCCGAGATGTAGCCAGGGTTGGAAAAAACCCGGGTTTTTTGGAAAAAGCCCAACCCACCTGGGTTTTTTTAATAAAACCCGGGTTTTATTGGGTTTTTTGGGGTTTTATTGGGTTTTTTTAAAAAATAATTCATTTTAACATAAAAATGTGTAAATTTACCAAATCTTATTAAAATAAAAAATGCCGACTTAGTATTAGGTTTTTTTCTACGAAATACTAATGATAATAACAATAAAATTAATATTTTCCGGGTGGCACCACCAGGCAAGGACTGTAAGGACATACTTACAGACGTCATGCTGAAACCCACTCAGGAGGTCTTAAAAACACCCAAAACGGATAATTCCGTTGAAACCACGAAAAAAAAAAAAAATGTTGGGTGAAAACAATTCTTTTTCTATATACTTATTTAAGGGAGGGAGAAGGTAAGGAAAAGTAAAAAAGTTGAAATAAGACCAGTTTTTAGAAATGGTATTTTTATATCAATTATTTAGTCTCACAGCTTGCAATTACACAAAAATACTTAAATTAAAAATATATATATATATTTTATTATATACTATGGGATAACTAAAAATATATATTTTTCCTTTTTTTTACCTCAGTTAGGAAAAATTTTGTTTTCAACCATTTTTACTTTCTCATATGAAGAGAAAGTATTGTGATGGCGCGAAAATTCGATTTTGTTGGATTTACACGTTTTGAGGTCCCCTGAGTCCAAAAAAAGGTTTTTAAAAAATGTCTGTCTGTCTGTCGAAATTTGGCATACATGTTCAGAAAAATCATACCCCGAGGCAAAATCGAGAAATGAATTTTAGCTCCAAATTTGGGGGTGCTACCCCTCAAAAACTCTGAAAAAATACGAAAAAAAAAAAAAATTATTTCTTGAACGGTTCCGATGATTTTGATTAAAAAATTCTCAAATGTAGTCCATTTTAATTCGAATCTAATGATATAAGCCGTTTTCCCGGGAAAAATCTAGTTCCGGAGAAAATGGCTTAAAACACAGACGGAGAGAGCCCGGGTTCGATTCCCCGCCCGGGAGAAGTTATTTTTATGGTATATTTTAATGAAATGTATAATAATAATTAAATGTACATACAAAACTAATTATGAACTCGTATATGAGAAAGTTTGTCTGAGTTGTCTCAAACTGATTTTTTTTATTTTCTCGAGATTTTAAAGGAATTATTCGTTTTAGGTGTTTGTAAGACCTCCTGAGTGGTTTCCAGCATGAAGTCTGTTTGTATGTGTGTGTGTTATCAGTTATCATTGTAGCACCCAAAGTATTTAACCTATAGAGAGTTGAAACTTGGCAGATCTGTCCTTACCTGTAGTTTTGCAGCCCGGAAAATCAATTTTTCCGCCTTCTTGGCGGTGTTGACCAAGTTAAACTGGGTAGTTTGTTGAGTCAACAAAAATTAAAAAAAAATCAAAATACTACCAAAATTCAAACAATTGAATAAATGAAATAAAATATGTGTTATTTAAAAAAAAAATAAATAAAATAATAATAAGAAAATCAGTTAGTTCAAAACGGTCACCCATTCAAGTACTGTCCATGCCCATTGCTGCTTCCTCTAGTCTAGGATCTCCTACTGCTTCCTCTAGGGACTCCTTGGAGGATACTTTAGTGGCCTCCAAAGTGAGGAAAAGTTCTGAGGTATTCCGTACCTGATTTTTCAATATATCATATTTTTAAAAAACCCACAAAAAACCCGGGGAAATTAAGATGGGTTTTTTTCATTTTACCTGGGTGGGTTTTTTAATATTCCCCACCCGGGTGCCAACCCTGGATGTAGCCGAGGGAATAACGCTAACTAGCTCCCGAGACGCAGCCGAGGAAGACATTTCATTCACTGCACAGTTTTGTATATTATTTTAGTAATTAACAATAATTCTTAGCAATTTTAATAGCAGATATAAAAACAAATAAGAATTTCAATTAATATACTCAAATTAAAGGTTATTTAGATGCAGGTTTAAATAATGATAAACAAGGTCGAACTTGATTTCAACAACTTACCTACATTAACCATTCATTCTCTACTATTTATAAAATAATTAAGTTGGCAATCCTTCTTTTTCTCCCTGGTATTACTATTTCTCCCTACTTTTTGAGTTCAGGGAAGTCCCTTTGAACTAATCCAAATCATAACTTTTTCTCCCTACTGGAAATAAAATTCATTTCCAGACTGAGTACTGTGTTTAATACCATCCTCCAAACTGTTCCAAAACCAGGTAATGGATTGTGCAACATGAGCAGTTATGTAAATCGCCACTAATGTCAATAGGAAGGTTTCCTATCTGTTGGATTTCCTTACATGTTTTTATGGCCTGATGATGATTTTCATAACTCTACAAATATCTATAATTTAAATTTATTAAACACAAAGGATTCTAATCTACAAAATACATGAAGCACCAAATTATCATCTATCTATTGTCTATTGATTAAAATTCATTACACACATAAACTTAAATTTAAATTATTTCAAAGTATTATATTAAATATATGCATTAAAATTTGCTACTTTTTACTTACATAATTCTGTTTCCATTTAATTATTATTATTACAGAAGGAAATATATGTATATGTGTATGCACTTTAACTGTATACTTTGTGAGTGAGTGGCCTTATGCAAAGCATGAACAAAAGTTATTGTTTTTTGTCAGTCAAAATCGTTTTTTTGTCGGCAAACAATTATTTGGCCCAACCGACTTTGGGCCCTCCCGCGTTGCAGATTTGTGCAGTATTGTATTTCCACCACTCGTTCGATTTATTTTATGAAATACTATTTTGTTCTGTGAGAGCAAGTAAAATTTATTATCTTTTTATGAAAGGAGATAAGGTGTTTATTCATGGAACGTACTTTCAAACAAAATGCAGATATAGATATAAATATTCTCAATTTGATTGAAGAATATAAAAGCTTTAATTTATATTCAATCTTTATATCTAAAATAGGCTTTTGGTCGGTTTTTGATTTTGGCAGGTTCGGTTTTGACCCTTATCTCCTGAATAATCAATTATAATTTGTTGCTTCTAATTTTAAACTATACCCATCTAATTTTGATTGTATTTTTTATTTTTATAAATAAAGCGGCCTGCACACGATCAATAGTATTGTCAATAATATTATTGAAAATAATATTGCCAATATGCAATTTAATAACAAATTTTCATCAATACTGTTTTTTTTATATCAATACCAACTCAGCACACGATCAATAGTATTGACAATACTTTTGTGTATTGACAATACTATTGATCGTGGGTGGGCCGCTTAAGGAAGCAGCCTCAATTATAAATTTGTATTTAGATTAAACACATAAGATTTTGTGTGTTCTTTTTTTAATACCTTATTTAATTTAGATCATAACTTAATTTAAATTTAGGTTTACAATTTAAATTGCCACTTTAATTTAAGAACAAAACTATTGATTAATTGGAGAAATTGTGCCTAAAATCCTTTTAATTTGTGCATAAAAGTTATAAAAAATATTTCAGTTGTTATTTTGCGTGGACTTTATTTTTTTAACTGCTATAATCTGTAACATTAATGTTTTATTTGTAATGCCTACAGGATGTGGTGTACGTAGGATACTGTTTCGAGACTAAAGATCTATTCGTACTCAAAGTGGATCGAGCTGACTTGAACACACTTCTCGAAATCATCATGATCATGGTTCTACCCGGTAGTAAAGTCATCATCGACAGCTCTTACAAATACTCAGAATTTGCTGTTGAAAACTACGATATTAGCTTCTATCCTGAGGATCTTGGAACTCCCAATAAGACCGAGCCGCAGAGATTGAAATTCACAAATATAAATTCTAGCAAGTCTGAACATTGTCTTCAACTTATTCAACAGATTTATTTCAAGAGGAAAGGTAAGTTGCAGACAGCTTCTCAGCGTTTCTATCCCTTTGTCGAGGATTTAGTAAAAGTTTATCCTGGTTATGGTAAGATAGCAATAAGACCACTAACTCTTCAACAGATGGCATCCAAAACATAAAGGAAACCTTTATAAGGTTTTCTAATTATGATTGTTTATTCCTGGAGCTCAATTTTATACAGAATGAATTTAAATTATCTGGATAAAGCCCGTTTTAAGATGAAAAATCAAAGTAAGTGTACTATTAGGTAGAAAAGAAAGGACTACCCTAGTCTTAAAAAATACCAACTTTTTTGAGAGCACAAATTAAATTCGGATGATTGGAGAAAGGAAGTTGTTTCTTTTTCATGACAATTACTTGGTTTACTGTCCTGATAAAGTTACATGTTGTAAAACTAAATTACCACCTGTGGCAGAGATAATGTAAGTTAGAAAAATTAGGAGTTAGTCAATGTTAACTGACTCAGTCAACTCATATTTGCAATACATTTACTGACGGTATTCCTGGCAGGTTTGAAGACGTCATTTATAAGAGTATATATTGTTAGTACGGCATTGAGAAAATCAACGCTGGTTGCAGGCTTGTACCCATGGACAATGGACAGTTATAGGCAAAACCTAGTGTGCAACTCCTTCACTAACTACAGTAGAATCCCGATATATCGTATCTTCAAGGGGTCGAAGAAAAAATACGATATATCGAGTTGTTCACCAAATCGGGATTATGAAATATTGATGGTAAAAAAAGTAAATTAATGTAATAATCAAGACTTGTATTTATTTTGCACATAAAAATACACTGTGTATGATCATAAAAAATTAAATATGTACTTGGTTTAAAAAAAAAAAAATATAATTTTTTTTTTTTTAATTAAACCATTTGTTCGGGTGTTATCCATTCAATTGTTCAACAGAAGGAGGTAAACAATCAAATCTTGGAAATGGGTCCTCTCCTTTCATATGCGTTTAACCGCGATTTTTCTCAGAATTATAAGAGTTATTCCTTCATCTAGAATCTAGGCTGTCCAGGAATTACATTTGGTTTGGACACAATCACACTCTCCCCCCTGAGTCTTTGTTTAATGCCGATCAAACGTCACGCGAGAGTTCTAATTTTTTCCCCGAAGAATGTTCCCTCCAATAGGTTCCTTTGCAATTCGGAATTAAAAAAAAAAACACTTAATTAATACTTCCTCTAATTGTAGTGAAGTGTGAACTGTTGTTATTTTTTTCTGAGTAGAGTAAAACAACAGATATAGCCAGTAAATAAGCAAAATCTTGGAAATTTCCCCCTCCATTCATACGTTTTATCGGGATTATTCTCCGAATTATACGAGTTATAAGACGTTTATGTTCACCTCGAAAGGGAAAAAAATACGTTATACTGAGGGGACCGAAATACATTGGTTTTATACCAATTATCGGGATTTTTTCAAGGGACTGGCAATAATATACGATTTATCGGGATATATGATATAACGGGATATGAAATACCGGGATTCTACTGTAGAAGTAATTATAACAAGCCTGTTCTGCATCATCCACAAACATTTAGTTATCCCACTACAGCTATGGGTAATCCCGCTACAGTAAGGTTGCTATTGATTTAGGCATACAACTATTCCCCCTACATCATTGTTCTCCTAATTGACTCCTAGTTCTTCTTTCCTTACTTCTTTCTCTCAAAGGCTGTTAACAACAGCTTATGGTTTAAAACTATTATGAAAAGATATCTTGCTTTTTACCTCAATCTCATTTATTTTTATAATCAGATCCGGTTTTAATTGTTTGATAAATTTAAATTGAAGGACTAAATGTTCTGATAGCTTAAATTGTAATGATAATAGTCATGTTAAAATTAAGTATTAAAGAAATTTTGTTTACTACGTTGGTATTTAATTTAAATATGTGCTTTCTTTTTTTTACCTAATAAATGTTTATTGACAAATTAATATGCCAATACTTTTAAAACAAAAAAAAAAACACTTCAGCATTATATCTGGTATAATTTTAAGAGAGGTGGGACTTATTCCACTTAAGTAAAAACACTAATAGTTGTTTAAAATGGCTAAATTGTGAAGTTGGTTTTAGATCGGAAATGGTCAATGAACTTTTGGTTGGAGAAATAATGATTGAATATGTAAATACTTACTTATCTTGTGTACATAGTCTCTTGCACCTGTTAGTGGATGACCATATAGTCCAGGAGATAGCGTGCAAAATAATGTCTGACTAACATCAAGCTAGAATTTTGTATACAAGTCAATCTTTTAGCGCCTTTTAAGAATATGTGGTCGGCTAAGTTCGTCTGCGGGACATAGCTTGGTAATAGGCGTTTGAAAAAAACAAACCGGTGGAGAGCGGCCATGACTTACCTATTATGGTGGACAATGTGATTTTCATGATCCTGAGTACAGAATTAGTTAGTATACCGACAATCAAGTTGATGTTAGTTCGTCCCTTGACAGGCGACCATGTTGATTTTTAATAATATTTGAATAACAAAACTATCAACTGTGAAAATAACATCGACTTGATTTTTTGTCTACTAAGTAATTCTGAACTCAGGATCATGAAAATCATACTGTCCACCATAATTGGCGGGGCATGGCCACTCTCCACCATTTTGTTTTTTTCAAATGCCTATTGCCAAGCTATGTCCCATAGACGAACTTAGCCGACCACATATTCTTAAAAGGAACTAAAAGATTAACTTGTATATAAAATTCTAGCTTGATGTTAGTCAGACACTTTTTTGCATGCTATCTCCTGGACTATAAGTATTTCTGGAATTTGCTATCTTGTGACTGAGTCTGTTAAAAGTGAAAATTCCCTCTTTCATAATATTTTTTTTTCATTCTACGCCATTATTTGATTTGACATAATCTACAAAAGTAGTGGTTTCTACCAATATTTAATGTGATTTAGCTTGACATCTGGTCAGACACAAATCACGTAGCCTAAGCATCATAGGACTGTTTATTCAGCCCCTTTACATAATTTAATTAGTTTGATATCATTAATTGGTGAATTGGTGTCATTATCTATTGGTGGAACATATTATCTTCCCTCTGTGATTATTGATTACAAAACCAAGTATATTTTTGTTTGAAATTAGGTTGTCTAATTTAAATTTCCCTGTGTTATACAGAGAATTTAATTTCTGTATAAAATTGAGCTCTGAAACTAGCTTTATTATTATTATATTTTTTTTTCCTTATTATTATTCTTGAAATAATAATTTAAACAACAAGACTGGGACCAAATAAATGGAAAAAAATACAAAAAAACAGAATTGTATCTATTTATAGTTTTTTTCCTGTTAAATATTTAACCAATGTAATACTTATATAATATTATAGTTAAGGAAAGTTTCACTGTTACCAATCATATATAAGGATATTTACAGTGTGTTAAGAATTTATTATTATTTGATTATTTTTTTGGCCAGTGTTGCTTTACTGAATCTACGTTTAAAAACAGATACATTTAATAGTTAAATTATTATGCAGACTTATAATCCCATATCTAAAGCTGAGTTATCATTTAAAACAATTACTATTTGATGAAAAATATTTTTAAGGGGGGTAAGAAGTAATATTTTAATTGAGAGGGCAAGTGGGAGTTACATTTTTGTTGAAATGGATAGTTAATACATTGAAACGTGTCAACACGTTAGTGGCAAAGAGGATACAAGTGAATCTCTATCATGTTTGTCACCTAGCAGCATGAAAATTAACTTCTTTATCAACTTAACGCAGAATTTTTAAAAATGAATTTAATTTTAAAATTACGATTTATCAAAATTGTGTCAATTCCACCTGTATCCCCTTGCTTTTCACCTCCTCAATTCAATTTTTACCTAAAATAAAGATTGGTAAAAAATTGAATTCAAATTAGTGATGAACAGATTGATTGATGGCTGTTTTTCACGCAGAAAAGCTGCGTGAAAAAACGCTCGTGTGGCCTTACCCTTAACAATTGACTCTAAATTTTAATGTTTATTAGATGCGGGCTATTCTGAGAGTTGAAACTATAATAAATTATAAATTTTAACAATACTGTAAAATATATATATATATATATATATTTTAATATGATTATACTTCCCTAACATTGTATTTTTGCATTAAATACTTGTATATTA
>KZ651147.1:276007-297377 GCA_001010745.2 Gerris buenoi | reverse complement strand
GGATTTGAGGGGGGGGGGTCTAGTAATCAGGTTCAGATTAGCTATTGAGATGTTTTGATTATAAACTGATCAAGTTTTTCTGATAAACTGTTAGATTTAAGTTTGATTAATAGATCAAACCCGATCCATTTTAAATATAAACTACTATTGCTCGTGTATTTTTTAATTATAAGTAAACAAATACATTTTGATATTTGATTTTTATTCGCTATGAGTAAGTTCTTTTAAATATCAGTAGGGAACAATTAATTATTTAAAATTTATTAGATGAATAATTGATTAATGGTAATATGCAAAGAAAGAATAACAAATATTTTTTTATGAGTGAAACGTATTGTTAATAGTTTCTTCGTGGTTAAAACCCTATAGACATAATTGCGAATGAATATGATTACTGAGAGCTCAGTAATTAATTCTAGCTCTAGAATAATCAATTAAATTATGACTTATACTTATTATGCTGAAAAAATATTGGTAAAACTTTTGTCCACATGGACAAAGAGAAGAATTTCCTTTCAGATCTCAATAAAATAAAACTCACAAAGCTTGCTCTGAGGCAATTCCTTAAATTCTACAAGAGAATTATCGGCATTCCGGAGGACTTCCGTCTAAAGCTAGCATGCATTGGCATGCCGCAAGGCAAAAGTTTAATAAGAACATGAATTTCGTTTAACTAGCCAAAAGATAAAGTTTCGTAAAAAGGTCCAACTCATAATTTTATTCATGTAATAAAATAATAATTTTACAGCTAAATGAGGCAATAAAAAAAGATATACCTGTTCAGACATAAGTCTCCAGCCCATATCATCTCTTCGATCCAGTTCGTACGTTTCACCTAAGAGCGGATTAAACGGTTTAGTAAGTCGGTCTCCAGATGACGCGTAGGCGGAAACTACGAAAGCCGAAATATACGCCATCTGCTTGATCGGATCATTAAAAGTGACTGCTTTGTCCAAAAGATAGGAATATTCGAAATCCTCAGCCAATCGTTGTAACATTGATATCGGTTCAGAAAAACCAACCGGCATTGTCACGTTTGATATGTCCTGCAATAATTTTTATAATTTTAAATATATACACTATGTTTTCAATTAAGATGTCCTAATAGTGTTTTATTTAGTAATACATCTAGCCTTAGTAGATATGCCTTTTATACTGTTCAGCAAAAATAACAGTATTTTGACACCATGGAAACAAATTCCTACGGAAAAAACACAGTCCGAGCTTCAGTTTCTTTCAAAATTTCATTCCACCAAACAATATTTTATAATAAAGCTAAGTTTTTAGCAGTTGATGATAGAATTTTAGAGATGATATTTCGATTATTTATTTATGATGTTAGTTAGCTAAGGTAAAGTTATCGTAAAATAGTTAATGTAAAAAAGTTCTTGGTCTTCCAGTGGCGACCACGTTTCGAAGGGTGGTATACGTGTACGTCCCACGTTTGTGAACTGGACTGTTCACAAACTAAGGACACCATGAACTCCCCTGATGCTTCTTGAATTAGGAGCGAAACATCGGCACGTGTAGCCTTCGAGACGTGGTCGCCTCCGGATGACCTAGAACTCCATTATAACTCCATGAAGCCTATGAACTTTGAGAGTTAATGTAAAGCTTGAATGAAACATTATAGTATAGTAGATATTGTAAAATAGGTACTTCATTAGATTGCTACTCCCCGAGAAAACCATAGCATTTTGTTGAAATTGTAAAACACATTCGAATAAAAAAGGTTAAAAATTTCGATCCATGGAACACAATTTTGTAAAAATAAAAATATGACAATCTACATTCAGTAAAATAAAAAGGCTTCGTCTGTAGAATCAAAGAAGATATTTTCTAGAGAGGTTAACCTTAACTAAAATCGATTGCATTATGCTAAAATAAAAAAAAAACTTAGTGCCGAAAAAGATAGGTCTTAAATAAACGTAAACAACCTTTCCAATACAGCTCCTTATAACGGACCATAAGTTTGCGGGGCGTTTTGGCTTAGTAGGCAGTTCACTTCGCCTTGGATGTCGTCTTGGTTTAGGAGCGTCAAAAAAATTACCGACTCTCTTAGATTCTTTTCGATCGATAACAACGGTTTTCTTAAGTATATTTGTATCTCTTGAAGAGTAGGTGGAGGTTAATCCTTGTACAGTTTCTTTCCTCTTCATTTCGTCAAGTCTATGACAAGTTACCATGGCTGAAGCTCTAATGTATTCGACCGGCATGTTCGCTCTTTGCATCAAATTTAATTCTACGTTTGTTAACATCTGAGACGATACTATTGTGTTTTGACTCACAGATGAGACAATCTGATAAACAAATCAATTGAATGAAACAAGAATTAATTTAGATAATTATACAATATCTTAATAAATTATGGCTATATCTCGTGGAGTTAGCACTAGCACTGATATTCTACTATTGTATGATGCAAATCATCTTTTTAGGACGCTTCAATTAGGGTTTTTTTCCAAGTTAAAAGATAACCTAATACAGGGGCGGCCCGACCCAAAACATTAATCCGTGCGAAGTATGTCTTCAGCACAATTGTTTTTATGAATTTTCCTATTGTGAACCATTATGATATGCTTGGCGATAATGTGTACACTTCTAAACTTAAGAAAATTTTCACTCGATAAACATCACACGATCAACACATATATAAACCATTCCACTCACGTAAATACGGGAAATGTAGGAATTAGTGTTTTCTAAGGGTTGGGAACAGGAGGTTTTCAGCTATCCTGAGTGTTCCACACGCGTAGAAAACTCCTATTTCAACATTTCTCGTATTTACGTGAGTGGATATTTTATATTTTTGTGTGTATATGTGTATTTGCAACCGTTTGGTGGTTGGCTAGTGGCTAGTCTATCTACCTATTAATACAAAGGGATATTTTTAGTCCAATTTACTTTGGGACAAAATAATAACACACTATTATAATATACAAAAGTGTGATATGCCTTTGTCCCAAAGTATATTAAGTGGATTACACTAAATATCCTTTAGTGGCGGAACAAGGAACAAGGGAACAGGGTCGGGCGCGAGCCTGAAGGGGCGCCAAATTGTTAAAGAAAATAGCATAAATCGGCTAACTGGGCTACGGCCCAGGGCGCTAAATTTTGTTAAAAACGGGTCTGGGGCGCCAAATTGCCTAATTTTCCTCGGGAGCTAACATTCCTAGTTCCGTCACTGGTCGTAATAGTAATAGTTATTTAGACAAAGAAATATAAAATCTCCTGTTTATAAAAGTTCGATGCAGAAACGAATGTGGTGATTAAAGACTGCTCAATTTTAGAACACAATCTCTGGTTATAATTGATAAATCGATAGTGACGCCCAACAGATCGCATGAACATGTTATCCGGAAATTCTTCTTTGTGATAACGTATAAATTGGCCGGGGGGGATTTTTACGAGTTAAATTAAACGATTATGTTAAAATTAGAGAAATAATTATTCATGGAGATTTTCGTGTGGTTTTATGTTGGTGCATCCAATCCGAAGGTTTGTAGCGATCCTGAGCTATTCCCCGCACTTAGAAAACCCCTATTTTCAAAACCACCAGGTCTTAAGTTGTTAAATTTATAAAAGAACAGTTTTAAAAAACCCGAAGTCAATCGTACAATTTAAAATGATTGGGTGTTCAAGTGCAGATTTACCACACAAATTACAAGTGTAATGATCTGAACCAGATTTGGCGCCCCCCAAGACCGGCGCCCCGTGCGGCCGCATGAGTCGCACGGGCCTCGGGCCGCCCCTGACCTAATAAACAAGTTGAACGGTATTGATTCGATTAGTCACTATTTTCAGCACATTTTGTACGTAGTATACATATTGGTAGGTAGCATAGGTCTGATAGTCTGATGCCACCGTTTCCAAGAGGCTTGGCTGACTTTTGTGCATGTGCAGTGTCTAGTAGAGGTTTCTTCGAGAAACTAATGGATGTTATCACTTTTACTTACAGAAGAGTAGTGTTCATTTCTCAAAAAATAAAACATAAAAGCTAAATCACGTTTCTTATTTAGACAAAAGAATTCCTTATAGTCAGTAAACAATAAACCTGGGCGTACATTGAGACAAGGGCGCCGCCCTGGGTAGCAGTTTTTCCAGCCTCAGGAATATATTAGCCGCGCGAATTGAGTCACAGTGTAGGTTTGGGCAATAGTCAATAGTGCGTCACACATTGTCTACCCGACACAAGTGCATCTGACATCTCAATACGAGTGGTCTTGTATATTTCAGCGGTTGAAAAACTCAATGTGCGCCCTTCCAAATAGTCGGGTAAACAATTAAATTTTCACCTCATTTACTTGGTTTCCCATCTATGTGGGTATTAGTACCCACAAAGTATATATTTATTCTTTATCTTCTTCTTCATTATCTTATCTTATTCTTTATGTTGTATATCACAACTTGATCGCGTAGTTTAAAAATCTCCTTTTCTTATTAATAATAATATATTATTATTAATAGTATTCAACAAGTAAGATTTAGTTTTTAAATACCATTTCTTCTTTGCTTTTCGGTGAGGAAGCTAATTCCGTGGTATATTTCCTCTTGGACGATCGTTTTTGTTCTTCGGTTTGCCTACCATTCTTTTTCTCCTCCCTTGATTTTCTCTTCCTGTCCATCTGATTTGTTATAAAATTACCGCAAACAGATTCGTAAATTGCAGACGAAATAAAATCGTTATCATCTGAAAATAAAAATGATCAAAAAAAGTTTAGCGATGGTAAAATTTTCTGAAAGGTGGTTCATAAGTTATTGTACTAATATTTACGTAAACAAATATTCAACTTCGGGTATAGGGTCAGCACAAAAATAAACGATATATTTTTACAAAACGTAAGCTAATATAAACTGACAGGTAGTGAAGAAACACAAACTTAATAATAATAAACTTATCACAATACTTACTCTTTTATATTTTGTTTCCTCCGACTAATTAGATATCAGCAAATCATCTAAAATATTGTTATCTAAACTTATTTTGTCTATTTCTAATATAGCGGAACCATTTAATTAACTTGGAAAACACTAAGTAATAAGTTGATAAGTTAATAGAATAATTTTAATAGTTTTTGACCACAGGCGCTAAATTTTAACCTAGTTGAATCAAGATTCTCCATACCAATGATGGCGGTATTCTGTAAATTTACTGAATTTCAATTGGATACATTAACTCTAAAGCATTTTAGACCATCTGCTGCCTACTACATAGTCAAATAAATTTAAAATAGTTTTCAATTGAGAGTAAAACATTTATTGATAAATTCCTTCATAACCAGTGTATCATAAATTGTATAATATGTAATTATCTTACTGACTAATCACTTTTATCTTGGTCAATAATCAACTATTTAATAACTAATCTTTTTTATCATGGTCAACAATCAACTGTTTAATAACTAATCTCTTTTATCGTGTTTAGTTATCGGTGATTTAAAACTAATATATTATTTGTAAAATAATTAGAATTGTTGTAGCAAACCCATTACATAATGTTCATTAAAATAATCTATAGTCTTTGTAGCAAAAATGTGTATGCTAATTTATTATGTAACCAAACCTTGTCATGAATATGGGATAGCAATAGGAATCATGATGAAGAAATTTAACTTGAACAGTCGTTGCCATCTTTAACTAGATGGTTCTTCTTCTTTTGAAGCGCAATTAACTTAAGATTAATTAAAAAAATCTCACTAAATTATCCACATAAAACTAATAAAACGTCAGAATAATAATTAAACAAAAAAACAATTTAATAAATAACCTAAACAATAGAAAACAGTATTATAATAAACCCTAACAAAATATTCTAGTTTTATTAAATTTTATTTTTGGAGAGAATTTTTTTTACGAATGTTTGCAGTGTAATGAAATAAAATATGTTCTTTCTCCGTCGGGTTCAAACATTTCAACTGGGTCAATTTGTTCTTTTGCTAATTGCGGTGTTTGATAGTAGACCATGATCTTAGTAGAAGCAAAACACAACGCAGCCTGATTTCATATTAAAACCATTGGTGTTAAAATGTCAGCTGTAATTGATTACGTCTTTAGAGCAACTGTTGTAAATAATATATTATACTATAATAGTAGTGAAAAACTACTAGAAATAACACTAATAGTAAATAAAAAAATCGTGTGTTTATGTGTTTGTACAGCCACTTTGAGATGTTCAGTTATTCCCTATTCTCCATTCTATCCTTTATTCCAACATTTCCCGTAAGTGGAAACCATTTATGGTTTTATTAAAAAAAAAATCGATTGATTTCATCGAAAAAATCACCAGACTAAAACCTCTAGCAATAAAAAAATAATAAATATAAATATCTGAAGTCATTGAGACAACTAGAAACTGGTGGATAAGATATACCACAAATTTACATCCAATGTACTAAAAACATTCTTGGTAAAACAATTGGATTTTTTTTTACTCTACGCATTTAATTCGTGGAAATAGCAAGAAATAATCATCCTTATCTCCAACAGCAACAACTTTCTTTAAGTTTAGTCCAAAAAATATACAATAAAAGTCTATTTAGAAGGAAGTTGAGTATAAAAAAAAATTCTTTAAATGTAGATTAATAGTCAAAATAAAAATATAATAATATTCGAAATAGTTTGTTAGCATTAAAAAAGAAAAATGATATATTAGCTGTCAAATAAAAAAATTAATTTTGACAGTTGACAAGTCAAAATGCATTAAATTACGGTAACGATGTTCTCGAAATTGTATGTCGAGTCTCGCAAAGAATCAAGTCAACCGTAGCAAGGTCAATGTGACAAAGCAGAGTCGAAGTTATTATTTCAAGGGATTTTTCAAGTTTCAAGCCATTTTCTCAGGATTTTATAAGAAAGAATGCGGAGCTTATTGCTGGTGCTTTGTAAATGTTGGAGGTATGCAGAAAAAGAAATTGCGAGAAATAACTGACGAAAGGAGGAATAGTTACAGGCACCTGAGTGAGTACGACGCATTAAGTCAAGTAGGAAATCAATCGGTAGACTCCATCTTAAAAAAAACAACCGTAGATCATCGGAAAAAGCTGGATAATGGTCAAAAAGGAAAGAAAAGGCGATCGAGGATACCAGATAGACCGGACGTAAACTTAAATCTGTGGAGTGTTATTAAGAGCAGTGTTGGTAAAGATTTAAGTAAGATTCCGATGCCGGTTACCTTCAACGAACCGATATCTATGTTGCAAAGGTTGGCGGAAAATTTCGAGTACAGTTTCTTACTGGATGAAGTCGCTGAAGCGACGGATCCTGGCGAAAAACTAGCTTATTTAGCTGCTTTCACCGTTTCTTGTTATTCTACGACTGCCCGAAGGACGTTCAAACCGTTTAATCCGCTTTTAGGCGAAACGTACGAATGGGACAGAAGCGAGGATTTAGGATGGCAATTAATATCGGAGCAGGTTTCCCACCATCCACCGATATCGGCTCAGTACTGCAGCGGACACGGATGGAATTTTTGGCAGGAGTTCGGAATGCAATCGAAATTCAGAGGTCAATATATGAGAGTGAATTCGCTAGGGATGGCCAGACTGGATTTAGCTGACGGTACCAAGTACAGCTGGAACAGAGTGAACACCACCGTTAACAACATTATCATGGGTAAATTGTGGATAGATAATGACGGAGAATCTGTCATTACCGATTTAACCCACGGATGGAAATGTGCGTTAATTTACATTCCTTATAGCTACCACAACAAAGACAAGCAAAGGAGAATTAACGGAAATATCCTCGATCCACAGGGTAAAGCTGTCTACAGTATCGATGCAAGATGGGATTCTTATTTCGAAATCAAACGACTCAATTCTAACGAGGAGCCTAAAGTTCTATGGAGGTGCAGTTTACCTCCTCCGGACAGTGAAAAATTTTATAATTTCACACTTTTCGCTTGTCAACTGAACGAACCCGAGTCCGGGGTCGCTCCTACAGATTCTAGACGACGTCCTGATCAAAGACTGATGGAAAAGGGCGACTTCGACGAGGCTGATATAGTTAAAGGAATGTTGGAGCAGAAGCAGCGAGCTACTCGTAAAGCTCGGGAAGAAGCGGGGACAATATACGAACCTACTTGGTTCTCCAAAACTAAAGATCAAGCCACTGGTGAAATGCTTTACACGTACAACGGCAAGTACTGGAATGCGAAGAAAAAAAGCGATTGGTCTAAATGTCCGGATATTTATACACTGACCCGATCTTCAACTGATATCCCAATATCCCCTTCAAAGACAAATAACTAAACCTTTTTTCTTATTGTTATTATTTTAAATTAACATCACTGTTCTATTAGTTCTTATTCTAATTAAAATACTCACATAAACGCAGTACCTCTTTTAATTAATGATCGGGTGCCATAGCCACGACGGATGGAAACACCATTCAGATAAAAATAAATAGTAGATGAACCATCTACATCTACGTTTTCTGGACAAGGTAGGCGCTGGTCTCTAGCTCTTGCCTGAATGAAAAGCAAAAAAAAAAAAAAAAAAAAAAAAAAAAAAAAAAAAAAGCCAGGCAATTTTTATTGGCTATAAATCATTAAATAGGGCTCCTCGGTAACTCAATTCTATCGCGTTCGCATGTCACGAAGGAGGTTCCGGGATTGATTCCCGACTCCGGCAAGGGTATAGAGGCTTCGGAGCCGAGACCCATGAAATAAATAGCGAGGAAAGTATCTCTTCAAGCCCGACAAAATAAGCAATGCTTCGACTTGTTTTCAATTTCATGGACCCAAGAAAACCCGTATATGATATTTGCCGTAAATTGTCACGTCTTTTAAAACTCGATATTCACCAGCAGGTCTTATTAATTTACTATCCTTATGCAAGAGATAATAATGTAAATTCAAATTAAGATTTATTCATGTAATAAAACGTTTTTAATAAATGGACTTCAGTTATTGTTTTTGGGATTCATGATATATGGTTTTAATAATAATATATTACGATATTATGAAGCAGTAAAAAAATAAAAAAAGGTCGCAAAGTGCTGTAATGTCTTTGGCACAGCTAGAAAAGATTTTTTTTTAAACCTATCTTTTTTTAGAAATTTTTTCAAAGCTATAAATTTAAAAATAATTAGAAAAAAGTCAGATAATATTGACGTTGTGAAGTTATTTTTCTCAGAAATACAGTTTATCTTAAGACATAAAATTATTTTTAACCTATTTCAGATGAAATGGAAAATAAATATCGAAATATTTTTAGAAAGGGGAACTGAAAACGCGTGAAAAGAGGCTATTGAAAAAAAAGTAAATACGTGATTAAAAACCCATTAAGTTTCTACTTGTTCGGTAAGAATAGAACGTGATTTGTTGAAACAACCGGAGAATGAAGGTAGAACGATACTCACGATACTCGGGGAAAACTTCTTAAGAACTCGTTATCTCGGGTAGAGGAAACCTACGACCTGAGTGGGTGTGAGGTGGAAAAGAGCAACACTCGAGGGGGAAGCTAGAGAGAGAGCTTTTCAATTTTGAGGCGAGTAGGTAGAGGTATAATCAATACCTGACATGCGGTGGACTTTGCCACCTCCAGCCGTCTCCTCTATCTACCCTTCGGCTTAGAATGCCCGCCCTCTTTCAATAAAGAAACATCTTGCCTAGGGAGAAGGAAGAGAGTCTTTCCGTCTTCCATCTGAGCTGCTTTTTATAAAAGGCAAAAAGCCTCTTAAATTTTAAAATCACATTGAATGGAGGATCCTTTGGAGAAAATAATGTCATTAAACCTTGGGTCCGGGTCACTGAAACTCAAGCGGTACTAGACGTCCAACATTAAATCAAAAGAAGACTTGATGACACAACCTTTAACAGCTCCCTTTTATGCCATCACTTTCCGTATTTTCATTATGCCTTATACTCGAGACAAAAGTAATGGATTTCAGTTTAATTTTTTATCGCTTTTATTTTATAGTCTCAAGGCTCGTCTATTTTTACAACTTTTATAGTCAAGTAAAACAAATTATTTCTACGGAATTTTAAGATACAATATACAGGATGAAATAATGACGTCAAATACGTCTATTCATCACGAGTCAACTATGCTTGCGTATTTATAAAAGTGGTATTGTATTGGCGGTGTGATAAGTGACGATTCATAAAGAAAAAAAAAATTAACAAACGTACTTTATATCTTGCACCACATATTCATAAGAGCTAAAAAAAATTAAAACATTTTTTTTTTTTTCCAAGAGTTAGAATAATGTTATCCCCCATAAGAAGACGTTTATCATATAACAAGGCAGTATTTTACAAACTTATCCTAAAATAATTAAAAGGTTGTGCAATACTACCCTTTAATTATCTTTTGACAAGTTCTTAATATAAAACCCTCCATTATCTTACACTGAAATCTTTCAATTACCTAAGGATAAAGAAATAATATTTATTCAACAAACTTAAGGTAAAGCTTCTAAAAAATATCCGTCAACTATCTTTATATTTTGCCTTAGAAAAATAATCTACATTACCTTTTTACGAGTTTCAGCAAAAGTTCTTCATCATTGATCAAATTAAGATTGTTTGAACGAAAAATTTATTTCATAGATAAAAAAAAGAAACTCTATTTGTATTAGGGAAATGTATAAGGAAGTCGTTGAATAATAAATTCCATGATAATATTTATTGAGGAAGAATACAGAAAAAAAGTAGATAAAAATTCGGGGTAGGGGGGAAAAAAATCAGCAAATCCGTAGAAAAAATAGAGTTCCTGCCTTTGCCTTCTTTTAGCAGCTTAAGAGCTTAATGGAGCGTTAGAAAAAGCTTCTGATTTTTATTTCTCCTTTTTTTTTTTTTTTTTTTTTCAATTTTTCTTCAATTGAAAGAGAAATAAAATTGGAATGGGAGATGAAGTCAGGATTATTTTCTTATTCTTTTATCAAGCTGAGAACAAGCAATCTTCATTCCCTTCAACCAATCTTTTTCATTTTCAAACGTCAACGAATGAGAAACAGTTTATATTGCAGGTAGTTGATCAATGTCGGAGGCTGTGACATTTCGCTTTATTAAAAATCATCAATCATCGACAGTAAATGACCTTGTTTCAATCATAATATTAAATTGGAAATAATATGATAAAGGAACGTGTTTTGGATTTTAATAGCATTTAAATTTGCAGTTATTCGGGAAATGATTTCATATCTGTTATTTGAGAAATGTTAGCGTTTGTGAATAATGACATTTACCTTATTACATTGAGTCATTTATTCTAATAACATTCTACTACTAAGAAATAAAATAAACATTATTAAAACTATATACGTTTTATAAATGGCGACGAGAGAAAACAGTAGACATCCGGACATTGAGGTGAAATTTCAGAAAAGATAGCAATATCTACGAAAGATTAAATTAAACAAACAAAACAAAACATTAACACAACATAAAGTTAAAGACTTGTGTAAAATTTAAGCTAAATTCTTACACCAATTTAAAGCTCAAATCTGCGTATATTATGTGATTATTGTCGAAACCTATTTCGCTAACGGACAGAGCATTCCTTTAAGAACACAAGGGTGCTAGGTCTAGAAAACTAGGAGTCCAAGGATCGATTCCTGGCGGTAGGGCGCATTTTTATCATTCTATCTCACTTACACTACATTCATGATGAGACTAGAGGGAATTTTTTCAGTTATACCTATACATTATGGATATTTTTTGTGTTCGCTGCGTTTGCTTTTTACATTCAAAAAAATAATCGCCCCTTTCTCTTGTCTGTTTGTCAGTAAATCTTTACGCGTGCGACTATAGCTTAAGTAATCGAACTTAGCTTAATCAAGCTTAATTAAAGGAGCATAGTGAATTCTTCATTTCATTGAAGGAGCATTATGAGCTCTTCATTTTACTGAACGAGCGTAGTGGGTAAATTCTTCATTTCAGAGATTTGTGTTTTTTTTTCTCAGAGATTTGTGTTTTTTTTAGTATGTTTCTCTAACCATAGCAGGTATACGAATTGGCCGATATGGATAAAATTCAGCATGCAGGTGCATCTCATGCATTTATTTCAACCATAATTGTTTTTACAATGCCGACAAAGAATGAAATTTTTATAATAATAGTTACATATTTATTTCCTATTCTTTTTTAAGACCTTAACTTAGTAAAACATGCCATGGTGAATAAAAACAGTTTGTTAAGTCGTCCGCCATATTAGCCGCTGGTAATGAAAAGTAAGGTTGCTTAAAAATTGCAAAGCCTTCTCTATCTACTTTTATAAATAATAAAAAAAAGATAGGAGCAGTGTAATAAAAATTATATAAATATAACAACAAATAGTGGACTGTATTTGAAGAGATAAAGCCATAAAAAGAATAACAGATTTTCAAAAATATATTATTTTATTTTTAAGTTCGAAATAAAAAAGAAAAACATGTTTGTAATTATCCAAAATATTGTGTGTTTTATAATATGAAAAATGAATATTCTTATAATTTTATAATAAATAAATAAAGTATCATATAGTAATAAAAAATAAATAATTAATTTGGTTCAAAATAACGACAAGAATTTAGTATTAAGGGAGGAGTAAAAAGGGAAATGAAAATTTGGTTAAAGGTACCACTCGTAGAAAAGGTATATGGACGCAGAATGCGTTGCATGTGATTTGCCAGTAATCTTTGCTAAAGTCCCGAGAGTCAGTAAATAAGCAGGATGATCAAGCTAACCGGCAGAAGTCATGATGGGAGTCAGCTTGAATCAAAATATCACCAAACTTGATGGTCCGGTAGACCAATTCAAGCAAATATTTTAAGTTTTACTTTTTAAAATTCGCCTTGAATACAGGGGAAACGAAAAGACGGCAGTTAAGGATAGGAAGTTGAGGAAAAGACCGAAAATAGGAGGATAGAGAAGTCCAGGTGTTAAAATTAAAGATTTACCAGGGACACAATTAAGTGAAATTAGTAGATAGTTATTATAATTCAATATCCGACGAACAGAAGGGTATTATTCAACAACCATTAATAATTATAAAATAAAGTTATCGATTATTAAGTTGTTTTATTTTATACTATAATATTCGAATACCATAACAAAAATAAATAAACGATAGATATATATTTATTAAAGCTAGTTATTAATAAATATATTAATAACTTTTAAATATATTAAAGAATTTAATAACAATTTTCAACCAAGGGTAAAAAAACCAAAAAATAAATAAATAAATAATCAACTATCATAAATTAATATGATCGATCTTTACATACATCGGTCACATCCGATTATCGTTACATCGCATTACTTACATTCTATAACAAATTCCTTTATTAATAATTTATTAACATCTTAGAACACTGTATCAAAAATAAAACCCAACATACAAGGTGAGGCTCGACATAATGTATTATGCCGAGATTCACCATGCACAATTTTACTTCTTAAACACTAAGGCCACACATTGACAATTTATAAATACATGTTTCATTGCACTCGTAAATTGTGTGCATTACAATGTCTAAAAAATGTTTTGTGTAGTTCAAAAAATTTATAAATTTTGGTTGAAGCTGCCTTTAAAAATAATGCATAAGCTTGAAGCTTTCGAATATCCATTAAAATGCCATTTAGAAAAATAATATTTTTCAAAAAAAAAGAGACGAAAGTACCACCTGCTTTTAGCTAAATCTGAGATTTTGTTGTAAACCCATTTATCATGAGGATTTCTTATTGCTAGTACTATTTTTCATTCACCTTTAAATGCTCTTTGTATTATCACGTACAAAAGTTTAAAAAACAAATGTTAATGTTCAAACAATAGATAACCACTTTGGTTTTATTTAATGTGAATAATCATCGAAAAATTGCTCAGAATTGACTTCTGTGAATAAATCAACGAAAAATTGCTCAGAATTAATTGACTTTTGTGAATAATCAACGAAAAATTTCTCAGAAGTCAATTAAATTGGCCATTGTTGAGCTTGAGAAAATGCTTCTTGAGCAACTTTAAAAAGTCTTCCTTCTGTTGTATCTGATCTTTCGACAGATAAAATTGCGACTGATTTGGCCAACATTTCTCTTACTTTCCGAAGCTCCCTTTTAAGATCTTTTTGAGATAATTCCCCGACAGCTGATGCCAACTGAGTTAATAAGAGCAAGGGTGCATGACACTCGTATAACGTTACGCCTGGAAAAAAAGAGAGAGATTAAGTTACAAAAAGTAATGTATTTCAAAAACATGATTGTTCCTCAAATTAAAAACTAATTTCGATGACACCTCGATCGGAAGGACATTGTATCCTACATAGTCACGCTAATATCTAAAGTATCAAGAGAGGTCAGAGAATTCCTCTGAAACAGAACACTTTGAAGAAGAACGTGTAGGAAGAGAGGAGTTGCTTATCCTTACAATCGTTGTTCATTGTGCCAAATAGTTTTCTTACCTAGTTCCTTTTCTAAGTCCTTACATAATTCTTATCTACTTATCTCTTATCACTGTGTTAATCCAATTGGTCTTAGAAACTTATAATTAAAAGAGATACATCTTCCTTGTTTAGTACAGTGTAATACAGAACGAGTCCTCTCATACATCTTCTAATAACACTAACACTAACATTATATAAAACCGACTCTTAATAAAATAAAATCAAGTTTACGCGAAAAGTCATTTACACACAATGCTTACCTAAAACAGTGCCTTCACTAAGTATTTATGAAGCCTACTTTGTTTCCGCCTTGAACACAATCGTATGAGTATTTTCATAGGAGAGAAAAGACTAACCAAATTATGATAGATCGTAACCAAAAATGAAGATATTTTTCTAATTTTTGAAATAGATAAATACTTAATAAATAAATATTTATAATATATATATATTTTTTTATTTAAGACTAAGGGACAAACACAGAACCAAAAATGTTCCCTGATGTCTGAAACGGATTTCTGCCTTGGAATTTTTAGAATCGGAGACATAAAAATGTTTCGTTCTTTAGAGCAATTAGATAGCTTCTATTGTCCTTTGGTAAGGTCGGAAGAAATATTATGGTCTATAAAATCTTTTATAAAAATTTTATAAAAATGTGTCTAATATATTCTCATGGAATCAACAACTTTTTAAAATCCGATGGTAAACGGTTTTACCAATTATAGTCTGCCTCTCAGATCTTTGGTCTGAGTTGTTTGATCATTTTAAAAGGCTCTTAACCGTCAAGAAGAATCTCCCTTGAGGTCGATTCTCTTTTATCTCCTAACAACTATAAGAATCCAAGTATAGAAAATTGAATTAGAACTTTAATTAATCTTCTTTCTAATACTTTCTGGAAATTGTCATATATGCATTTCTTAATAATAAACATGATAAAATCAGACTCAACAATACTCATATTAAGACTTAACATGCATTAAAATGTTGGTATTATTTTTATAAAGTTTTTGGAGGATCCGACAATGTTGGCCATTAGTTATAAAAATGTTTATCCCTATCTAAATTTTTTAATATATCAGCTTTCGTCTTCAAATCAAATGGTTTTCTTTAATGGGACTTCAGAAAAACGGGCACTTCTTTAGATTGTTACACCCCCTTTAAAGACAACAGAGGGGAGTAACAATCTAAAGAAGGAGTACGGAGTTTTCTTAGACTGTTACTCCTCTTATATGAACAGAAGTGTGGTATTCCTTTGTCCCAAATTACATTGGGCTAAACATCACTTTTTCTTAATAGTTATTTGGATAATTTAATTTATTTTCTAAAAACACATAGGGGGGAAACGATCTAAAGAAATACCAACTTCACTGATCGGAAAAGTTTGTTAAACCAAGGCGAAAAAAGTACTGATCGATGGACGGAAATCGACAAATAAGAGCAAATTATAAATAATAGAATATACGACAGCTATTATGGAAGAAGACTGGTAACAGAACATTAAACTGTATAATAATAAATTAACTGTATAACGAAATAGTTGCGTATAGGTGTTGGAAGTTAAAGTTGGTTTGCCAGAAATTATGTGTCATTGTAAATAAAGCCGGCAAAACGAATTAAAAATATAGCATTTCATCAAAATTTTTCTTTGATTATACAGATATTTACCATAATTTTTAACAAGTGAAAATAATTTAATACCTCTAATTCTTGACATGCCGGGCTCGATAATGTCGATAACCTTGAGAAGATCTCTGCACATGTCGTACTTTCTTTTAAGTAATTCTTGAGTCATGTTACCCAGAAGATAGCCTTCGGTTTTGCCATACATCTGACTCAATGTGTATTTGATCCGAAGCATCGTCGAATGGTTAGGATGCAACACTTTTCCATACTTCGAAAGAAGCATTTCGTAATCCTTAATAGAGCCGTCTTTAATACATTCAAAATCAGATGAACTTCTGAAAATAAAAGAAAACAAAAATAAATTAATTATTTAATTTTTTTTGCGTAAGCATCTAAGAAGGCAAGATGCTAAATATCTGAGAAACTTTTAAAAAATGAATGCTTATAATGATCAGGAACGCCAATTATGTGGTTTATGCAGCTTATAATATTAATAATAAATGACTAGGCTCCGCCCCCAACTCGCTTCGCTCTTCAACCCTCGAAAAGCGGCCGCTGCCACGTCGAGGTGAAGCGTTAAAATTGATCTCATGTTTATTTTCAATGATGACAAAAACGCACTTATGTACTGTAAAATATCACGTTAGCTATAGAAAGTACTGAAAAGGACTGTTTTAGCGATCTTTTTTTGCAAGGTGTGTGCATAGTTATGGAATGCGAAGTAGGAGAGTGGCTGAGGTAGAAGGGGTTTGCGCACTACTATCTATTTCCTTGTCTTGCTAACATTCCAATATACCACTCTCAAGCTCCCCCTAACCCCCCTTCTCGGACGAATATATCTCCCTCACTCTGTTTACACACAATAGTATTAAAGAGTTTAGTATATCACTCTCAGGCTCCCTTTTTCCCCTCGGAAAGTATATATAACTCTCACTAAACTCGTTTGTTTACAAAACTTTTTTAATAATATAGATAGATAGATAAATAGTGACCTCTCTGTCAGGTTGACCGGAAAACTGTAATGTACTNTGTACAGACAAAATTTTAATTTAATTTATTTTCTTGGCTCGTCAACCCCTGAAAAGCAGCCGAAGCACTCTAGAATGAAGCATTAAAATTGATCTCATGTTTCTTTTCAATGATGACTAAAACACAAGCTGTAAAATATCACGTTAGCTATAGAAAGTCCTGAAAAGGACTGTTGAGAAAGTCCTGAGAAGGACTGATTTAGCCATCTTTTTTTGCATGGTGTGTGCGTGGTTATGGGATGAGTAGGGAAATAGGAGAGTGGCTGAGGTAGTGGGGGTATGTGCACTACTATCTATTTCCTTGTCTTGCTGACATTCTATACCACTCTCAAGTTCCCCTTTACCGGCCTTAACCCCTCTTTTCAGACGAATATATCTACCTCACTCTGTCTACACAGAGTTTAGTATATCACTCTCAGGCTCCCCTTTTTCTCCTCGGAAAGTATATATAACTCTCACTAAACTCGTTTGTTTACAAAACTTTTTTAATAATATAGATAGATAGATAAATAGTGACCTCTCTGTCAGGTTGACCGGAAAACTGTAATGTACTGATTGTTGACACCCACAGCATTTCCACTGAGAATTAACAATTAAGGGCTCATCAGGAAGTAACCATCCTTTATCACAGTGAGTACACTTTACTGCACTTATATAAGTGCCAAGTTCCGTATTTGAACTACATCTTGAGCAACAGCAGTCGAAAAACTTGGATTCTTTTAACTCTCTACGTCTTCTTTGAGTTCCCTAAAAACAAGAACACAGCATCATCAAAAGCACATCCATTTTTTCCATCCCATTNAAGAAACAAGTTAATGATGTACAAAATATTATTTTGACACACACTATTTAAATTCTACTTAAAACTGTTATATTTTCAATCTAGACAGACACAAATCGAAAGTTAGTTATGGTTATTAGTGTAATAATAGAGCAGGGAATTTTATATAAAATTCGAGCGATGCTAAATTGTAGTTATTAGTAGGGATTTTGAAGTTTACATGCTTTGTGACAAATCTGCAAGGGTCTAAATATAATACAAAGTAAGTTGGCAGAACTGCAACATAGCAAAGTGCCAAATCATGTGCATTTTAATAAAGTTAACCGAATTCAAATTGTTAATCAATGACAGTATAAATTATTAAAAATACAAGAAAATATTAATTAATATGTCCAGAATATTAATTAATCTGAAATAATACTTTTAATATAAAAAATAGTAACATTATTCTCAGCAAAATTCTCTCCTGCTCTTTCCTGCAGAGAATAATGTTGACAGGAAACTAGAAATCTAAACAAATCTATGTTGGTTGTATCTAGTCTTTGTTGTTGAAAAGTAACGGTGACGAAACGCACTTGGGGCCCACAATAATATAGTAAAGATCTGACTAATCCACAAAGCACTCGTTCATTGCGTTGACGTTCATTGACGTCCGACACAGATGTATAGAACTATGACAGATGTGCCTTTTCATTTCACACGGTTCACTCAACCAGCAATGCAATTTATTTTGCGGTTTAGCCAGATCCTTATGCTCTTACTGTGGCTCTAAGTGTTAAAAAGGGCAATATAATCAGTATACTAACAAAAAACAAAATTCAATGGAAGCAAACAGATTTTAATAGTAAACACAATATCTGTTGCAGGCTAGAATGAATCTCATCGGTAGACCATAACCTGAATTGAAGTTTTTGTTTGCAACAAATTGGTCAAAGTTTTATACAAGATTTTCGTGAAAAAAACTGATTTTCTCTTGAATAAATTGTATCACGGGTCAGCCATTTCCAATTAAAGAACATACCTGTTCAGACATGAGTCTTCTGACCATATCATCGTTCAACTCCTTACGTTTCAATAAAGAGCGAACGGCTTTTGGTTTGTTCACCAGATGAGCAGGCGATTACTACAAAAGTAGATATAAATGGGCCAACTCTGCTCCAGCAAATCCATCGCAAACAGCTTCTCCATTTTGACTTCTTCAACCTTGACTAGATATTGTCATATTGTGTTCAGAGATGCCTGAAACGGGGTTATAAAATGTCGTTTTTTGTTCATTAGTACCTAATCGCACTTGAATACCAATAAAATTATTAATTTTGATAGAAAAAAGTTCAAATAAAATAATTGTCCAGGAGATTGCGTGCAAAAAAGTCTCAGACTAACATCAAGCTAGAATTTTGTGTATAAGTAAACGTTTTGGTGCCTTTTAAGAATATATGGTCGGCTAAGTTCGTCTACGGGACATAGCTTGGCAATAGGCATTTGAAGAAAACAAATAGGAGAAAAGCGGCCATGTCTCACCCTTTTTGGTGGACAATATGATTTTCATGATCCTGAGTACGAACTTAGTTAGTAGACCAATAATCAAGTTGATGGTAGTTTGTCACCTAATAGGCTAGTTAGTCAAATATTACTCGAAATCAAAGTTTCTCCAAAAACTTTGATTTTGTTGATGCTAGTTTGTCAAAAGACAAACTAGCCTCAACATGATTTTTTGTCACTAACTAAGTTCATATTTAGGATCATAAAAATCACATTGTTCACCAAAAAGGTGAACTACTGCTAATCACCGGATTGTTTTTTTTTTTTAAATGCCTATTGCCAAACTATGTCCTGCAGACGAACTTAGCCGACCTTATATTCTTAAAAGGCTTCTAGCTTAATGTTAGTCAGACACTTTTTTGTACGCTATATTCTGGACTGTAATTGTAATGTAAATAGAATAGATTTCGAATACATAATTGTGCAGTAATTAACCCATGTTTAATTTTTGTTTCAAACTGATAAAAAGCATTTCAAACATTGCAAAACTTAATAATTAATATACTAATCGGTTTCTCTCGACAGAATTAACTTCCTTATCAAGGTAAACAAATGCGCGTAGTTAAATTTAATTAACGTAAGTGGTACCTTAAAGACTGTGCTATAAGAACAATACGTTTATGAGACGCATGCGTGAAAATAAAACTAATAAGAAGTATCTAGTTTCGGGTTAATTATCAAGCAATGTTAGTTAGTTAGACAGAATTTAATTATGATTCCCATATTTTCTTCTTGATAAATAGAGAGAAAGAAACAACTATTAAATCTTCGCGCAGTTTTAATCCCACTAGGGATTCTTGAAACAAAAAAAAGTCAGAAAAAAATTAGAGCAGGGATAACAAAATCGTTATTTAAAAATAACTATTCTTTTTTATTACTTAAAATGGTTCGGTGCTTGTTTATATTTTCAGCTAAATTAAATTTACTATCAATACTTCGGAAACCTTTTTTTTTTTTTTTTTTTTTTNCTCCATGATTAGGTTTCATTAGAATTATAAGAGTTTAGAGTTATAATACAAAATTAAGAAAGTTGGTCGGATATTTATGAATAGTTACAATTTAATACGTTACATCTTAAAAGTAATATTTGACTTACGTAAAGTGTTGATGTATAAGACAGCGTTATTGGAACTGACTGCTGAATATCTACAGATGCTCTGACTGTCATTGTAAACATATCCGAATCAATATGAGTTGTATTAGGGGTACAGTCATGCTGAAACAGATATGCGGTGGGATAGAGAGCTCTGGCTTCAATACCTTCAGCCCCGACAGAGAAGCAATTCACCTGCCAACATACAATGTACCAAACTAAATTAATTTAGCATTTAGACATTAACTTATTAATATTGATTATTGGAAGACAACACCAATTATCAGTCTGTACTAGAGGTTAGTTAATTATACTACTGCTTATTGATCTATTAGTTAGGTATCTAAATCAAGATAAGTAAACTTTGTTAATGAACTAACACAATAATTATTATCTCTAGGTTCGGTGCTTGTTTATATTTTCAGCTAAATTAAATTTACTATCAATACTTCGGAAACCTTTTTTTTTTTTTTTTTTTTTTTTTCCTGGAAAAACGACTTACATGGATCGATTCGAATTTTAATATGGACTACATTCTAGAATAAATTAAATCAAAATCGTCGTAGTTATAAAAATAAATATTAAACGAACAGAAATAATATAATAATAAGGAAAAAAACCAATGAAAATTTCAGATCTACAAACGTATTTATCTATATGGAGACATAATTACTGAAAATAATTGCGTTCATTCCAATCTGAAACTAACTAAATGAAATGACCGCTTGCCCCATTCAACTTGTCCTTTGATGATCAAAAATTTTATCCTTCTAGCCCTTTTAGTACAATAGACTCTTTCTATTTATTAAGTCCTAATAATGGTTAACTATACGAGTATCAATAGCATCTTTCTAGAGCCGTGCTCAAAAGGAAAGAGAAATATACAATGATATCCTAGAGGAAATAATGTATGATTGTTATGAAAAGGCTTGTATATAA
>KZ651147.1:232167-262595 GCA_001010745.2 Gerris buenoi | reverse complement strand
GTCTATATAGATAGTTTGACCCGACTATATCAACTGGTATGTTGGTCGAGAGGGTAGTGGGAGGAGTGGGGGGTGGGCGTGGCCTCGAGGAGTGGGGGTATGACGTAGGGGGTCAGGAGTGGGGTTGGACTCAAGTGTCCCCATACCTACTTAAGTAGTTTTGTTAGAAGAGTACTACAACATATTGTTTGAAGAGTACCATAAGAAGTTTTTGTTAGGGAAATTTTATGAATTAAGATAAGAAGGGAGGTGAGTATCAACACACAACAAGCAATCAACTGTTACTTTGAGTAACACTAATAATTGCTGTTTTTTTACATTGATTATCACTAGAGTCCAACAAGAATAAATAGGTCAAGTGTAGCCACACACACTAGCCAGTACACAGAGAGGGTCCGTAGGCAACACTGTATTGTTTAAGTAGTACCCTATTGATGGTGATTTTTAAAATACTAAAAAGTTAAAAAGCTTACTTTGAACTATCCTATGGGTCTGATATTCTCAAAACACATAAACAAATTTCTGATGAAGTATTTTTTTGCCATTGAACCGGAAAACAGCCATATAAATACATTAAAAAGACCATAATTATAAAAAAAGTATTTTGCCAATAAAAAAAAAAAATAAATAAATATTTTTCGAAATTTCTCAAAAAGTGGTATCTTTACTTTTGGTCGAAGAATGTTCAGGAATTTTTTCAGATTTTTTGCATTTCACATAAGCGAGATAGAGAGGACACGTTTCACACCCACTTCAAACATGCCTACGCTCGCCTTATCAAAGTTATAACCAAAGAATTATATATTTTTGTAATCAGCACGACGTACCCTTTAATATGATACCCCTCACGATGTCGAAAAAAAAAATAAATTAACCCTTAAGTTTTTTTACCCTAAATTTTTTGAAAAATATTTTTTTTAAGTCGCTATATTTTTAACATGTGTGGGTAGGACGTAGGTACAAGACATATACATGCCAAATTTCAAAGTCATCGGACGAAAGGTGTAGCCGTGAGAGCATGCGACGGACGGACAGACAGACAGACACACGCGCGAAAATATAAGGGTCCTTGGCTTTTGCCTACGGACCCTAAAAATGATAATTTAATAACAAAACTTCTTATGGTACTCTTATAACTATATATGTTGTAGTATACTCTTCAAAAAAAAATAAATAAATAAATAAAAATAAAAAAAATACTACTTATAGTACCCCTAAGAATACTGCTGTATGTAAGGTGTTTCTTCCGTTGAAAATGACTGAAAATTATACTAATTTCGATAAATAATACAATAAAACTAATAAAAAGAAATTTATATTGTATCATGTTGTAATTTTTTGACTTAATTACAAAGAAAGGTAATAGTCCAGGAGATAGCGTGGAAAAAAGTGTCTGACGAACATCAAGCTGGAATTTTGTATACAAGTTAATCTTTTAGCGCCTTTTAGGAATATGTGGTCGGCTAAGTTCGTCTACGGGACATAGCTTGGCAATAGGCATTTTAAAAAAACAAAATGGTGGAGAGCGGCTATGTCCCGCCAATTATGGTGGACAGTATGATTTTCATGATCCTGAGTACTGACTAAGTTAGTAAACCAAAAATCAAGTCGATGTTATTTTCACACTTGATAGTTTAGTTATTCAAATTTTACTAAAAATCATCTTTGTCACCTGTCAAGGGACAAACTAACATCAACTTGATTTTCAGTCTACAAACTAATTATTAACTTTTGTATAACCTTATTATACAAAAAGTTTACAATTATTCAATTTTTCAACCAAGCTAAATTAATGAAACATTTGATTTTTTTATAATTGAATTAGTTTTATTTTATTTTAATTTTTATTATTTACCATGTAAAAAACAAATTGTAAAATAATCTACTAACTAAAATATAGTTGGTTACCATTTTTTTATGATTATATACATTTAAGGATATAATAAAGTCAGACTTTAATTTAAAATCAAGAAATATCATTTAATTGTTGAAGTGTACAATGCAACTTTTAACACCAAAATGTATATTTGTGGTCAGGAAATAATTAAATCAAATATTTTTTTGGTGTATTACATGAATAGATTTTTTTTTCTTTCCGAAATCAAGAACATTGATGGATAATTATAGTATAACTCAATAAACGCTTAGGTCTCAAAGTATTAAACCAGTTCGATTCAGATGCGGTTCATAGATTTTTAATCTAAAAAGGGTATTAAAGATGGCAAGGGAGTCTGAAGCGGCAATATCATAAGCCCTAACCGAGAAGCATGGAAGAGGCTTTCTAGCTACTTAATTAAGCTTTTTAATTGAACAGCAGTTAAGCCATCAAATTAAGTATCAAATAGAAAGAGGAAATAGCCCGACTGGAAATCCTCCTTGCAACGCTATTAGTTCAATCATAAAAAAGAAAAATTTGAATTTACAAATATTAATAATAACAGTGGTACGCAAAGACTGCCCTGTGGAACAACGGCATAACTCATTTGAGGATTATTGGAAATTTCCAAGCCTGTTTGCTTCCTCCCACATTTCTCTCGCTACAATTTCAATATAAAGGTTTGTAATCCTTAAATGATTGATTTTAATTAATTTGAAGCCATGTATATTTTCCAATACACTGAATTCAATTAAAAACAGGTATTTGAATATAAAAATTAATTAAGAAATATACAGAATAAAATTTTAATAACTTTTATACGATAAAGCTATAAGTTTGCATTTTGTTCGTTACAGTAATATCAGTTAAAGTTCAATTTACATTTATATGTAAATTGCTTTAAAAAAATATAAACGAAAATATATTTGTAGGAGCAATAATAGAAACTATTTTGTTTTAGCAAATATAATATTATAGTTCTTTATTAAAAAAAAAAAATAAAATAAAATAAAATAAAAACAGAATAACTAAAACCTAAATCCAACTTGAGTATAAACTTTGAAATATGTTAAAACTTGTCAATATGTTAGCTATACAGATAACAAAGAAATATAAGAAAATAACTTTGCTGTTCCAAGTAAGTTAAGTTGCATTTAAAAAATGTTTCTCCAGTAGTCGGAATCATTTACTAATCAGGGATTTTTACTAAGCATAGATATTTTCTCCCAGGAAAATAATTTTACATTTTCTTAACAATAGTTTATAAACTATCAAATTGACACAAAAATACATTAGCAATAATAAAACTTCGTAGCGAACGCGGGAATTCATCAAGTACATACAATAAAAAGAAAAATATATCTACAATTGTGCTCTCATGAGCTCATTCTTTGTTCTGATAATTTATCATTACAGCAGTTAGGCAAGTACCTAACTGAAAGGTATATAATATAACCTAAGGTATATAGGATCAGTTGCGGTGGTAAGATATTGGGGGCCCCCCTGTAACTTTTAGTTGGGGCCCCTCTATTTCTTTCGCGCCGCGGGGTCTGCGGGGCCCTAATCGCCGCCACTGTATACAATATAGAAGCTATGCAAAATACTGAAAAAACAACTGACACAGTCACATTCGTAAATTAACACATGTAAATATTTTAATGAGGTTTTTTGACAAAAAAAAAAAAAAAAAAACTCTTTACAACCTTATACTGTACATTGCTAAAACAGAAGTTAAAGTGTTGAGTCATAAACTAAAATGTAATGTTACGATAAAAATCGGTCACATTAATGCTGATCTTAATATTATGACGGAATAGAGGATGAAAGAAATAGACAGATAAGAAGAAGATGGAAAATGTAATATATTATTAAGTAAAACTTGAATGTTAGTAGAGCAGAGACAGATGCCAAGTGAAACTAAGAACTAAACTAGTTCTAATAGCTTTCCTAAAATAAACATTATGTTGGCACCGGACACACTCTTTGAAAACTAAACCTCTGGACTCAGCTCAATCTTACACCCCTTATCTGCACTGTCCATGTCCATCATAGACAGTCAGCAAGACTCAGCACAAACTTCTACCATTTAGTAGAGTCAGATACCTCCAGTCACCTATTGACTTGGTCAAATTAGAAAATAGCCGCGAGCTAGAGGTAGTTTAACCTCACGACCTCACATCCCTTAGTTTATACTACCCATCAACAAAACCCGGCTAGAGATAGTTCAACACAAATATCCCTTAGATAATATCCAATACGTAAGCCCGGCAGTAGAAAGCTTCCGCTTACACCCCTTAATTTATACTGTCCATCATGTAAACCCGGCTAGACACCCGGCATATTGTACTTTCTGGGTACAGGGTACATTTTGAACAAAAAGTAATACTATAAATCTTCATTTAAGAACAAGCAGGAGATTTTATGAAGAGTGACTTTTATAAGGTTAAACCGTAAACTAGGGTGTAACCTTTAGTTTACATTGTCCGTCGGGTAAACCCGGCTAGAAATAGCTCAACCTTTATAACCTTTAGTTTACATTGTCTGTCGTGTAATCTCGGCTGGAAATGGCTTAATCTTATATTTAATAGTTTATACAGTACCAGTACATTATATAAACCTGGCTAGAGATAGTTTAACCTTGTATCCTTTATGTTTAGATACGGAAGCGTCTATAGAGGTAATCTTAAAGGAATAACACAAACTGTTCTTTCCATGTAAATTGAAATAACTTTAATATCAAAGTAGCTTTGAAGCTTTGAATAAACGTTTAAAAATGTTCTTTTCTAAAAATGAAATATATATATAGGCTAGGGTCATCATCAGTGCCAAAGAACAAACAAGAAATTTCGAGCTAAGCAAAAACATAAAAAACAATTAAAACTGACAAACATGAAAAAACAAAGTAGGTTTACAATTAAAAAAAAACAATTAACATGGCAAAAGATTATGCAAGAACTAAGTCAAATAATTGAAATGAATAAACGTTTAAAAATGTTCTTTTATAAAAATGAAATATATAATATACATACAGTATTTCCACGGATTGAGTTGCCTATACGTGTAAAATCAAAAAAATTTCAATTTTCGAAGAAAAGTCACTCTTCATAAAATCTCCTGCTTGTTCTTAAATGAATATTTATAGTATTATTTTTTGTTCAAAATGTACCCAGTACCCAGAAAGTACAATTTCCTAAAATCGTACAAGAGTAAACCGGTCCAAATTTCGGATTTACAAGAAAAAGTATTCTTTATAATTTCTTTAAGATACTATTCCAAATTTATTTTTTGCATAAAAAAGTTCGATTTTAAAATTTCAAAAATCCCCCCCCCCTGCCATTTATAAAAAGTTAAATTTGTCTGATTCTAATGTATGCGAGGTCGATTTAAAGGTCTCATTGAGTGCATTAAAAGTTGTAGTATTGCTTTTTTTGGTAAAAGCAACATGAAAGCATCTATTGAGAAAATCGTATTTATTATTTATTTCTTTAATAATAAACAAAAATAATTATCAAACATGAATTTATTTACCCCTTTAATAGCTTTCATGTTGTTTTTATAAAAAAAAGCAATACCACAACTTTTAATGCACTCCATGAGACCTATAAAAAGCCTCGCATAAATTAGAATCAGACCAAAATCAGGGGTTTGTTGTAAGGTGCTAAGATTGATATCAGTCAACGAAAAATTCTTTTCTATACAAGGTTTTCTTCAAGGTGTATTATGGTCAGAAGCAGAGCATTAGGGAATTTGAAAGAACTTTGAAAGAATCGGTGAGGTGCTGGGTGAATGTACTGCTATAATAACGCTGTAAGTGCTTCTTCTCTCGTATTTTAAACACCAAATCTTCATCGTCTTTCAACCTTAACACAGGACGCCACAGCTTATACAAAAGAGGTTAGTACTATTAACAATTAAAAGAACCTACTATAACAACCTACTATAAACAATTTTATACGTAAATTTATTCCAGTTACTTGACTTATTGTTCTTGTATAATCTTTTGCCATGTTAATTGCTTTTTTTTTAATTGTAAACCTACTTGTTTATTACGTTTGTCAGTTTTAATTGTTTTGTAAGTTTTTACTTAGCTCGAACTTTCTCATTTGTTCTTAGCCACTGATGATGATCTTTTGAAGGAAGGATGAAAGCTGCTTTGATATTAAAGTTATTTCAATTTACGTTTTGTGTTTTTCCTTTTTTATCCTTTAGTTTATAGCGTACATTATATAAACCCGGCAAGAGATAGAACTTTATATCTTTCAGATTATACCATACATTATGTAAACCCAACTGTAGGTAGCTTAACCTTATATTCTTTATTAGTTTTTACTGCACAGTAAATAAACCCGGCTAGAGATAGCTTCCGCTTACATCCCTTAGTTTGTACTTATCATGTAAACCCGGCTACAATAGCCTTCCCCTTACAACCCTTAGTTTTTAGTGACCATTATGTAAACTCGGCTATAATAAATAGCTTAATTTGATATCCTTTAGTTTATACAGCACATTATGTAAACCCGGCTAGAGGAATCTAAACCTTATGCAACCTTTAAGTTATACTTAACACCATTAGGGGAATTTATACTTTGAATTTTTAGTTATTTATTTATATATATTTTTATTTTTATTTATTTATTTTTTGTTTCATCACGTCGGGGTCACCACTTAGTAGGTCCGATCGTATTCTTAATTATATGCATAAATAAACTCGAGAATTTGGTATTTAGAAAAACGTCTAATTATTATTTTTTTACTAAAGCAATTAGAAAATTATATCAACAACTGACTTTTCCTATCAGCTTGTCAATGTTATTTTTGTTTTTGTTTTTATTTTTGTTTAGAGTTATGTTGTGATGCTTTACTTGAGTTACAGTAATTGTTTTTCAAACTTACAGCAGCACTGTAGGGGAATTTATATTTTGAATTTTTAGTTATTTATATTTTTCTCAAAACTTAATAAAAACAAAAACAAGACATTGACAAGCTGACAGGAAAAGTCAGTTGTTGATATAATTTTGTAATTGCTTTTTTTTTAAAAAAAATAATAATAATTAGAAGGTTTTCTAAATACTGAATTCTCGAGTTTATTGATACATAGTACGATCGGACCTACACCATATTAAATCATAGCTTCGACTAAAATTGCTATACATAACCTAAACAGTCAATCATATACAATACGTATAAGTAGACTTGGCCTAATTCAAGAACAGTTAATTTAAATAATAGGCTAATAAACAAACAAAATTTAAAAAGCTTTAAAAAAAAATTAAAAGGAAAAGTGCTTAATTTTTGTATAATAACTATAACATAATATTACATTTGCATTTAAAATTGTTACATTATTTTGGCTGTTAATACCATTAAGAACAATGACAGCTTCTAGCATCTGAATATCTTAACTTTTAAATATCTTTAACTTTGAACATGTTTTTAGGAAGATGATTTCAGTTCCTCTACACCCAGTTATAAATTTAGTTTAAGATGCCAAGTAAATGTTAAATGTCTACTGAACTAAGAGGTTTATACTAAAACAAAAGTTTGGACATATTTCTCGAATATATGACAGTAGAGAAAGACATAAATTTACATTTTATAACAACAGTGAATAGAATTAATCTTCTTTTTTTTTAAAAAAAAAAAAAAAAAATTACGTAAATATTATGGAAATAAATAACCTTACCTTACGTCGTGGCATCTTTTCAGTGGATTAAATTTTCTATTCTTTAAAACTTTTTTATTTGGAGTTCAATGTCCTTTCACTTATTTTATTGTGTCATTATTATTATTTTATTTGAAAATTAGTGTAGTAGGCAATACCTGTATAAATTAAACAGTGGTAATAATAAAAACCTATTTCGGAGACTTATTTCGTATCAAATATATACATTTGGTGTAAGTATAATGACAGCAAGAATCTGTGAAAATTACAAATTACTGAACATCGGAAATTTTTAAATACATTAATCTCATCATCGGAGTATTAACTCAATACAGCAAAAAACAGAATTAATGATAATCCAAGCCTAGAGATTTAAATCAGAATTTTCCCCCAATTTCATTTACGTCCATGTCAACATAACATTACAGGTTTTACAATTTTAAGAAACGTTTTTACAGGAGAGTTATCGACATCTTAACACACCTACTACGGTTATCACTGTAAAACATCTCATCGTACTGGGATTCGAACCGGCAGCGTGTTTGGGACCCAGTTATGTCCGTGTTTTGAGTTTTATTTCAGACGAATATGCTAATTACGGCTACGCATATCCCTTTTTACCTTTCTTTCTCAGTTATAAAAAAGTCATAATAATGCAGATGGTCCCTGGTTCGATTGCCGATTGTGGGATTCATTTTTTTATCTTCATTTCCCATGTTATTAATAAATAGACTGAGTAAAACACAAGGATGATAATAAGTAAAAAAGATAGTTGACTGGGGTCTTTGTAGGTATTACTGGGAAGGTTCAGGGGTGCGGAATAAAGGCTCTAGAACGCCTACCTGAGTAAAGGGTTTAGTAAGGAACGTACATAAAATATACTAAAGCTAAAAAATGTGAACTTGGAACTAAACAAATAAGTTAAATATTTATTATTAATTTATTTCCAGTGTTATTTAGTATTTATTATTTAGTTATTTGGTATGTTCTCCTTACTGAACCTTTTGCACAGGTAGCCGTACTTCCCTAATCCTTAGTCCACACTCTGCACACCAGAGCTCGTGTAAGATTGGGATTTCGAAAGAAAATATCGATATTTTTGATATATCGACATCGAGCCGATGAAAATCGATATTAGTGATAATATCGAAAGAAATTATCGATATTTCCGACATATCGAGAACCTCCCTGGCGACGCAGTTTTCCTAAATTATGAGCAAAAAAAAAAACAAGCCAACGGACAAACGGACAGACAGAGCCAGCAGGTTTCTTTTTGTACTTTGTACAGAAACCTAAAATCTATATGAAATATTGATATTTTTGGGTCTGATATATCAATATTTTCGATATATCGGTATCGATATCCAAACCCTAAGCTCGTGGTTTTCTTCACACTAATACCTCTACTGACCCCCACAGCCACACTATCTTTTGTACATATCAGCACCTGAGTCTTTTACTCATTCTATGTAAAATGATTACAGAAAATATTCGAAAGGTTGAAACGATTATCTAATTGTTATTTTTATATAAATCGTGGTTAGCAAATTATAGATTACTATAATTTAAGTGTGTTTGTATTTAAGTGTGCACTAACCATTAGATTTGATTACCGCAGCATATTGGTCAAAACAAAACCAATATTTTTTTATAAATGAACAGATAAAAATGCAGATAGTAGTGTCTACTTCAATACCGAGAGGTGGGGGAGCATTTTTTTTTTTTTTTTTTTTTTAAGTTACATTGATTCTTGCCGTTTATGGGTGATGGACCATTATAGGTGTAAATAAATAAAGTTATTTCATTTTTATCGAGACGTTTCGACCCTTCTTATTAAGGTCATCTTCAGTCTTATCTTTTATTTAATGAGCTGTGTGGTACTAAAAAGCTGTAACATATATTCTTCTCCATAAGAGAACGTCAAATAATTAAATTAGTTTATAAATTAAAATACAACTTTTTAAGCTAACTACTACTCCACAAAAACCGAAAAACTATTTACAGATAATAATTTAAACATAAAAACTTATACAACGAAAAAGTAACAATAAACATTAACCAGAATATCACATTATTTAGACTATTAAAACATAGTTACCTCACTACCTTGATACCGAGGTAGTGAGGTAACTATGTTTTAACAGTCTAAATAATGTGATATTCTGGTTAATGTATGTATGGAGAAGAATATATGTTACAGCTTTTTAGTACCACACAGCTCATTAAATAAAAGATAAGACTGAAGATGACCTTAATAAGAAGGGTCGAAACGTCTCGATAAAAATGAAATAACTTTATTTATTTACACCTATAATGGTCCATCACCCATGTTACATTGATTTAGAAAATGTTCCTGTTAAAAATTGAGGGTAGCTATAGGACCAGTCGAAAAAAAAAAATTTATTTCTTTCTGGCGTAGTTTCCTTGGTATATGTATATTTCTTCTACTTACGAGAAGCTACTCGATGAGGGGCACTTATAGACTTATAAAAAACTCATACCTAATTACTTTTTGTAAGGTAATTATTTTTTAACTTAAATGTAAGTATAAATATGTGTGAAATAGAAATTGAGGATAGCGTGGATCAATCAAAATTAAAAATAAATAATAATTTCAAGATAAAAAGAACTTTTTATATACTACGTTTTTACATTTTCTGTTGAAACATACGTTGATAATATAATTAGAATCTCCCCAACACCAAATCTAAACCATGCCTCGATTTATTTGAAATAATATAATCGATATATATGTTTCTTATAAAATACTGTCATTCAATCACAAATTTGAAACCCGTCAAAATGAAGATTGTAATATGGGATATGGCAAAACAAATAAAATAACTTGCGGATTTTTTCCGAACTAACTTTCCATACAGCAAAATTTGCTGAAAACCAATTATATTCTGCTGAAAGATGGCTAAAAGTATTAATATAATGCATTGTCATCGTGTTCTAAGCTATGCTAATATTTTCAAATGTCTAGCTATTCGAGAAGTTAGTTAGAAAGCGATTGCCTGATTTGTACCGGACAAACAAACAAACAAGAAAACAAGCTAATAAAAACGTAGCAAAAAGTTGTATGGATTTACTGTCGTTTCAAAAAAATATATTTGATTTTTTCCAAAGCATCAGTAAATCCCACAACTTCGATCTTTACTTTTGATTGATCCTCGCTATCCACAATTTCATTTTAATTCACTGTCAATATTTACATAGTTATTATTCAACATGATCGATCCTGGCCATCCTTACCAATACACTACAGCATAGGGCATAGAGACTTCCGTAAAAATTATTATTTAATATTTTTTCGTGCATTACTAATTTTAATAATGTCTAAATCGAAAGTTTATCCATATGATCAAAGTAAAAACGTCCAACAAATATACTCTCCTCAGATTTTTTTTTTTTTTATATTATATTTTTTAAATTATGAAGCTAGGTTGTACCAGGAATAAAACTAATACATCTTATAGTATTTCTATAAGTTACTAGTCATACAAAAAATCTTATTTCTCAGCTTCGATATTAAAAGTGTGGAAATATCTTGGACCTTTCAACCCTCGGTCTCGTTGAACTATCTTTCAATGTCATGCGACTAAACGTTATAAGATAGAAAATATTTTCGTTCCTTCGATATTGAAGCTAAAGGAAAAAGCTTCAATATTGAAGCTAGAGAGGAAAAGCTTCAATATTGAAGAATTTATTCTGTGAAAAAATATATTTCGAAGATCTTTAAAAGATCTATTTCTTCATATTTTTTTTTCACGGAAATGTAAGGGTTTATCATTGATATTCATATAATTTCGTAATTTCGTGTAAGGGAATTTATATCATATATAAAATTGACTTCCTTTTTACTTACTCCATATATTCATCATGTTTATATTATTAGTATATTATTCTAGTATTATTACCGTTTGCCCAAAATAGTAAGTTTATATTATAATCTAATATAGTCTTCCCTACTTTTACATATATTTTAGATTTACTTAATTTTTGACAAGATAAATCAATTTTAGTACATCATTTACTAGAAAATTAGTTATTCATCAGTGCAATGATAAATTATAAAATTAATTGTTATATATTATGACTAAAATTATCAGTTTATTTAAAGGAGAAATCTACTGTCTATCTACATGACTAAAATAATTATCTGTTCATTTAAGGGTGTAAAATACTGTCTATTTACATGACGAACTATAATTTCATTTAAAGGAGGAAACTACTGTCTATCTACATGACTAAAATTATCAGTTTATTTAAAGGTGGAAACTACTGTCTATTTACATGACGAACTATAAGTTCATTTAAAGGAGGAAACTACTGTCTATCTACATGACAAAAATTATCAGTTTATTTAAAGGTGGAAACTACTGTCTATTTACATGACGAACTATAAGTTCATTTAAAGGAGGAAACTACTGTCTATCTACATGACTAAAATTATCTGTTCATTTAAAGGTGGAAACTACTGTCTATTTACATGACTAAAACTATTAGTTCATTCAAAGGCGGAACCTCCAGTCTTAATAAACTGAATTAGAGTAATAAACAGTTTAACTAATCACACTGACAAGGTTTCGGACACCCACACCTCGCAGTGTTTATAATTTCTAAACTCAATGAAAATTTTAATTTAAACAGTAATCTCCCGAAAATATTCAATAGACGCTATATAAAATTGGGACCTTGAAATTTCCGAAGCAGCAAAATAATAAATAAAAGCTTTTGTTTATAAATAAACTTTGTTCATACAAAATAAATAAACTGGACGGGACCCTGGGGGAAAAAAAAAATCTGAGGCAATTTTTAAGTTGATGTTATCACAATATTGAAATATCCACAGCTATGCTAATTTTTATTGATATTGCTCTGCATTGAAAAGAAGTAATTTCTAAATTTTGGCCATGGTCTATAATTTTCTATTTTAAATATGTTCAGTACAGTAGCTAAGATCTTAAATGAATGAAGAGACAGAAGGCGGCGTACAACTAATTTAAAAAATAAAAAGTCAAAACTTTTTTAAAAGCAGGTTTTTAAATCTAATGTAATGTTAAAATCGAATTATTGTGCCATTATATATTTATTTTTCTCTTGATCAAATTAGATAAAAATTTGTTTTCGTGTTTATTATTGATTTAAATCTTCAGACATGGATTGTCATTTATTGAAATTCGATCAACAAAATGATAATTTTTGGAGAAAATAACGAAGTATAAGTTTCCAAAAGAAGAGAAACTAAATTTATTTAAAAAATATTTAAAAATTAATTAATTACGATGTATAAAAAAAAGTGTTTTAATTTATATAAGTTCACTTCTAAATTAACTTATAAATAAATATTTACGTAGAAAAAGCGCACAAATTTAAATCTTAGTGGAATTTATTTTTTTTCTTTACTGTTTTTAAAAATAATTTACACTTTAGAAGAACAGTAATAATTTAGTAAAAGTCACTTTTTTGGGTTTTACGGAATAAAGTGCGGGTCAGAAAAAACGCAACTGGGTGAGATGCGTCTTACCGGGTAGATCATCACAGACTGAAGCCCGAGCCAACCCAACGCGATCTCAATAGATCTGCTAACCTTGTCAACTCACCTCCTAGAATATCTAAATTTAAAATAAACACCTAATTAATATATTTTATGTAGGTTAATCATAAATCGTTAGCTAATATCATTTATCAAACTGATTTATTAATTTTAAGAAACAAAGAGGAAGAAATAAAAAATTACATGTCTGTATTTATAGATATTATAATAATAGCTCACTGATCTAGGATGCGTGAACGCGTGAACTCATTTCTATGGCATTGCAAGAAATGCCATAAATGTGCCATTTTATGATTCTTTAACCACTTATGTGTTGCGTCAGCAGTTATTTATATTTATTGCCATTGTATCCAATGGCAATGGTCTTGGCATGTTTGTATATGTGATGCATTGTGCATATACTTGGGCTATTGTGTATATAGATGACACTTAGAGATTCTATAAGTATACAAAATCCAAACAATTAACTTCAATTTCCTCATAGTTTTTCTTGAGAAACCCTGTTTTACTTTATCTTAAATTTGTTTTAGTATTTCTCTCCATTTCAAGACAAAAAAAATTTAAGTTGAAAGTTATTATAGGAAGGTATAAAAAAAAGCAATTTATAGGTTTGGCAAGACTGGGCGAATGGTAGAATGGTAGCACTTCGTTTAGAAATTATAAAAGACCCAACGACCCGGGAAAAATTGGGATATAGTAAACGAAAATGGCTTGCTATTGGAAATATCCAATATCTGAAAAGAAGCCTTTGGGAAATTTGTTTTGATAGTATCTTGGATTTGTAAAAATTGGACCGGAATAAAAATCAATTCTCATGCTGAAGCCAAATACATTCTTTATTATTTTTTTTCAGTTTCTTTACATAGAGAGAGTGATTTAATTTATAGATATTTAGAGAGTGTAAAAAAACGACAACAAAGTACGATTTTGGTGATTTAAAAATAAATTTAAGAACCCCGAAATTTTACCCCAATTAAGTAGTTTATCTCATTTTTAAACGATTAAGTATATAGCGTAAAAATTTGGTTCATCTAGAATCTATAGAAGTAAGGCTGGTATCTTAAAACATATTTCTGTCTCTAAGTTAAGATGGAATCTACACTACAAACCTGATTACTATTAGTTTTTGCTCAAATAGTGGTAGCGACTAGGCTTGACCACTTTGGCATTTAATTTATTTATATGTATTACAAAAAATATGCCAGGGTGTGAACTCTCCAATTTAAAATACTTAGGTGTTCATGATTAAAAAAAATCAACTGTACTCAATTTCTCTAAAAATATTATTCTCATTTAATTTTTAAAAAAAAGAGGCTTTTATAAGAGTTCTACAAATTTACACAAATATTTATATAATCAACAACAATAAAATGCTATTAACCGGGAAGAAAAAAATATACACACATATATAACAATGTTAAAAACATGAATTAAGAATTCCAACCTAAGAATAACTAGTGAAAATTATTGTTAAAATATGAATTTAAGGTGGGGAATAAGCATGTTTTGTCATTATAAATATCAAACCTCTTATTGTTGGTGATGATATTTAAGTTCTTTCACTTTCAAAGTAATCCTTTGATCACTTATGTTACACACTTATGACACATATTGATCACACACTATTGATACACTTATGACTAAATTTTTAAAGATATATAATAGAAATTATACAGCAATTGAAGTATTAAATCAAAGAAATACAGACGGTTCTTTCAAAAATATTTGTATAGACACGAAAGGATTCTAGTCTATTAATAGGCTATTATTAGTGCCAAATCGGTAGTTGAAAGTAAACTCACAGAGTCCTATTTAAGTGAATAGATTCGATACAGGAATTAGATGTGTATAACCCCTATCTTAGACTCTTGTGTATTTTTTTGACAATACAGAAAAACCTGGGACTTAATCATAGGTGGGACCACTAAGTATACCGTAAGTCGAGGAATGTATTTACATAAATTCTGAACTAGGTACTTATTACTACGGAAAAATGGTGTATACGTAAGTAAAAATTTTTATTAAAAACCTTTATTAAAAAAAAAAAAAAAAATCTAATATTTATGTTAACAAGTAATTTTTAAGAATCAAACTACTACTAAGGGAGGAAAAACTTTTACAATCGATAAGGACATTAAAAGTTATTTCAATTCGAAAATGAAAACAATAATACAGGCGTTATTTTGTATTATAATTATGTAAAATAGGTAATTGAATAATACATAAAGAAGATTAAAATACAATAAAATAGTCCCAATAAAAATAAAGTAGGCGGTAAAACTCCATTCACAAACGGTGTCCGAAAATAAAGTTCAATAATAGTTACTTCAGAATCGAAAATTAAAACAAACATTTTGTTAAACATTCTTCGGGTCAATAATGAATTCGAATTCTATTTCATATAAGCCTAACGATATATAAACATACAACCTGACGGATATATCTTAATTAATTTGAAGTTGTAATACATTACTCACTGACTCACTTAATATAAACTTTTTTCTTATTCCACAACAACAAAAATTATAGAAACACGTGGACGGGCTGTGCGTGATCTACATATCACAGTTTGATAAATAAATACAAAATACATAAACACGTGAAAAAGGAGGTATCAATCTTAACAAAATCAACCCCTTGATCATCTTCAGCAGCAGTGTGCTGCTAAGCGATAATTTCTAGATGCCCATGGATCAAATTAAATATAATTTGTAAAAGTCTTAAATTAGCACCTAATTCTGACTGCTGGAGAAGCATTTTTAATGTTAACTTTCCATGAAAAGCCGTTGTTTAGTAGTTTAGTCATACGCAAAAAGTATTATTCTTTTTTAGAACTTCAAAGAAGAAACTATTTTCACTTCAATTCTGATCTACATACATTTGTATTAAATTTTATACAGAACTAAAAAAAAATAAAAAAAAAATGCTTACAAATATTTTATATTCTTTATGAATACATTCAAATTTAAAGATTTAATAATTATAAATTAGTTTAAAAAAACTACCTACTTTCTAACTATCCTACTTTCTTAATTAAATTAAATTTATTGTACATTTGTGTTATTCAAGATTAAAATGAGATAGAAGAGGGCAATCAGGTGAGCTCCATCGATGATGATCAACGATATCGTGGCAATCATCCCAGTTATTCATGACTGTATTGCAGTAAACACATCTTGTATGCTCGTTATCCCACATAAGCATGCCATTTTCAGCAAGAGACTTCTTACTTACATCAAATGTCCAATTTTTAAAAGTCAATAATCGAATATTAGAATCGTATAAACATATGTTGTTATGTAAACACCAACGTGCCAATGATAACGAACGTGATAAAGCACACGCTATTAAACTAGAATGATAACCACATGTGTTCTCGTTATTATCTAAATACGAAACTTCCGGACAGTTAAGATAATCCAAATTATAAATCGGAAGATGTGGGAATAAACGTCGTAAATAACCACCCATTCTTTTACCTTTGATAAAAATGAAATCGAACTTTTTTAAAATGAACTCGTATAACATATGTACGAACCAATTCGTTCTTCTTTTATTTTGAGGATAACTAATTCTAAAAGGATAAGAGACTTTCGGGAGATCGACGCAATCTTGAGGCGAAAAACAAAAATGGAAGACAATTCGTAAATCTTTCATATCGACAACTGCGATTTCACGAACGAAATTTGTTTTATGAAACAACATAATATGTAAGACAGACACGGAATAAGAATTGTCAGGTGTCATCTCTCTACTAGGGTACTGAACACAACGACTGAAAGGAACAAAAATATCTATAAATAAATGTGTACGATTTAAAAACGTGATATAATTTACCTAAATAATAAAATAATATTAAACCACAATGTCTATTTAAATATATTTAAACCGCTATTAACAAAAATATAATAGAGATAATGAACAAACATTGTATTTAACGCGTATTAAAACTAAATTGACATTTTTCCAGGGTTATTAGCGGTTTATTATTATGATTATTAATCAATTTAATCAATGGCTAATTCATTAATGTGGGCATTCCTTATTTTAGTAGTACTAATAAATTTATCAAGCAAATGAAATCATTATTTACAAAGACTCTTTAGACAGAAGTTTACCATTAATATAAAGTGTTAAAAAAATGTTTAACACTTTTTGATGTATTTGGTGTAATGTAGACCAAAACAAGTTGAAAAGCCCTAAGACATGTGAAACGTCTGTAAGAAATAATAAGTTATTTTACTTTTCCTCATCTACCGTAGAAAAAGCTATGTTTTCACCCAAAAATGTTTTATGCCAAATGCCAAGGCTTTTCCGAAACCATCCAAATTTTTTACCACCTAATTTTTCGGTTGCAACTGAATCATGTTTTAAATGCGACCAAATTGCAGGGGGCCCGGCCCAGTTGCATAAACCCCAAGGTCATCTGATTTGACTACTTTTGTATGAAGTTATTTGCAGAGCAAAGTGTATGCCAAAAACATTAATAATCTTGCGGGATTGCGTCAGCGAATCAAAGAACGTTGCCAAACCATTATTCCACAAATACCAGACATCATGGGAGATTTAGTGCTTCACTTTTTTCGAAGGAATACTGCTTGCGAAAAGGAAGAAGATTATGTCATATCTTCTTTGTATATAAAACTGTTTATCTACGATTCATACAAAATAAAAACATTGTATTTCTTTTTAAATGCGTAGAAAGTGATTATTTACGTACTTGTATTCATTGCGTTTCATAATTCCTCTTTTTTCCGCCATAGTACGGTAAAAAAAGATGAATTCTTCACCTTAACTCACGATTAGCGAGTTAATATACATTCAAAAAAACAAATTTAATTTGCTTTTTGTTTAATTAAAGTAACAGTTTATATCGAGTTTTTAGTGAAAAACAATGAGTTATTTTTAAGTGATTATTACGAAAATGAGGAGAATAATACCGCCTACCGGAATAATTAATTCGGCACAAAATACAACTAATGAATTAAAGTCATCTTAATCAAAAGATAAATACGAACTTAAATACAGAAGTTTATCATTTTTTTCTGTATTTATTATCAAATAGACGCTTAATGTACTACTACAATACAATTTAACTGTTTCAATTTAAAGTATAAAAACGTACCATAGTTTAGAAAAGGTTAATTTTCAAGTTATTCTGGTTTAACCACTAAGAATTATGTCTAACAAATATCTTACATCGACCAATAAAACACATTGAACTTTTATTATGCTTTAAAAACACCTTTAACGTAGATCTATGCTACTGTAATTAAATTATGAATTAATAATTGCAAGTTGGTAATAATAATAGGTAATGTTAATCTATTTGCAATTATTTTAAGGTTGTTGGTACAATTATTGTATTGTTGTTAAGTGCATTAATAAAACAAAATAATAACGCAGAGAAGAAAATTATCCACGGGATTGTGAAATTCTCATCTGGTTAAAATATTTTTAAACCCCGCTTTGCTATTTAAAATCCCACCTTGATTTACTTGAATATTCCACTAGTCGTTTTATTAATGCTAGCCACTGGTTGAGGAACTCGCAACTAAACTAAAAAAAAAAAATCCACATACACCATGACTTAATGAGCGAATTTTCAAAGAAACCTGTGTATTATTGGTTTATGATAATATAGAATAATTTTGGATTAGAATTTGGATGGGTGAAAATATAATGTTTGGGTACACACGGGAACGGGGTACAAAAGTCTAAATAGGATTTACTATTCAAGATGCACATCGTTGGAAAGCTCTTTAAGAGTACAGTAATTGTTTTTATGTACACGTTCATAATATTTTCATATAAACGGGGGTTAAAATGGAAAAGACACGATTTTATGCTATTTTTGACCCTAAATTGTCAAAATGTGACCCCCTAAATGAACTCCAAAAATTCTGGCCGACGAACTCATCCTTTCTTTTGTTATTATTGACATTTTAAAATTTGTTTGACATTTTTAAGTGCTTCCTAAGGGGAGATATTGTCTGGAGTAACACATATATACATGCANTATATATATATACATAAAAAAAGTGTTAAAATTTAGGAATCGATTCAGAATGGCCAGAAACGGATTTCCATGAAAAAATTTTTTTCAAAAATTTGCATTACAAAAATTTTGAAGCCATTGCAATAGCGTAATTTTCTTAGAAAATTCGCTAATATAATCATAAAGAATTAATATAAAAAAAGAAGAACAACAAAAACCCGATATAGATGAAAATGACGTGTAAGAAATTTAGCAGAGAGATGACAATAATTTCAAAAAAGAAAAGTCAATATAGATAAATTGGAGGGGAAAAAAATTCTAAGTTAAATTTTCAGAGGTGGAATAAAAAGGCTTACCTTCTTTATTTACTGTCCGATGTTTACTCAGTAGTGCGAGTCTGGACCCAGCTTTCATTTTTAAATCGTTCTCTTGTTCTCCCCCTTTTTATACCGGTATTCTGTTCTCTGTTTTCCCCCCCGGCGAAGCAAAACAAAAGAATGATTCTGCTTATTTACCCGATTTCCCCCGTAAGCCAGTCAAGGTTTGTTTGTTTTTTAATTTTCGAGCGCTGACAATACTTGATTTTTAGTTTTTTTGGTCCGCATTTGCATTTAAAGTCTATTCTGTCGTCCGAAACAATAGGGTAAATCCGTTCAAAAGAAAAATCAATAAATTCTTCTTTTTTTTAGAAAATGTTTTAGTGAGAAGGGAAAAACCATTGATGTCTCTATATAATAGGGCGAATGTATTTTTACTCCACTGTATTCTAAATTAGCCTTATTAATGCTAATTATTCTAACTGAACTAACTGTAACTGATGTAGGACAAAGCATGGGTTTAAATAAGTTATATGTTGCGTTCTTATTTTATAATGATAAAAACATTTTTTTACCTTTGAGCAGGTAAAAAAGGACAAACAAAACCAAAAAGAATGGAAAAGAAAAGAAAATAAGAAAATAAATTAATATTATAAAACATTTTTAAAAAAGCTTTTATTTGTATTCCTCTCAACAAACCCTTTAATTTGATACCTATGCCATGGACGTGCTAAATAAATAACAAGTCTCCCATATTGGATTTAAAATGACTAGCAAGGTCGAAACATTGCCTACGCCCAAACCCAATGTAAAAAAAAAAAATAATAATAATAAGTATGTGAGACTCTTACGTATTAGAAGAGAAACTTAAGTTCGAAAAACAGAATAAAAATATTAAATATGTTTACGAAATTCCACAATAAACCTTATTTAAGTAATGCATATTATATAAATCATTTATTAAATACGGAACATACATATTTATAAGGAAGAGTTTACAATGCCGCCACAGTCAGATAACTTCTCAAAGAAACATAATTTCAATAAATAAAATATTTTCATAAAAAATAATGAAGAAATGAAAACAATATTAATATAATATATTAATTGTTAAAGTATGGATATAAAAATACCCTTATATACTAATTCTGTGTACAAAATAAATTTAACTACTCCCGTGGTATAGTGTTTAGCACTAGAGACTCTCAAACCAGGTGTCAGGGGTTCGAGACTCGTCCAAAGGAAAAATTTCACAGGTAAATAAACTGCCGGCCTAAGTCGGCAGTCGATTAAAATATCTATCACAGGCGAGTCTTAAAACGAAAACTTGCAATTTCGTTGATTTCACATCAAAAATAATTCAGTTAGACGAATCTCGAAACGCGAACTTCGTTTCCCGATGACAATCTCATCCAAGCAAATTTATTCTACCGCGGCTAAAGAAGTTTAACTACAAAAAAAATGTTCTATAACCTAACAAGGATCCACCTACCTACAAGATTAATACATATAAAAGGGTACACATAAGATAGATAATAGAAAGATAAATTTTATATTAGGCTCATTCTCATTATTGTATATAATATATAATAGGTATTAATGCAAACTATTGTATGACTCCTCTATGCTCGGGAAACCCTGTAGAAGAGAAAGACAACAAACTTATTACAACTTATTACATTTGAAATGATGTACTTATATGTATGTATACTATTGTAAATAATATTGAATTAATAAAATAATGTTGTTTAAATAAATAAATAAATAAATAGTTTAAGCACGAAAAGTCTTCAAATGTCTGGTCTCGACGTCCCTAGGCTCGCTGTGCTATTGACGTGATAGATCAAATAGAGAGGTGGGGGAACAAGACCACCTCCTATTCACCTCGTCTATCTCCCTCACTGCGTTCTCCCCATAATAAAAACTATTTAGTTTTAGCGGTCTTTTGATTCGATCATACATCCCAACCCCAACCCCGATATCGTCATACAAGTCCCATTTACACCTTACGATATATCGATGCGATGTATCGTTCCGACCAGATTGCACCGACAAATCGCAAGGTGTAATGCCGGCTTAAAACTTCATAGCGGTGTCGCTGTGGATTTTATTATAAATAGTATTTGAGAAAAAAATGTTTGTCTCATTGAATACAAAGTTAGATTTTTTCTTCGACCTAAAATTCCAATTTTAAATTTGAAGTTCACATTTCACGCGAGCGTTGCGCGTGAACGCTTGTGGGGATAACGTTGTCAAACGAACTTATCCTGGGCATTGGTAAAATGGACATATCTACCAAATTTCATCAAAATCGGTCCCCTTTTACTCACACTTTTACTCCACTTTTGGATACACAGACAGACACGAGACCAAAAATGTTTGGTGCTGATGTCTGAAACGTATTTCTGTCTAGGAATTATTAAAAACGGGTACAAAACGGTGTTTCCTAGTTGCGTCCTAATACCCTGAAGATATCCAAATTGCGTCTGCACTTTTTTAATCCCATTTCCGAGTTGCGTCCCCAATCTGGACCTGAGATATTCAGATTGCGTCCAGGATATATATATATATATTTACCTGTTTTTTCCAGGTAAAAAAATATATTTTAACATTAAAGTTTAAAGTTATAATCTAAATAAAAAACACTACATATAAGAAAAAAAACTACACTTTTTATTAAATATAAAGTTACATTTTTTGAGGTAAAAATTTTAGTGATACACATTTTACATACTGCAACGTAGATAGTTGGCCTTGTTGTAATTGCATAATTTTCTGAAGAATGAAAGCCTCTTTTTGTTCTCATTTGCTTCTTCTTACATTAGCACTATTCATTTTTAAGTAATTATTGCTCTGTACTTCATTAAGAGCCTCTATTAATTGGTAATATTTGGGTGTGAATGGTAGAACATGCTATTAATTTAGAGTGAAAACTTTCACATGCGTTTGTAGTACGTGTTACAGAGCTGGAAAATTCTGCCCTTAAAACAGGGGGAAATAGAGGCATCCTCTTGTAAGTAATAATCAAAAATGTAATCAGTGAAATTATTGTGTGTTAGAGGATTGATTCATTCTCACAAGGCTGGAGAGCCATGATTTCATCCGTGAAAAATCAATTACTTGATCAGGTGCCAAAAATGGAAGGCTAAAAAACATTTTAATATAATCAGAGGTGTTTACTTTGTGGATTCTTTACAACCCATTTGACCTTTTTGGATTATCTTGTACCCGGACGCAATTCAGATATAGGATTAAAAATGTGCGGACGCAACTGTTATATCTCACTAATTGGATTGGCATAACCGGACGCAACTAGTATGCAGCCGTACAAAAAACTTTTTCCTAGTCAAAAGTGAACACAATGCTTCCTTTACCTTCGGTAAGCTCGGAAGCTAAAAAATAAAGTAAAATAACTGCACTACTTTTTCTTGTTAAAACGGTATAGTGAAAAAGCCAAGTTAGAAGTTAAGCTCTATACACACACACACACACATTTTAAATATAATAATAATAAAGAGGGGAGAAAAGTGACGCAAAAAGAGGAAACTTAAAGGAAAGAAAAAAGAGAATATGCGATATATATATAAATAGGAAAAAAGCAAGCCAAAGTTTTATTTTACGCCCACAATTTCTTTACAGGGTAACTTCTTATATGGGAAAATCTCTTAAAATACGAAGGAGTTTTTTTTATATGAAATCCTACCCATACAAAGATAAAAAAAGAATTTTTCTTTTCTTCCATATTCTATCCTTCTTTGACTAATGTAAGGAGAAAGTATTGAGTAAGGTTATAGTTGAATGGATTCTAGATAAGGAATTCCAGAAATTTTCACTTGGAACTTAGGAAAAGCCCAAGAAGGGCTTGAATTTTCCGAAAACCTGAACCTTATCCCTTCTCTATCCCTTTTCCTCCTCCTTACCACTGTTACCCAAGAAACAGCCAACATTCCTCTTATGCTGTTCTTTGGAGAAACTTCCTTCACCCTGAAATTCCTAGAATGTACATCTAACAGAATGTATGAAATGTTTTTATTTCTATTATAAATTAAAAATGCATTTAAAGCTATTTTAAACAAGAATAAAATGTTAAAAATTTAACTAATTTAAAAGAGAGATGTTTGAGTTTAATTAAAATTCTTGCACCACTGATGAAACGAAAGAAATATCATTGAAGAGTTAGCCTGAGTGAAGGGGAAATGGGGAAATGCTAGGTGTTATGCCCATCTGATGAATTAGAAACAAATTTTACAAAGAGTATTATAAAACTTAAAACAACACAGTAGAATCTGGCTTAACAATACCTTGCTTTTAAAAAAAAAAAAAAAATCATTTTATATTTTTATCTAGAGCAGTACACAGTGATTGATAGACACAGGAGCAGAGCTACAAGGGTTTCTTTTTTAGGGTTTTGTTGATACTTCTCAAAACCCTTATGCCGAGGGTGATGTGTCCGTCCGTCCGTCGCTCTTTGGTTCATAGCGCCCGAACCATTTAAGCTAAAATGCTGAAATTTAAAACACTGGCGTAACTTCCGGGCCCAAACACAGAACAAATACACAAAAGTTAAAAATTAAGTATGCGCATGCGCAATTAAAAAAAATGCGGTAAAGTCAAATTTTTTTTTTTTTTAATTTTCGAGTGGGGTATCAAATGAAAGCTGCTGAATAGTAGATTACAAATATATGAATACTTTTTTAAATGTTCAAAATATACCCAAAACCTCTATATAACGGCTGGTCGTAAAATGTCGAAATAATTCATACTAATACCCTATTGAGGGGGGATGCTAATTCCGGGAGTGCATCCCAAATTTTCAAAAAATTCCAATTTTAGGCGCGAAAATTAAAATGCGCCCAATTAAAATTTTATTTTTTTAAAATTTTGAGTTGGGAATCAAATGAAAGCTGCTGAAGAGTATGACACAAATATATATACGCTTTTTTAAAATTTGCATTCCTTATTGGTTTATTACTGATAAAAAACATTGTGACCCCCCGGGGGATTGAACCCGTGACTCTTGAGATTGAAGACAAGAAATCATAATTTACATAATGGGTATGCTTGCTTACTCATCTACAAAACCCTAGAAAGTACTTGGACTAAGTACTTCCCTGTGATTTTTTGGTTTTACCAAAGGAAACCCTAAAAGCCACTCCTACTGAAATATAAATAATTTAAAATATCCTCGCCGAACTATTTAGATATATAATCTCATCATATTAAGGACATTAATAATCATACAAATCAATTCATTCACTAGTAAAAAATAAAATTCTCTTATCATTTATGTTTTTCTCTCATAAAAGTTTTAATTATGAAATATGTTAAAACTTTTTTTCCCCTCTTTTTTTTTCTTCTTTTGTTGAATATTTCACAAAAATTACCTTTGTTGGATTAATTCAATGGATTCAGGAAAAATGAAAGAAATGTTTGTCAGTTTTTTTCCTCGAGCATATTTTTAACTCTGAAAAAAGTATAACATGACAATGGTTTTATCCAAGGTACATTTTTAGACTCATTTATATTTAGAATTTCCTTTTTTTTTCTATATTTGTAGTATTAAACTTTATTCATTTTGTTGTTTAATTCTTCCCTTTTCTATAACTTTATTTTGAATGAATAAATAGTTGAAGTGTTGTGAATTTTATTTTACTATAGGTATTGTTAGGACTAGAGAGAAAAACGTTTATATTAATAACTTATTAGAATGAATAACTTATTAATAAACTTGTCAGAAAATTATGCTTTTATACACATTTTGTTTCTTTGTTCTAAAACCAAAAATATTCAACTAAATAATTGCTTTCACGAATCAAAGAAGGTTGACAAATCATGCTTCCAGTCGTGAAAGCGAAATGTAGTGTATGCCAAACAACTTAATAGCTTTGCAAAAATACGTCCACGAATCCAAGAAGTAATATTCAAATCATTTTTCGACAAATACCAGACGTCGTGAAGGGATGCCCATCAATGCTGATGGCAGCAGAAGTGGATGCGAAACGTTAGAATCCACATTCCTCATGGTGATGTCTTCATCGAAAAAACTCTAAAATGCTTTGATTATAGCCACAAATGTCTACATACCACATTGTTTTTCATCTATTTTAGATGAGTGGGTTACAAGTACATACTTAATATGAATAGGAAATGAATTGGACGTTGGCATCGAGCGGAGAGGCCACTTGGCTGCATCCAAAGATTAAATACTGATCTGGTCAGGGTTCAAATTCTTAAGAATATTATTATTTATAATTATATGTGCCTTGTCTATTGAATATATAACAAGGCCAATTACATCATAAGTTGTTACTCTAGAGCGGCTAGGCGTAGTCAATTTATTTATTGTCTTAATTTTTATTAAAAAAAAATACGACTTCGTACGCCTAAAAAAAGATTTAGTAACATTAGCATAAAGTGTAATAACAATTTATTTACTATCACAATTTATCAGCTGGTAATAATAATGTAAGATATCCCTAATTAACCAGATGATATTATTAATCTAAGGAACCCACTAACCCTAGTTAAACAGACTACTGCCAAGACACTCTAGACGAGCAGTTAAAACGATGCCGAGCGACTCAACACGGAAATAACCGAAGTGAATAAAACAAAATCGGCCCGAGATAGACGAAATTTATAAATAAAAATGCCTTGCCCCCACTCTCCTTCAGTTTCATACCAGGGTATTTTGACCTCTATCTTGCGGTTCGTCCAATAGTATTGTCTATTTTGTGTGTGGTAACAGTGCGGGTAGGTTTTATACGGTGTCGAATACACAACACGTTTCTTAACAGATTATATAACATTGGACGTTATTCATTAAGGTAATGTTTTAATATGTATTTATTTATTGATACATTTTAAGAGAATGATTAATTTTTAATGATAATCTTTACAATCGATTTCTGGCTAATTGGCTAAGTTAATCGTTTCAATTACAACTTTATGAAGCTTATTCATACGAGATATATTAAAATGAGTAAACCTGATAAATTAACAATTAATATTGCTGTTGAGTGGGTAATCTGTATAAAATATAGCTAATAGTGAAGGAAGTCGAGAAGTCTGCATTTACTTCTCATATATGTAGAATATACAAATAAAAAAAGTATTGTGATGTCACGAAAATTAGATTATGAGATTTTGATGGATTTACATGTTTTGAGGTCCCCTCTAAAAAAGTGGTTTTTAAAAAAATGTCGATCTGTCATCTGCAGTCTGTTCAGATGCATGGAGCCTATACTACTGGTCCGATTTTGATTAAATTTATACAGGTTCAAAAAAATCATATCCCGAGGCGAAATCGTTATTTTAGCTCGAAATTTTGGGGGAAACAGTTCTAACGATTTTGATAAAACATTTTTTTAAATGTATACTAGATAAAATTTACAAAGAATTTAATGGTTTAAGTCGTTTTCCCGGCAAAAATCTAGTTCCAGAGAAAATAGCTTTCAACTCCGGTCTGGTTCGAATTCCCATCGGTTAAAAGTATTTTTTATAATAAATTTTGATAAAATGTTCAATAATAATTTAAGGTAACTACAAAAACTCGAAGAAACAACAATAAATGGAAATACAAAGCAACAAAATGTAAACTCGTAAATAATAATGTTTTGCGTAAATAATAAATACGCTGTGCTTCCAGTACTCTTTGAATTTTTTTGTTGCTCACGTTAACATCACGATGCACCACAACCCTGAATATGCTTCCAGCAGTGGAAGCGAAACGCTGGATTTCAACCCCTTCTTGACACGAAATCGACCAGAAAACCAAGCTATTTTTTCCGATTTTTTATACAATCTTGACTAGGTTTCCTTGAGATTAACAAAACATTAATTCAAGTTTATACAAACCCCTACTAAAGATGAACTCATCAGAATAAAAAAAAAAAAAAAATTGTGATCAAAGTAAGGCGAATTGTTGAAGACATAATTTTGTAGCTCAGTAATTGATAAACACATGATTCGATCACGGGATTCCCTTCGGTGGATTTTATATTTATATGCCCTCACTTAATCTTTAATAATAATATTAAATGACAAGAATATAATTCTTATAAGTTGATATTATACAAATTATATACAGTTTGAAATGTATGCTTTTACGCATTTTGAGACCTATAAAGTATTAAACGAAGTTTTTTTCACTCATTTTGTAGACCCAAAAATTTTAAGAATGATCACATGGTTTCCGTTACCTTGAGTAAACTCGGAAGCAACCACAGTAGAAATAAATAAGGTCAGCATTAAAAATGCTCAGATTTATATAGGTGGTGTTAATAAACTGTTTGTGAAGTGAAACGTAAAAACTAAAGTGACACATCAAAAGAAACTGTCCGGTCATAACGTTTCACCTTGTCCTCTATAATAAGTTACCATTTTACGAGGTTCTTCTTCAGCCAAATCTAAGTAATAAAAGTTTATTACTTTATCCGAAGACTCCTAGTCTTCTTATCAGATTGATAGCGACGATTCACACGGGTACTGTTTCGCCAGGGTTTTATCGACTGCAATAGGATATACTATACTCCCTTTTACGATCTGACAGTAACAAAAAGTACGATTCTACGACGAAATAAAGCAATACACGATATAAAACTTAACTCGGAGTATGTAACAAAAGCAAGAACCTTCTCTTAAAATAATTGAAACAAATACATCATACATTTTACAGTCACAAAACAGATAACAATACACAGAAGATCTCTATATTTTTTGGTCCTTTAAGCCGGATATTCTCAACATCGAAGAAGATCTCAATATTGTTTTGGTCATTTATAGTACGGTGCAATTAGCCCAAAAAACGGCCAAACCCAAACATCCAAAGTAAAAGTTTCCCTCCAACGCCAAATTGTTCTAGACAGTCCACATATTGTTTGGTAAAAAGTTACACCATTTTGAGCGTCGGGTTTGGGGGGAGGGGGGGGGTAAAAGTTTGAAAATTAGTAGTTTTTATCATTTTTCTTAAATATTTAGAAAACTATGCGGTTTAGCGCAAAAAAAGTTATATAACAAAATAATCTCCATTAAATTGCGAACCAAAATGACCCTATACATAATCTTGCTAAAGTGAACGGTTCCGGAGTTACGGAGGGTGTNAAAATCTCTGTTGTTGTCGATGAAGTTATTTACATTAGAATTTAAGTTAAACGTAAATATCATAATGAAGATTTTTTTATAAATAAAACACGGTGCAATTGAAAGTATATAAAGAGGCTTGATTGTTTAGGGAACATTAATGTTTAAAAGTTGGCAACAGATCTAACACTGTAATATCGACATCCTTCTGATAAAATAAACACGTAGAGAGTTAAAAAGTCTACAGTTCAAACGCCAATCTAATATGAGAAAACAAGCAAACAGAAAATGCAAAATAAAAACTCGAAGAGTAAACAGCAGTTTATTATCAAATTGTGAAGACAGAAATTAAAAGAGAGTAGTTTTTGATCGTTTTGAATGGCGCATCTTTTCAATTTAAATTTTTGTTTGTATTTGTAGTTCTAGTTCATAATGAAGATATATTAAAGGGGTAAAAAACAGAAATTATTTTTATACCGTTTCTTTTACAATCCACATAAAATCAACACAACATTAGACAATTAGCACACTTTACTCATATATTGGTGTAGTCATTAGGTAAAAAATGTCTCATCTCATGAATCAAAAATGTTTCCAAACATATTAAAAATAACAAGAAACCAAGTTCTCAACCCTAACAGTTGAGAAAATTAAGCAAGACAATAAAACTGATAGATAAACTAACAGGGGCATGTAAGCGATAAATTAACAGGGGCATGGGGCGATGTATGTAGCGAGTAAATACATTATTTCACTTTATACTTCTTTTAATATTTATTATTCCCTCGATAGATTAAAATAGTTTTTTAAATTAAGTGTTAGAGTAACACATGTAACCCAGCTTTCCCCATCAAATTTAAGGTTTCTTAAATCAAAATTGTCGGAATAATTTTCGAGAAATATTTTTCCCCTTCTTTGTAGACTTTAATTTTTGGAACAAAGTTCCTTATGGCACGTTCTAGAGCCCAGAAGTGAATCCGAAATAAACGACCAAAATCACCGTCACCAAATAACCGTCACAAAATCACCGTCACGCAAAATCCGTCACGAAATCTACAGATGAGGATAACTTGAGTAAAAGATCACCGAGTTAGATGAAATTTGGTACACATGTTCATTTTACCAATGCCCAGGCTGAGTTCGTCGGAAAACGTTATCCACCCAAGCGTTCACGCGCAACGCTCGCGTAAACGTAAGCTTCAAAAGACGGAAAAAGTGTTATTAAGGAAGCCTGTTACTTGACTTGTTTTGATTATTTTTGTTATGTATGTCAAAAATGTCACTTTGTTTTCTAAATAAATAAAATATAATCATGTAAAATTTCACCCTGCCTGATACAAGCAGAAGCTGTAGAGTAGGGAAGAGATATATTTTATATCATTTTGAATTAATTGGCCGGGTAGGTAGTAAACAGTCCTATTTCAATCCAAACTCCTTTAACAATCATTCTACATACTCTTTAACTATAATAAACTTATCATGATCAACTTTTTTCTTATATTAAATATATTGTAAGACGCTTGCTTTAATTATACAAATAATGATTTTCTTTTAATTTTTTCTACAAAATTCAAAAGTAAACAGTTCGTTACTGTCTCTTTTCTAACTCCGCCATTTATTAGTAGTTAGCAATGTACACGTACTTAGCAGTGTGATTTTATAATTTATATTTAATGAAAAATTTAAGGAACTTCGTTCCTACCGGGTGTCCCGCGACACCACACGTATTTATTTTTTACCTTTATATAGGGCGAGGTTGGGAAATTATAAAAAAATGTTTAAAGTAGGATAACGGATTGGAGGCAGATTCTGTAACTTTTTTGATATATACCTATCCACTTTGACATTATTTATCAAACATCACTATATATCAAAGTGTTGTTATATAATGTAGTGAATCTGTAAAGTGATACCAGCGCTGTATATGGCCGTAT
>KZ651147.1:192692-219758 GCA_001010745.2 Gerris buenoi | reverse complement strand
TAGTCATCAGGTTTGTATTACTTTTTAATAATTATTATATTTATTAACTATATATACATATAAAAAATGCAATGGTTAAAATTATATATTCATGTAAATTGGTTGGATACTAACTCCTTAGTAAATTAAAACTTATTTTAAAAAATTGGGTACGGGGTACCTCGGAACTTTTCCTCACTTCAAAGGCCACTAAAGTGGCCTCTGAAGTCCAATAATGCTTCTGAAGCAGCATTGGACGTGGTCAGTACTTGGATGGGTGACCGTTCTGAACTAACTAATTTATTATCATTCCAAAAAAAAAAAAAAAAAAAAAACCTTATTTTTAAATCTATATTTTATTTAAATATTCGAAGGTTGGCGGTATTTTGACAGATGTAAACAAACTTTGACGTCATCAAAATTATCGCACTAATAAATATCTAATTATAATCGCTTATAACTTTTAAACTAATTAATGGAATTTCATCGGTTATTTTTTATATTAGTTCCTTAATTTATTCCGGTTATAACGATATGCTATATATTAAAAACCTATTTATACTTCCGGTATTATTAACCGTCTAAGTTTAAAAATTCATTGATAAATTTAAAATGGCGGCCAATATCAACATGAAATTTTGTGGGCTTGTTTGTCATACACAAACTATATTGGCTACATTCGTGCCAAATTTCAACTTGATCCCGTTTTCGATGTATTACGATTTTTTTTTTAATTTTTGCTGACTCAGAAAACTGGGTTCAAGATGGTGGAAAAAGATGATTTTCCGGGCGGCACAACTACAGGAACAGGAATAACTGATTTTTCTGCCAAGTTTCAACTCTCTAGGTTAAATACCTAGGGCGCAACGATGATAACACACATACATACAGACGTCATGCTGAAAACCACTCAGGAGGTCTTAAAAACACCCAAAACGGATAATTCCGTTGAAATCTCAAAAAAAAACATTTGGTGAAAACAATACTTTTTCTACTATAGGTAGTAAGGAAAAGTAAAAAAGTTATTCTATTATTTCTTGTTTTATATTTTCTACGAAGTAAGACAACCCTTTAATAAGGTTTGGAAGAAAATAAATATTTTTAGCTACGATTGATACGAAATATAAACATTGCATCTTTTTTTAGATTTGTAGAAAGTGATTATTTACGTACTTCTGTTCATTGCGCATGCGCGTTTCATAATTCCTCTTTTATCCCGAGTTTTTAGTGAAAAACAATGATTAATTATGTCATTATGACGAAAATGAAGAGAATAATACGCCTCCCGAAATAATTAATTCAGTACAAAATACAACTAATGAATTAATGTCATCTTTATCAAAAGAGAAATAAAAACATATATTAGAGGAAGTTTATTTATTTATTTCGTTTCTGTATTCATTATTAAAATATCCAACAATCATAGATAAAATACGGTACGCAACTCGAGCGAAAACTGCATTTACTCGTGTTTTACTACCCTCGCTGTTGCTCAGGTGCAAACTCCACATTCGCATGCAAAATGCTACTTTTCATACTAGACGCGTAATGTACTATTATAAGCGTCATATCATTTTAATACAGTGAATACGTTCAGCTTTCAAATTTCATTTGTAGAGCTCTAAGCAGTGTTCTAAAGCTATAGTAATGTTCTCGAAATTCATTTTTCAAGTTTTCCATCCATAAGAAGGTCATGGCAGCAAGATAATTGAAGGAAGTTTTATTATATATTTTCTCATAATATGGTTTTAGGTGCCTTTTCTTGTCTCGCAAGAAAATTTAATAATCTAAATATATTTGAAAATTCCAAAGGCTTATAAGATGTCGAAACCTGTTGTAATATTAAATAAACTATTGCGATAAACTTCAAGTACCATTAAACCTCTTTAAACTTTAGAAAACGGTTTCACCATTATAGAAAGGTTATATTACATTTTAAGCCTTCGGTCCAAGAGGAAATATTCCGGGAAAAGGGGGGAAATACATAAATTATATTTTATGTATCCAAAGCGATACAGTTTGAGTGGAAAATGAAGTTGTGGTAGTTTAAAGGAATATATTATATAGCCTGGAGGTTTATATAAACTGCTATATTAACTCCAGGAAACCAAGGTATAGATTCTATTAACTGTTTACTTTAGAGTACTTCTCTATAGTCTAATATAGTTAAATACAACGTATTTATACCACACATATTGACTTAGTCCCTACACATTGCTATGTTATAAACAAGACAAATAAGTAAATATCAGAGTTATTTAATATACATACATATTCTCTTTGATGCTTTAACTTAATATACGATTTAGAGAATCGACTCGACTGAAACAGACATAGTTGTCAAATTCTACTGCAGCAGAAATCTGTTATGATAAAATCTGGAATAGGTTCCCTTTGTTCTTTACTTTGTTTACACTATTATACCCAAAGCTCAAATAATTACATATGAATTTGGGACCATTTCATTCTCCTTTCTATTTCTTGGAAATATCGGGTCTTTTCTGTTAGTCCCCCCCCCCCCACGCTTTCCGGGCGCTTTGTCGCGTATGCAAGGTTGCACCCTTAACCTCTATGGATTATTCTGATATTCCACAACTGTCTAGTGTACAATAGGCTGAAAAACCACTCACTAGGTTGAGAACTTTATTATTTATCGGTATACATATATAACTACTTTTCGAACTCTGTCCAATACAATACAATACTGATAAAATGTCCTTATTATTTATTGAAATAACCATATGAAACACATTTTTTGACCTTTGTCACCAAAACAATGAAGTGTAGATATTGTTGTTATCTCATTATAGTTTTGAGAGAAAACATATTAGTCTAATTCTTATTAGTGTAGTAGACGCTTCTCTGCGTCGAGAGTTGGGAGTCCAATATTTACAAAGTATTACACGTCTCTGTCCATCTTGCCATAACATGTCATTTTCGCTGTCTGATAACTTGATGCACTGTCTTTCCAATAAAAAAATATGAGTTTCAAGCCGTAAGTTGTGTTTTTTTAACTTTTTATTTTCTTGAAAATGTGTTTATTTATGTATGTATGCCAATAAGAAATGAGGTAATCTACCTAGTACATAGTTTTTTAGCTTTCTGAACACTAGACAGTTGTGGAATATCGGAATGACCCAAAAAATTAAAAGGTGCAACCTTGTATACGCAAAAAAGCGCGCGAAAGGCCTGGGGGGGGGGACTAACAGAAAAGACCCGAAATATCAATTAAACCAACTGAATAAATTCGTAAAAGTTATGTTTCTACAATTATTATAAGCTAAATTTCAATATTAAAATTGGTTTAAACCCCGGATCCGAGTTCGAATCCCAGAGAGGGGAGATATGTTTCACACAAATGATCTCATCGAGTAGATGAGTAAAGTGGCCGGATAACCCCCGTCCTGTAATAACCCTGGCAGTTGATCGGGACTAAAACCCAAAAGAAAAAAAAATAAAGAAAAATTGTTAAAATTTATAACCAAGTTTTGTAAAAATAAATAAATATAAGGGATCGGCTTACCCGAGTAAAAATTTAACTAAAACCAAAGTCTAAACAAAAATGTGAGGAATTATTAAAGCCAGTCATAAACGTTGCCATAACCCTGCAAAGTTAATCAGAACAGGTAAAGGAGCGTGTGTTCTATCATAACTGTGCAGTTATATCATAGCTAAATAGTAGGTGGTTCGATACTGGTTCGCGAGCCTCTCTCAAACCCCGTCAAAATTGTTAAAATAAAACGGCTCGCAAAGGGTTCGCAAACACAAACATCGTAAGTTAACAAAAGTTCGCAATTAAAAACTTACTTTTTACTCTATTTTTGATCAAATGGCTTATTAAATCAAATCCACCTGTAGACTAGTTTATAATACATTAATTATATTTCTTCTTTCAGATCGAGGATGATTCCGACGTTGGAAGACGTCTGATTTCAACACGAATGATAAAACAAGGAGAGCTTGTATTTTCAGAAGCACCCATAGTATCAGGACCATCTCAGACAACCGGACCTGTCTGCTTAGGATGCCACAACGCTCTAGAGATGGCACATTATACTTGTTCCCTTTGTGGCTGGCCGCTTTGTTCCGAGCAATGCCAGAAATCACCAAACCACGTTCCTGAGTGCATCTGGGCTCAGACGAAGCGCAAGAAAAAGGTTATCAGTTATGACAATCACAATTCTTTGTATGGCAGATAGTTCCAAAAACATCACCATAATTTATTTTGGTGATGTTATTAAGTATTAATTTAGGAAAATTTAAAGAGCACAGACGGTTGAAATTCGACAAAACATCTAAATTTCATAAAAATTAGATGAGTATACTATTGATATTATAGGTGTAAATAAACGATACTTGTGAGCATGTGAAAAAAATTAGCACAGAAGGTTGAAACTTATTTGGGACCATAAAACGTGTATGCTATTTAGGTAGATATTTGTATTTTATTAGTATTAATAAAATAAAAATTGTAGTAGTGGATGTATAACAGTGAAACTAAGCATGCAATTTTTCTCTTCTTATCTAAATTTATTCCTCTATTTTCTCGGAGAGGTCTCGAGATATCCCTATTGTATAACTCATAGTTTAGTATATACATTTCCCTCTGGTTTTGTTTGTTTACAAAACTTTTTTAATAGTATAAAAAGATATTAGAGATATCTAAATGTGAGGAGGGGAGAAAGAAAGCAAAAATCAAATTGTTGAATATTTATGTCATCAGCTTTTTGGCACATCAACCCCAAAATTAGCAAATCCCCCCCCCCCCAAATTAGGGGCCCAATAAGATATTAGCCCAGGTGATACCTGAAATTAAGTTCAATTCCAGTAATCGTATCGAAATACTTAATTATTAATGAATTTTGATGCAGAACTTTACAAGTCAATAATAAAATTAGATAGATTTTAGAAATAAAATTAGTTTTAGATTTAAAGTGACGTTTTTGTTTACAAAAACCATAAATTAAATCGTCTTGTTGTAAACTACTGAATCATTTGATTTAATTAGAAATCTAATCAGTGTTAAATTAGATAAGGAAGAAAAAAAGAAAAATTTAAAAATGTCGTTTTCCTCATTCAATTCGACCAAATTTTCAATTTACCAAACTTTTCTTTTCCTCTCTTTTTGGTATTAGGGGGAAATTCCATTTACCACATTGTTTTTTTTTTTTCTTTTCCTCTCCCTTCCCAATTTTCTTTGGGTCTGCCAATTAAGATAAAGTCTCTGGTAGCTTGAAGGAAAGGGTGTGGGTAAAGAAACCCGGGAATTGATTCCCCAATACCAGAGCCAAGTTAAGAAGGGAAGGGGCGTAGGAAGAGATTTTTCACCGCTGGTAATGGGAACGAATTGATACACTTCCCCCAACCTTTTATTCACCGCTTTTTGCCCAAAAATCTAAGAGAGAAATGTTTTCCTCCAACATTTTTTATTTGTGCGAAATAGTATCCAGACCCTCATTTTGCTAAATTAACTGCAGTAAAGGAATAAAAAAGATAAAATTTCAATCCTTTCTTGTTTATTTAATTTTTAGGTGAAAATCAGTAACTTTGTAGTACCTCATCCTACCTACGGTTGCATCCTAGCTCTAAGGTGCCTTTATCAAAAAGAATTATCTCCTGGAAATTGGACCAAACTGAAATCACTCCAGGCTCACACTAAGGAAAGGAAAGATACAGAGAAATACGAGTCTGACAGATTCAGCGTGGCTCAACTTCTAAGAACCTTCTACTGTCTCCAGGACGATTTTACAGAAGATGAAATACTTGAAATATGCGGTATTATTCAGGTGATTTGTTTTTCTTTTCATAGACTTTGGTAAATAAGAGAATCCTAAGTTTCTGTTGTGGTGATTTGAACTACCAAATGATAATAAATATATACGGAAGGCATTTTAAAGAGAAGAGAGTGAAGATTCAAAGAATTGAAAGGTAAAGGATTCCTTAGATTAATAAGTTATTACAATTTGTTTAAGCTAAGGAAGGTGTAAAAGTCAAGAGAAATTAATTCCAAATTAACATAATTTTTTAAAAGAAAGTAAAACCTATGAATGTTAGTGTTGTATACTGGTGTTAACAAGTTGTGTTAGGAAACATACTTGTAGATATTTGTAGATAGTGGGAAGATGAGAGTAGAATTAATGGGATTTGATGAGTCAAGTTCATGGTAATAGATAGCGCATCGTGTTAAAATGGAATACTAATATTATTTTTACTATAAGAAGTACAAACTGTGGTGCAATAGCCCTTGGAGAGCCTAGGGCCCACGCCTGCCCAAAGGGCTTATACAACATTGTTTTAAATAGATGAAACGGGGTTAGTATGTCACTCCATCAGCAGTATAAACTTTATAATTGGCATTTATTATCTATTAGCCACTTCACATAAGCACATAAGCAGGTGCCTATTATGGCGATGCTGGGGGGAATAGGGACTCCGGTTAGGGAATTAAACACAGATTTGTGGTCACCCATCCAATCACACTTAATTAAAATTATAACAACAAAAGTCAAATTACCAGTAGCAACAAAGAATATCGAGTAATAAATGAAGGGACTACAGATCCCGACTGAGGAGAACTCTAATAATAATCAAACAAACAATTGCCATCAAAAGTATGATAAATAAATGGAACATTTTTATAGACCTAAACATCAACATTGAGTTATTTGTTTCACCAAGAGAGTGTTAATTGAACTTACTTATAGTTCACTGATTTTTCTGACAAACCAAAGGCCCCCTATAAATGTCAAAATGTTTGAGCAAAAAATGTTGACCGTGTATGGCCTAAATTTGCCCGATATCAGGTTTTGCATAAAAATTTTCTGAAAACTGTTTGATCGTGTATGGGGGCCTATAAGCTTACATTTAAATGTTGAATGAATTTTTAAAATAAACAACGAGTTGTTGAGTTTAATTCTAAAATTACATCAAGTAAATTTAAAAATAAAGTATCACTCACCAATATCCAAAGCAACTGAAAAATGATTTTTGATCTTCTTCCATCCAGGAAAAATATATCCAGCAGTTTAAATCTTCGCTGAGTATTAATGATACAAAATGACGACGCCATTAAACTGCGATAAGCGATCCAATGTAAGATGATTGATGTAACAACTGAAACAAAAATAATAAAAAAGAAATTAGTAAAAATGATCTCATACCTAGACATTTCCAAAATAATTTTACAGTTATTTCCATATTTTTATACAAGTAGTTTACTAAATATATCTACTAACTACAGTCTATAAGATTAGAGTTGGCACAATCGAAGGCGGGAAACAACAAACGTGGAGGTAGTTTTGGGGTTATAAAAAGGGAAAATCAGTGTTGACATGTTATATTTTTTTGTGGAACAGGGGTAGAGTAGAACATTTTTTTTCTGAAGTTGCATTCAACATGGGGGACCAATAGAATCGTTTCCCTCAAAATTTTCCCGCCTTTTTATTGTGCCAACTCTAATCTTATAGACTGTAAATAAAAAAAATTGGTGGTTATGTAAAAAGTAATTTTGCAGGCCTTTAGCCCTGCCAAATTGAGGGCACTGATGATCATTTTAATGCAACAAGTGATAATAAATAAGGTTTCCATTAGAACATTTCAGTAAATTTGCATAACTTGTTTAACTTATAAGATTTAAGGATAATCCTTCAACCAAATTGGCTGCGAAGGAAATTAAACGAAACAGTAACTATGGATGGGAATTTAGTTTCCGTCAAATAATTTAATTAACAGTAAGTTAAAACTTGGTATACAGTTAGTTATCCAAACTTTACTCCTTTCCTATAGATAGTCATCAGGTTTCCAAACACACCAGATTTTGTAACACAATATTTCACTTGCTAATTAGTCGAAGATCAAATATGTTAATTTAATAAATAATCTTCAATGTATTTTATCAAGTTTGATAAAATCTCGGAGATAAATTATGTATTTGATTTATGCTTTGACTCAGATACAGGTGGTTAGAGTCACTTAACAGAAAATCTAGGCGCCTTAATAAAATTAGGTTAGACATTTTGTATACTATTCTACTTTAATTTAATATGGTACAGTATAATCAAAATGATACATTACTTGATGAGTAAAATAAAAACACATTAATAGATTCGTTAATGAAGGTGATCCCTATATTCTATGATTCCGAGATTGTGGGTCTTAATAGGGACGTATTAATAAAGAAAAATCTCTATCTCATGTTGTCAAGTTTTGCTATATTTCGACTCCCTTTCGAGTCATTCTTAAGCATCTACAACAAATTACAAACTAATCAAACACCTTATTTAATTTGTTACTTTAATCTAGATTATGATTAATTAATAACAAATAAGACCAATTGAAAACCTTCTTACCCTATATATTGATCTTAATTCATGGTTATAACCAGAACAACAGTCATACTTCTACAAATCCTTAAACTGTAACTGTAAGTGTATTAGAAGTCCTGAAATAAAATAGTTTAAGGATTTGTGGAGGTGTGATGATTTCCCTTTGCATTGCCTCTTCAGAAGGTCTATTCTATAGTATTACTATTTTTTAGATGTAATAACTTGACTACTTGGTCAACTAACACTCAAAGAACTGCATTACAGTATCGAAAGGGAACATCATTTTTAAACAATACCAAAAAATAATCAGAAAATAATTTGGCTATATTAAGATACAATACTGTTATGTTATAATATATCTCGAACAATATAATATAATTATCACTTTAAGCCATATTTATACCAGTGAAAAGATACTATCAAATCTCTTTCCTAGAGATGTAATCAGGGTAAAAATAGAAACGGGTTATTGTCTCAGATTATAATGTTTGTCTAAATTCTAATCTCTTTTGAGTTTCTTCTCAATGACACAGTGATGACCATTTGCTTTAGCAAAAATAATAATGGAAATTTGTCAGGGAAAGTCTTTTCTTTATGGAAAAAACAGTTTTCCTTTACATATTATTTTACAGGAAAAACCTCAAAAACTTGAGCACTTTGCATCAGTTTGACTAGTGGTCTCAAATTTGAAACCTGCACAAACTTGAATGTTGTCAATTATTACTTTCTTTTGAAAGTGTCGCCAACTTCATATGTGATAACTTTTTTGTTGGCAGATCAACAGCCACGAAGTACCACTGAGTGAACCAAGGTTTGTATCTCTGTTTTGGCGTGGTTCCCTTCTTGAACACTCTTGCCGACCTAATCTTTCTAAATCCTTCACATCGGAAGGACGTCTTCTACTGAGAGCTGCTCAGGATATACCAGCGAATACAAGTCTTACTATCTGCTATACGGATCCTCTTTGGTCTACTCAGCCCAGAAGACTTCACCTCTTCCACACCAAGTACTTCAAGTGCAGTTGTCCACGATGTTCAGATCCCACTGAGTTTGGATCTTACTTCTCAGCAGTTAACTGTCTTACAACGTAAGTATGGAACGTCTTAGCAACTGGTAGTTAACAATTTACTAATGAGCCTGTCATAATCAAAACCATTAATTAATAAAGAAAGCCCCACGCTTTTATCTTTAGTGATTACGTATTACTGAGATCGCTCGTGGTACTGAGGCATAACATACTGAGGCATTTTTAGAAAAGCGTGTTTTTTTAAAAATGTAATACAATTTTAAAATTTTCAGTCTTCGCCGCATTAAATCTTGTAATATATTCCAACCTCACTTAGCTGTCAATAATTATTTTACAACTAACTGTACTATATAGTATAATACTTAATTGAAGCTGTGACAAATAGTTTTATCTGTGATGATTGTGCAATCCTAGTGTAATCTACGTGTTCAGTTTTTTTTTTGTTTTCTTTTGACAATGATAAAACTAAAAAAGTTTTCCAAAGATACTTTTTTTATATATAAAAACTGCAAACTAAATTAACGCTAAATAAAATGCTGATTGTTTAAAATATCAAAAAAGATTTAATTTTACTTTAATAACTTTTATAAATTATTTCTTTAATCCTAGTTCTAATTAGTAAATGGGTATTAAATACTGCTTGATTCCATTTCCTAATTAATACTTGCAATTAGATTTTCATTTAATCGGAAGAACATTTAGAAAAGTAGAGATAACTATAATTTCTACAACTGTTTTAGTCTTGTGCTTTAATTTAAGTTTGTTAATATATTAGAATTGCAAAGTTTAATCCTAATTCTAATGCTTTTTAAAGAGAGTTAAAAAGTAACGTAAGTGTATTTTGTATTTTTACTGCATCTCTTGGTTATCTCTTAAAGAAACTGAAGGGATAGGCAAATCCTTGACTCTTGAAGAGGGAAAATGGCGGCGGTTTAATTTGCCTAATACTCTAATCTTATATTCCACCATCTATTATAACTAAGTATTGGATAGAAATTCAATGTCTTATTCAATTTATTTATTCTAGACTTATCTTCTTGTGGACTAAATAAATAAATTAGATTTTAGAATGAAACCACAAAATCGAGAGAGAAAGGAAAAGAATGAATATATAAAATGATAACAGTCAATGTCTTTGCGTACCGATAGATAATTCGGTTTGCATAAATGAATTCACTAGAAGATAATCAGGCACATGGTTAGTTAGAATTTAGGCAAATGAAAAGCATTAACAGCAATAGAATAATTCATTATATTTAAGTTGGATTCGTAGACACAATACATTACTGTAACGCACCTGAACTCCGAAAGTACCCAACCCAATAATTTGAAACGTTTCAGTTAGGTTATGTGTAATCACCCAGACTCAGGAAATTATAGAGAAGCCCCAAAAATTAATCCCTCAAAAACTAAGAGTTAAATGACAATTCTTTGAAATGACAATTCTTTGAAATGACAATATGTCATGGATAACGCTAATTATGGCTTATTGAATGAAACATCTAACTAAAATGTGACTTAAATTTCAAATTTACTCACTACCTATCTATCATTACTAATTTTAGTACTAGTTTTCCAAGTTATTAATAGCAATGAAGTTCGAATTAATTCTCACTTAAACACACAATTTGTTCAATCAAAAATAATAAATAATTGTCTGACCACAATCAAATATTATTAAGATAAAAAACCAGTTTTTTTAAGTGAAAATTAATTATTATTATGTTTGATTGCCACAAAATATCAGTAGATAAAACTATTTTTTTAGAAGTACTAATATTAGAACTACAGTTATACTAATATTAAAATACAAATTAGTCGTGCCAACAGCGAGCGCTGGGTACATTACGTAAATTTACATGAGCAATACTGTGCCTCCAAACAAGAAAAACATTAAAACGTAAATTTACGTTGTTAGACCACTTTTGTAGGATTGTTCAAAACGTAAATTTACGTTGTAAGGCCACTTTTGTAGGATCACTCAAAACGTAAATTTACGTTGTTAGACCACTTTTGTAGGATTGTTCAAAACGTAAATTTACGTTGTAAGGCCACTTTTGTAGGATCACTCAAAACGTAAATTTACGTTGAAAGGGATGAAGGGGTTAAGAATCACTCAAATCCAACTTCAAACTTCATTGTACCTTTGTACTACTCTACATTCTTCACAATCAAATTTCTACCACTTCACATAATTATCTTCTCTTAGCCCTAAAACCTAAGGTGTAGGCTTAAGTGAGTACTCAATTAATAATGGACAATAATTGAAAGAGCGGATAACAGATTTGTTTTTTTCGATCAGTTCGACCGAAAACTTCCAGTTTTTTTCATAAATACTAACCTAAAACACCGATCGCTCCCGTTAAACTTTGACTAAGACCGCTTTGATCGCGCCCAAATCACGGTGAGAACTACTTTAATTTTAACTAATTTATTTACTTCTGTGGTGCTAATCTATAATATAATAATTTTAATGTTTAAAAGCATTGTTAACCTTGCCGTGTTCCGTAATTTTGCACAATTGCGGTCCTCCTTCAATCTACTTATTATTTGCCAAGGACTACACAGAAACGTTAAACGATACTAATAATGTTGGTAACTTAAGTACTCGCACAAGCCAAACTACTACAGCAAAGAACACACAAGATTAACTTTATAACCTTTTCAGTTAACCGCTTCTTTCATTGCGGCCCTCCTTCAATCTAATTATAATTTGCCAGGGACTACACAGAAACGTTAAACGATACTAATAAAGCACAGCACAAAGCACAAGCCAAACTACTACAGCAAAGAAATAATCAAAATTAACTATATAACCTTTTCAGTGAACCGCTTCCTTTAACCGTACCAAGACCAAGTGAAGCCACCACAATATAAAGAATTAAAATTAAAATAAAAACAAATAAAAAGTAACTATAACTTATAATTAACTACCAAAAAGTAAGTAGGTGGTGCTCTCAACAAGATTCTCAAACTACTTTAATTGTATTAAGCTTCATCATTTACTTCTTAATTATGGTTATTCTAAATTAATTGAGATAATTAAGTCGAATTTCACAGAATGTTTTTCATTTGGCCTACTTAAACGAAAAGGAACATCAGCTGGTTATTTTCATTTTCTTAACATAAGATGATTTTTTTTTAAGCGTGGCAAGGTTTTTAAGCCAGTTTTTGTCGTAATTTCTTGAAAACGGTTCAAGCTCCATTAATTCGAGCGCTGTTTGCACTGCGGTACTGTCGACGAGGGTGGATTTTAATTAATACCGTGATTTATCCACGTCGAGGGGGTAGGAAGGATTTAATGGTTTCGGGTATAATTTTCTTTAACCTCCGTCGCCTTCCCGCGGACCCCCAATGACAATTAAATTTATGTAAAATAATTAACCCGATTTTCTAGATTTGCGTTTTGCCTGGTTTCCCGTCTTTCCCTCGTCCTCTTATTCCTTTTCGCTTAAAAGCAGTATTTTTTTAAAACTAATTTGAAATTAACATTCTAAATCTTTTCTTATACTATCTTTTGTTTTTATTGTTTTTACTTCTTCATTTATCTTTGTTATTTCAAATGATATAGAGTACCTACTTATAATAAAGAAATGATCGACTTACGACTACTTTCATTCAGAATAAGAATAAAAGAAGGGGGAACGAAAGGACCAATGTAGCTGAGGGGCTAGAAACAACACATCTTCGAGGGTTCGAAGTTCGAATATCAGAGAGATGAGACATTTTTATTAAGAATGATCACCTCGTGAATAAAGTGTTCGGATCCCACTTCTTTAAATAACCTAATTATTTGTTGATCAGGATGTATAAGAAATAGAAAAAAAGAAAAAATCCTCTTTAACAAGAAATCATGTAAAAGAGTTTATAGCCCTCCACTTGTAAACATTCTTATCCTGAGCGGCCGGTAATGATCCATATTACAGCCCTGGGGCCGGTAATAATGTATGGTTTTTCCATTACAGGGCCGCTAGTAGTTCGAGAAGCGGCCACTTCCTGGTCGGGCCGCGGCGTGCAGATAGCGCTAGTAGTTCTCAGCGTCAGCGGTTCAATTTGTAAACAATCGATATTTTTATAACTGCCGTTTATTTTGGTAATGATTTAACCTTAAAATGCATTTATTGTTTTTGAAGATTACGGAAAAATTGTTTTTTGTAGTTAGTTTACATGTGGAGGGCGATAAAATAGTGTACGCACCACGAGCAGTAAGCACTACGACAGGCCTCGGGCGTTAAACGCACTCGTGCTACGCACTCGTGCTTTCAAACTTCGCCCTCGGCCTGTAATAACACCCTTACTGCTCTAGGTACTTAAATAGCTATTATCTACGATTGATAAGAAATATAAACATTTTATCTCTGTTTGGATACATAGAAAGTTATTCTTTTCGTAGTCGTATGCCGAAAATGAGAAGAATAATACTCCTCCCGAAATAATTAATTCGGCACAAAATACAACAACTAATGAATTAATGTCATCTTTATCAAAAGAGAAATACTCGTACTAACTTACATAGAAGAAGTTTATTATTATTCATATTTTTTTATTAAAATCCAAAAATCGTAGATAAAGTACAGTACGTAACTCGTGCGAAAACGGCAATTTGGCTTGCTCATGTGGTTTTACTACCCTTGCTGTCGCTCGTGCTCACACTCACATGCAAAATGCTACTTTCCACACTAGACGCGTAATATACTATTCTCGGCAACATTAAAAACATTGTCAACGATCGACTAAGACGTTGGAACTCTTCCCAATTATAATTTGGCTTTATTTTTAATTTCTTAAGTACGAATAAAGATGAATTACTGTGGAAATTTGAGTGGAGTGGATATTATAAGGTTTTCAAAATATGCGTTTTAATAATCCAAAAAGGTTATTAAAACATAGTATTATGACTGCTGTCCTTGCAGGCGTGCGGAAGCTAAATTAATGAAGCTATTTCAATGTCATTTGGAATAAAAACTTTTAAAGAAATAAAAAGTAATCCAAAAGTTAACCCCAAAAAAATCAACCCTAAAGTGATATAAAAAAGATAAATCTGAGAGCGCTGCACCTAATAAATTTTTATATCAAAAAGAGTTATGAGTATCTTAATTAATTTTCTTTCAAAGTAATATAATGTATTTAAATACTACTGAAATCAAGTTGTTTTTTCCGGAAAAAGTTATATTAAATATTTTCACGTAAAGATGAATAATATTATTCTAGTATATTACAAAATAAAATAAATCCAATACAATAAAAATACGTATAAAATATTTTTAGTATTTATTTTTCAGTAAATTATAATTGTTTATAGTATAATTGTTATGTGTATACCAAAAAATTAAATTTTGCATTAATGATTATTAAGTCTGTCAAGGCAAATAAGATGAGAAAAAAATGCTTCCTCGACCACCTAAAGAAAGTTTTCGGACGCCTGTGCGCGTTGCTCTTTATTCTTTGAATAAGGAACCAACTTTGCACACCCCTTCCCATAGATAAAAACTCTCATGATACTATATTATAAAAACAACGTCTCAAGGAATTGCGAGATCACTTGCGATGTTTTTGATACTTGATCATGAAACAGAGGCTCGCAACTGTTCGCATTTCCATCGCATCATCTGATGATCTGAGGATTATCTTCTAAGGACCCACGATTATTTTTGAAATGCACAACTCTTTTGAACATTTCGCTTTGACAAAGGTTACTCCATTCATACACGTTTTTACATTGTTTCGATCACTTTGTGTTTTTACGAGTTAACAGTCTTAAATCTGCATCATGATGCAGATCATTTGAACACGAGGCAAGACTGCTACCTAACGCTACAATACAATTGACAGTAGAGGAAGCTTTAGTGTACATAGTTCTATAGTTGCCCGGGGGATAGCATCACTTGTTTATAGATTTTTGTAAAAAACAAAACAGTTTTGGAACTTATTAAACGCACGATTTACAATAAAATATTCTATTATGTTCTTAGAGTAATATTCACCATGGATATGTTCCATCTCTTTAACTCCTAATGATCAGCATAAGCAAGTTAGCCACGAAATATCAGTTAAAATTGCTAACTAGGTTAAAACTTAAACAAGGGAACCCCATTAACAATTTACCAGTTCCCAGACTCGTTAGGGACGAACAGAATCTTAATCAACTTGAATGCGACAGAATAGACAGTCAGTGTTGTCTTAGAGCATAATTAAAGCAAGATGATAATCTCAGTTATGATAACTTTTGCTTTTAGAGGTTAAAGTTGGGGGCTTTATAGAACATCTGTCAACATTATATGTAGCGAGATCTAGCTTGATAAGGGTCCTATCCTAACCCATATTTCTTGATTTTACATCGAAACCATTGCTTTGTTTATATACATATTTTTATTTAATTTTATTTTAAAAATCGGTGAAGTAACAATTAAGTTATAGTGAAATAAAGTAGCAGTAATAATTAAATAAATAAATGACCCAAGTAGGATCGTAACATTGCAAAGGTGAAACTTTTCAATTCCATCAACGCAATTACTTAAGGATTGAAAAAACTAAAACAAACCATTTACTAACAATGTATTAAAGTAGTTAAGTTTTAGAAGTAGATTAAGTGACATGCTTAGTTATTATTCTTTCTTTTACCAGTTAAGTGTTAGGCTACGGTTAAAATGGATGCGTATCCACAAAAATTATTCGACCGAATAGATCCGATTTAAGTCGTGAAAACGTAAAGGTTGTAGAGTGTGCGTATTCTCCCTACCAATCAAGAGGTGATGTATATTAGATTTAGCATATTTTAGTTGTTAAACTTCTGGTCACACTGTCATAGATTAAAGCGACACTGCTTTAGGTTATAGTAAACTTTCTTAACACATTATTCTTGTAATTTGAAATTTTAAAGGTAGTTTTTAGGGTTTCGACGTCATCCAAGAAACCCTTATGCTTTTGGTAGTTCGTCCGTTCTTTGGTCACATCATGGATCATATCTCCTGGACCTGTTTTAGCTATAGATTTTATTTATTTTATTTTATTTTTTTTTTTTAATTTTTGAGAGGGTATCAATTTAAAGGTATTAAAATGTAGATCATAAATATATATCGCTTTCACAAAATAACGGTCATTTTACCCCCGAAATTACCATTGTTTGGTATAAGTATCAGGTTGAAATTTTACGAGCCTGATTCAATTGTAGTATATGTGATGAATACAAAGTTTCATTTAAATCGTTACGTTAGAACGTAAGATATCGGTAAAAATGTTGTTTTCTTTTTTTAATCGTTTAGGTCCTCTTTATTAATTTAGCGATATTTATCCCTTCATAGCAGTGTCGGTTGTCGGTGTTCGTTTTAATAAAAAAAGGTATTTAAAAAAGTTGTTGCGGATAACGTTGCCTGAGAAACTCAGCCTACGCATTAATAAAATGAACATGTGTACAAAATTTTAACTAAATTGGCCATCTTTCACTTAAGTTATCGTCATCGGTAGATTTCGTGACGCTTGGTTGCGTGACGGTGATTTTGGTCGTTTTTCCCGGTTTCACTCCCGGGCTCCAGAACGTGCCATAAGGAACTTCGTTCCAAGCTATTTCGCAACAAGTATACAAGAGAATATCTCATAATTGTTATTTGCTAAACCTAATTTATAGTTCAGTTTCCAGACATATTTAAGGAGGGGAGATTAAACCAAGTGTTTCCTTAACTTCATCTAATTGTTCATCTTCTTATTTGGATTTAACAGAGACGGCGATAAATTATTTTAGCAAATATAATTACGGTAGACATAAACAAGTAATCATTCATAAATTTAATTAGAAAAGGCGTACATCTTTGTAGTAAGTTGAAATCATAAATCACAAAGTTTCTTTGATTCTAACTTGCAACTGTTAAAATAAAGAAGTATTCAATTAAGATATGAAATTAATTTAATTTAATTAGACCTCGTATTTTCATCCCAATATTTATTTTTCTGATTAGAGTGGTTCATATGTAATTTTTATCTATATGCTATATAAACTTTAAGTGGTTTTTAGGTTTGATTCTTAGACAATAAAGAATACCAACATTTAAAAAAAAAGTTCTGTGTTGTTACTGAAAAATTGGGACTACTTGACCTTTCCGTCATTATACAACAGCTAATTATAGAATGATTAGCTCTTGCTAGAAAACTTAATTCAATTGCTATTCGAATATTACTGACCTTCAATATTGTCTAGTATCATAAATTTAAATAAAACATATTAAATGAGTTAATTTATTAATTAACTTGATTTAAAAATATTATTATTATACGCGTTAGTCAATTTAAAACTTAACTTATTTTAACGTTTACTGTTTTGTATGGAAAATACATAAATAAATTTAGGTGTTATTTTATTTAATTACTTAACTAAATTTGTAACAAATTATAATTATCATTAACTACGGGACAAACAGAGAAAAATAGACCCTAGCACCGGGACTTAAACCACGGGCATCCTATATATCCGTTACAGGCGCTCTAACCAACTGAGCTATACTAGAGAATGATTTTTCTCTGTCGTTACCGATACCAAGGCCCGAATCCAACAGAGAAGGTAACGACAGAGAAAGGTTAATCTTTCCCTAGTATGAATAATACCTAAAACTTAAAAATTTGAATTTCGAAATTTATAATTTATTGACTTATGAATTCTTGTACTAGCAAATTAATTATAATATCTATCTTGATCTCTTAACTAATTAGTTCGTCTATGATTTCAGAGAGAACTGCAATGGAAAAATGGTGCCTGATAGTTTCCTAAAGGATTCAGGAAGCGAGTGGCGATGTAACAAGTGCAATGGAGAGGCTACACAGGAAACCATATTAAGACTCCTCAATGAAAAGGCGAAGAAACTTACCCAGGTCTCTAAACAAGATGTAGAGGATTTGGAGGACTACATAGCTGAGACTATCAAGTAACATATTTAAAAATTAAAATATATTTTTAAAAAATGATCATATGTAATAATAATCTCTACAGTATACTTTCGCGGCGAGAGTACAACAATTTCCCGCAAAAGTCCGGGTCAGAGATTTTGTGAATCTGGACGTTCTATTCTAACCCACAATAGGGGCCAGTTTTCTTTACGGTTGAATTCATATAATCCCAAATTGGTAAGTTTCCTGGAAAATCAAAACTTATTAGATACAAAATCATTCTAAAATTGTGTATCCAAAATCCATGATATTGATAAAATGAAATGAGGAAGTTTTATTAATTAAATAAAAAAGTAGTTATTCGAATTTTTTCCTGAAATTCATATCTCAATTATTGATAACACAATGACGTTCAATTCATGCAATTTGATTATTTTGGTTAAATTTTTTTTTAATTTAAGTTTATTTCTGTGTCACAATTGCATTGACGAATAAAAAAATAATCTAAGCAAAATATTTACCTCCATTTTAAATATTCAATTCTTTAAATAATTTTCTGATTTGAAACTGAATATATAGTTTATATTGGTGAATAATTAAAAATAAGTGAAATAAATTTATTTCAAATATTCAAATACGGTTATAAATGATTCGAAGAATTATTTTTATTTTTCGTTTCCCGGATTTTTAAAGGGTTTCTTACATAATATCAATAACGAAATATTCTGCGTAGGATGATCAAGAAAATAAAAAAAAAGATGTTATGGGGATGAAACAACAAACAGGAGCTAACAACCACAACCAACCAAATAAAAGCAAACAACCTTATTTTTGGATGCTTTGTGTCAATTATATTAAAGATAACACTGTATACTTGCCACGTTTTATTTGAATGATCAAATAATTATTCAACGCCCTCACTTATCAGTAATATATATACACAATAAAGATACTTTTTAGTTCTATGATAATAAGTTTTAGAAATTTCTATTAAAATTAAGGTAATTCATTAGTTGTTTTGACGGAGATTTTGTGGTACTTTGAAAGTATAACTTTTTGTTTTAATTTTTATATTATCTTAAACAGTCGAAACCGGTCTATAATTTTGGTACTTTAGAAAGTATAACTTTTTGTTTTAATTTTTATATTATCTTAAACAGTCGAAACCGGTCTATAATTTTGTATTTTTTAAATTCTTGTGGTAGACAATATACTGATTTTTTAAAAAAAACTATTGTGTTTCATTTAACAAAATTAAAGTACACACGAGTTAATGATTAAGATAATAAAATAAAAGAGAATAAAATTATAAGATAATAATAATTAATTAATTATAAAGATATTTTGTGTGCGTTAATAATTTTCAATAAATTAAACGTATAAGAGGAAGTATTGTTTCGCCTTACAAAATGTTAGTTTTTAATAACGCTTCTAAAAAATGACTTATGGATAATTAATTATTTTTATTTTGTTATGGTTTTTCTTTAAAAAAATATCACATCAAAAACTATTAATCAAACAACATACCTTTAAAAATTGACCACCGGTATGGTATGTTGACACATCTGACACGTTTATTTATCCATCATTTTTCACTTCAAAAAAATAAGTTACACTTGGGTTTTTTTCATCTATTCATTAAGTAATAGCAATTTTAACATACAAAACACACTAAACAAATATGTATCATTACTTTTTAAATAATATTATGTATAATAAGTGGATCCTAAAGGGTAGAAGGAAGGAAGAAGAAGACTAAACTACTTCATGTTTAATGACGGCAACGTTTCGGCTCAGCCAGCCATTTTCGAGCCTAAACATAATAATTTAATAAAAGCATGGCAGCGAGTTAATTCAGATGATAGAGGTAATAAATAAGTATTTTTTATGTGTAACAAGTTTGTAATTGGCTGTATAGTGTGGCGTCTCCACCTCCGACATTTTATTACTCCGTATTGACATTATTTTCCTCCACTTGTTATTTAATCTCTATGAAAATGTTTTGTTTATTATTTTTATGTCAATTGAAAATATATTATATGGTCATGTCCAGCCAATTATGGTGGCAAATGAGGTATGTCGAAATTAGTTAGTAGATAAAAAATAAAGTTACCTTGTCACTTGATAGTTGACCACTTTTATTTGGATTAATATTTAAATAACTAATATATAAAGTGACAATCTAACATCAACTTGATTATTATCGGTCTACTGACTAATTTTTTATACAGGATCATGAAAACCACATTGTCTACCATGATGGGCAAGACATGACCGCTCTCCCCCTATTTTTTTTTTTTTTTTTTTTTTTTTTTTTCAAATGCCTATTGCTAAGTTATATCCCGCAGACAAACATAGTCGACCACATATTCTTAAAATATTAAAGTACCAAAATATAGTCTTGCACATTTCATTCCTGAAATGCTGTAGAGAAGACCCCAATACAAGAAAATTATTACAATTGCATTCTTCTAAAAATTCTACAAACAACCTACTAATAATAATCATGTCATTACACAGTAGGTACTAAACAATTGCAATACTGATATTCATAAAATTTTGTACACTATATTATCATAAATTAATTAAAAGTCAAATTTTAATTATCTAATGTTTTTTACTCTAAGTGATAATTAAAACCAATTAAACTTTTTTTTTTTTAAATGACTGAATATAATTACTATGGGTACAACATTTAATCGTAAATATATATATATATTTTTTTCAAAAAAAAAAAAAAAAATTATTTAACTATTTTCAATGTATTTCTTTAGTATTGAGTCATTAAAGTTGTAATCAGTTTTTATTTGCATGTTTAAAGTATATAATCAAATTGTTATCTGTTATGACTGTTTGGATGATAAGTCACTATGTGAAGTCATTTTGTTTTTATTAGCATTTTATTTAGTCTATAAAAAGTTGTGTAGTGGAAAAGACGTTGTTAATTGTAGGTGCATAATTTATAGATATATTCTTCTATTAGAAAATCAGTGAGAAAATAAATAAACATTTATTCGGTAAATTCGATTAGTTAAAAAAGTAAACAAACACTTATTCAGTACATTCAGTTAGTGAAGAAATAAATAAACATTTATTTAGAAAATTCAGTGTGTGAAAAAATAAATAAACACATTTAAAGTATTTACGTTCATATATTTTTTAAGTGAGAAAATAAATAAATAGTTTTTTACCACCTTTTCAATTTAATTTTTGTTTATTTATTCTATAATCAGTTTTTTTTTAATAATTGCTTATGTTAGTTGTTAAAACTAATGCTGTATCTTCCTTTAAGCTAAACACTAAAAATAACAATTTTCCTTCTAAAATAATATGTGATTTGTGGGACAGTATTATTTTATTGATATTTCAGTTCATTTATGATGGAATAAGTTCTTCAATTGATGTTTAAATAATTCATTTGTAAGTAGATAATTTATTTTATTTAATTATTTCTATTATTAGTCGGATGGAATTATTTATTAATATTAGATCGATGAAGCAGTTGTTGTCTTACACTAAATGCAAGCATTAACTATTTCTAAATCGACATTTCTGCCATATTTGATTAAAAATGCCGGCAATGAATGTAATTTTTTTTGCTTCGCACCAAAAGAAGATAAATAATATATGTAGATTAATAATAGGTATATATTTTTCCCCGAAAATGTCTCTCTGGTAGCCATATTGAAAAACAAAAGCACCGATATAAAAGCATAATTCTACATGAGTTCTTTATGCGTCTTATTAAGAGTAATAATTATTAGTAATTTAATTAGGTAATGTAACTAAGTTTTACAGCATTAATAATGCATACAATAATGTTCCGTCTTCTTTAATACAAATATATTAATTATTTAAATCTCTAGCATTAATTGCTATTCATTTTATTTCATCTTATTTAACTTAGTTCACAGTCTGAAAAATAGAATGAAGTATTCCTATGTGCCGGGTACTATTCAGTAGTCATTATTAGTTATCACTCTTATTTATTCTTACTATACATATTTTTAATAAAGCACCCAAATTATTTTATAATATTATAAAACTAAAATATATATTAAGCTAAGTTACTCTAATTTGTAAAAACAAAAAAGGTAAAGAGAGTTTAAAAAAATCCTCCTATATTCTTTAATTATGATCTAAATCTCTGCAAATTAATATTTTCTTTTTGTGATAATCAATCAAGATTTAAGTCTGATAAAATGTAATTCAAAATAACAATTATAGAAATTTTAATATATTTTTAATCATTTTGCGGTTAACAAAATGATTGATTCTTAAAATGCAAACAAAATAGGATAAAGTATAGTTAGCAATATTGTGTATCTACGATTGATACGAAATATAAACATTATATCTCTGTTTAGAGGCGTAGAAAGTGATTCATTTCGTAGCGCATGCGCGTTTATAAAAGAATTGCGTTTATAAAAGAATAATTTAAGAATTCTTAATTCTTTATTTTATTTATTTTTTTACTTTTTTGTATTTATTATTAAAATCTTCAATCGTAGTTAGAGTACGGTACGCAACTCTTAATTTGCTCCTGTGGTACTACCCTCGCTATCGCTCGGATGCAAACTCCACACTCGCATGCAAAATGCTACTTTCCGCACTAGACCTGTAATGTACTATTTTTAATACAGTTTTAAGCAAAGAGAGTTAAATAAACCTTGTATATCTAGGTTAATATAGAGTAACTCTTTTGATGTAGATACTCTACATACATCCAATATACTAGCATTACATGACTTAACGCTTGTTATTAACATGCTAATGATACATTGTATTCAAATGAAGACGAATAATGTCCTTAGATTTATTTATACAAGGAGCAAAATTTAGCGTGGGTATAATCGGAAAAGATTAAAAGGTCGGGCTCAAAGGTCTTATTACTCTTACAAGGAAAATTTGTTTAGTACATTTAAGATCGAGAAAGGCACCTAAACATACATTACTTATTAACTTCAATCCCTTTCTAGGTATGTAACTACCTGACAATTAAAAACCACGACCTTTATTTATTTTTATAAATTTCCCTCTCCTCTCATTCCTTATTTCGATGGTCATTTTCCAAGTGGATATTCAGACGGAATTCACTCTAGATCCCGCTGACTGATTTTTGTTTTCAGTTTTATAATAGTTTACCCACACTAAATCAGGCTATGCACTTGAGAAATCTTGAGCTGCAGAGCTGGTAAAGTGGGTGAAGTATATTAACGATACTTATAATATTCCTTTTTAACGATGCTTTAATATTCCAATTTTTAATTCATGAAGGTTTCGGTTTAGTACTGCTGCGGCAAGCAGAAAATCGTAAATTTGTCGTAAGATTTGTGTAAATCTTAAATCCGCTCCCGACCTTTCTATTCCGGCCGACTCTTTAGGTATATCTCTAAGTATATAGACCATTAAATGGTTTTGCAGGTCCATTCCATTTAGCCCATAAGTGCTCGCTAAGAAATCATATAATTTGATTCAGGATGGAGGCCATTAATATGCATTTGTCAAAGCGATATCTCAGGAATCAATTTCTTAAGAGCATACAAATTTTGTAGGTTGGATCCTTTTTACTTTTAGGTGTTTCTCTTTGTTAAAAAATTTTTTACAATCCAACATTTATAATTAGGTCAACATCTTATTAATAAACGATATCCGTTTAAATGCATATTTTAATACATACACGTACATCGTAGATTTATCTGAATCTATTTACAATTATTTTTATTAAGTATAAAGGGGCTCTGCCCCCTACTCGCTTCGCTCGTCAACCCCCAAAAAGTAGCCGCTGCGCGGCCGCTGCCACGTCGAGGTACTCTAGGGTGAAGCATTAAAATTGATCTCATGTTTCTTTTCAATGACGACAAAAATACACAAGCTGTAAAATATCACGTAAGCTATAGAAATCTTTATTTATTTAAACTTTTATATCTTTTTTCAATTTTACATAAGCCTATAACCAATGTAATTCTACGCAGAAACAGAATCTTTTTTATTTGAAAAATGGTTGATACAAATTAAATAAATGTATATAATGAGACGTACTTCATAAGTGAAAAAGTAAAAGTTAATAGATACATAGCTACTTCGATTTTGTATTTCATCAATAACTTAAATTTAATTCGATGAAAACGAACTTTTTCCCATTATAATCATCTTAGCGGTAACAAACAAATTAACAGTCAAAGAAAAAAAAAAAAAAAAAAAAGGAAGGACTGATTTAGCGATCTTTTTTGCAAGGTGTGTGCATAGTTTATTATGAGAATGAGAAGTGTACGAGAGCTGCTGAGGTAGTGGGGGTATGCGCACTACTATCCCTTTCCTTGTCTCTCTAACATTCTTATATACCTACTCTCAAGTTCCCTTACCCCCCTAACTCTCTTCTCAGACAATATATCTCCCTCTCTCTGTCGACACAGTTAGTATTATGTCACTTTCAAGCTCCCCCTTTTCCCCCGAAATCATCCCTCTTCTCGGGGGGATCTCCAAACTCACTCTACACTCAGTTAAGAATATATCACTCTCACTGATTTTGTTTGTTTACAAAACTTTTTTAATAATATAGATAGATATTAAAATATTACATAATTACTAATATTACAAATTCTAATAAATGAAATATTTAAACAACAATAGTTATTTACGCAACAAGGGAGCTAAGTACGTTTTCCGGCTCGAGGTTAAGTTTTCTCCTGAGGCAACGCCGAAGGAGAAAACTTCATTAGCTAGATAGCTAGAAAACTTCATTGTTAGATAATTGTAGTATTAGCTCTCGAGGCTTGCCGAGAGTAGAAATACTTCGATCCATGTTGCGTATTAAATTTTATCTACACCATGGGTAATAGCTATTAAGTTTGTAAATATTAAAGTTTTACCTACAAATTCACGCAATTTAAACACCTTAAACTGATATTTAGTTACTTGATTTATTAAAATAACAATTCTTATACTAAATATATACGTTTTTAATTTAATTACGTTAAGTTTGTTTTTAATTTAATGACTTTGTATGATAACCTAAAGTAACCTTCCCGAAAAAAAGTAAACAAAACAGCTAAAAAAACAACATAATACTTAAAATTTACCTAAAAAATACCTTTTAAGTTGGTATGACTGTTTTTTTTACTCCCAAGGGAGGGAAGTAACACTTCCCTCCCTGGAATTAGCAATGTAAAGTCTACTTACAGTGCAAGTCGTAGATAAAAATATATAAAACTCTACTGTCATAATGTATACTTAATTTTAATTTGGAAATATTGTGGCGTTCTCAGGGTGCTACTTGTTACGTTTATTTATAACAAAAATTGGACATGACGATATCTTATATCACCGTAACTAATAGCACTAGAATAATGAAAGTAGGAATTTAGCTACCTTTTTATGACTTCCTTAATTATCTATAGTATGATCATTTTTGTCATAATATAATTTTCTGAATATTCAATCCCTAGAAGAAAAAAAAAAAAAAAAAAAAAGCAGTAGTAGACAAAGTAAAAATAGACTGCCAATTAGTGTGGCACATAGCTTCCTCGCATCCAATCATGTACTTTATTACTGTATTAACATTAACATTATTGTTATATTACTTTATTGTAACATTAATAAAACATAGACCGCCAATTAGTGTGGCACATAGCTTCCTCGCATCCTATCATATACTTTGTTATATTAACATTAACATTATTGTTGTATTACTTTGTTTTATTGTTTATTGTATAAAAACTATTATAGTTTTAGCGATCTTTAACACTTTATAGCGGTGTCACTGTATTTAAAAATTGTATTTGAAAAAAATGTTGGTCTCATTGAAAAGATAAAGTTTGATTTTTTCCTCGGCCTAAGTTTCCAATTTTAAATTTGAAGTTCACGTTTACGTGAGCGTTACGCGTGATCGCTTGGACGGATAACGTTGTCCAACGAACTCGTCCTGAGCATTAGTAAAATGAACATGTGTACCAAATTTAATCAAAATCGGTCAATAATTACTCAAGTTATCGTCGGACGTTTCAAAATTCGCGGACACAGACAGACACGAGACCAAAAATGTTCCGTGATGTCTGAAACGGATTTCTGTCTAGGAATTTCGTTTTTCGTTCTCAAAAGTGAACACAATGCTTCCGTTACCTTCGGTAAGCTCGGAAGCAAAATATTTAGGAAATGAAGCCAAGGCCCAAACTTCTGAAAATAATAAAATTAGGAAAAGGCTTCTTCTTGATTCATATATCTATATTGACATACATAGTAGTAAAAAAAAATACTCTGCCAGTGTGGCACATAGTTTCCTCGTGTCCTATTTCGTAAAATTTAATTATTTCATGCTATTAAAACCTAGTATTATCCAATTTATTTCATTTCTGCCGTTTTTTAAATCTGTCAACATTTTATTTGTTTATTTTTTTTTTTTTTTCATGCATTAAAGTATTAATTTAGGAAAATTTAAAAAGCGCAGATGGTTGAAATTAATCTGGGGCTATCTGCGGGTTACTTTTGACGAACAATCAAAATTTCATAAAAATGCCTGAAACTGATTTCTGTCTTGGAATTTTTGAAGTAGGAAGCATAAAAAAAATGTTGTGCTTCAGAACGATCATATAGCTTCCGTTATATTCGGTAAGGTCGGAAGAAAAAAAACTACTCCTAAATAAATTCTAGTTTAGCAAAAGCATTTTAGTTGGACTAGACGGTAGTTTACACTTACATTAACGTCACCTCAATGCAAGAAGTAGATAACTCGAAAATTTACCAATTTTGGATCATTATTTAGACCTACATTTTACAGGGAATTCAATGCAATAACTAGATAAGTTTTATACCTAGCCTATCACTTTTTAAAAGTCCAATTACTATTTTGATATATATATATAA
>KZ651147.1:180749-192236 GCA_001010745.2 Gerris buenoi | reverse complement strand
GAATTCCGCTAGATGTCAATGCGTTTTATTTATCTTTTCTTATAGTGTAACCTCTTTTTAAGGTTTCTTTTTTTTAATCTTAAGTTTAAACTAATATTTGTTATTATTATATTGATTATTGATTAATATTTAATGTTTTTTATTGTCTGCTACCTCGGAAAAAATACGACTGTGAAGTGTTTTTTCTTTACCTTTAAAAAACTCACTTCACAGTTTAGTAACATAATATACTATTACGCCTTTATCTCAAAACATAAAATATTTTTACAATCCGTTAACATTAAAATTCAAAGATGAGAATATATATAGATAAAGAATAAAGATATTAGCAGAAAGGATTAATGAACTTTGTCATATTCGTTTATTTATATCAAGTACAAACGTGATTAGCATACAATTAGCCCCGTATGTGCTTTTACTTTCGATTCTCCCCGCCAACTCACCAAGGAAAGATGCCGTAGTTTACAGAACCTGTTTGAACCCGGCATCTCTTTGCTGTTTATAGGGAACTACCTGTGAATCACCAGTTCGTGACCGAGACAGGTTTGGCACTAGTTCAACTCTACGGACAACAGAGTGGAGGACTTACTCAGTTAACCGAAGAAAGACTTAATAACAAGCAGCAGCTCGCCGAGAAATTATTACAACTAACTCAACTTCTAGCACCAGGTTAGTACAATTAGATTTAAAAATAATTAGCTAATTACTATTCTCGTCAAATAAGAGCGACATCAAAATTTCATTGTTTTTTATAAAATAAATAATTATCATACTTAAATTCTATTATTTCCAGTTAGCTATTTTTCCTTATGATTTTTATTTTTTCCTCCTATTTCCTAACAAATATGCATTCTTAAAATGATTATTTATATCTAAACTATATTATCAAAATGATTTATAATTTTCCTTCAACTCAATTTTAAAATAAAAAAATAAAATATTTATAAATATTCTTAATTTAAAAAAATATATAGTACCTATATTTTTAATTTAACAATCTAATGATGGGAAAAATGATAGCAGCGCTTCGACATCTATAAAAAAAAAAAATGACGGCCAAATTTATTGTAACCAATTGTTTAGTAATATATTCAATTAAATTTTAAAAATTAATTAAATAATAAATTAACCTGGTGCGTAAACTTCCGTGGGTAGACTCGTAATAAACAGGTTGGTTTTCCGGTGAAATCCGCGACAAGAATTGAACTACCACCGCATGGTTCACTCCAGTCGTCAGTGTGTCTTGTTGTTGTTCCAAGTAAACATGCACTACACCCCTGAAGATGCTTCCAGTAGTGGAAGAATTGAACTACCACCGCATGGTTCACTCCAGTCGTCAGTGTGTCTTATTGTTGTTCCAAGTAATCATGCACTACACCCCTGAAGATGCGTCCAGTAGTGGAAGCGAAACGTCTGACTTCATCCCCTTCGATATGTGGATTTCACCGGAAAACCTAACTATTTAAATAATAAATTGATTTTTTAATTAAAAAAAATGTCATTCTGTGNGAATTCCGCTAGATGTCAATGCGTTTTATTTATCTTTTCTTATAGTGTAACCTCTTTTTAAGGTTTCTTTTTTTTAATCTTAAGTTTAAACTAATATTTGTTATTATTATATTGATTATTGATTAATATTTAATGTTTTTTATTGTCTGCTACCTCGGAAAAAATACGACTGTGAAGTGTTTTTTCTTTACCTTTAAAAAACTCACTTCACAGTTTAGTAACATAATATACTATTACGCCTTTATCTCAAAACATAAAATATTTTTACAATCCGTTAACATTAAAATTCAAAGATGAGAATATATATAGATAAAGAATAAAGATATTAGCAGAAAGGATTAATGAACTTTGTCATATTCGTTTATTTATATCAAGTACAAACGTGATTAGCATACAATTAGCCCCGTATGTGCTTTTACTTTCGATTCTCCCCGCCAACTCACCAAGGAAAGATGCCGTAGTTTACAGAACCTGTTTGAACCCGGCATCTCTTTGCTGTTTATAGGGAACTACCTGTGAATCACCAGTTCGTGACCGAGACAGGTTTGGCACTAGTTCAACTCTACGGACAACAGAGTGGAGGACTTACTCAGTTAACCGAAGAAAGACTTAATAACAAGCAGCAGCTCGCCGAGAAATTATTACAACTAACTCAACTTCTAGCACCAGGTTAGTACAATTAGATTTAAAAATAATTAGCTAATTACTATTCTCGTCAAATAAGAGCGACATCAAAATTTCATTGTTTTTTATAAAATAAATAATTATCATACTTAAATTCTATTATTTCCAGTTAGCTATTTTTCCTTATGATTTTTATTTTTTCCTCCTATTTCCTAACAAATATGCATTCTTAAAATGATTATTTATATCTAAACTATATTATCAAAATGATTTATAATTTTCCTTCAACTCAATTTTAAAATAAAAAAATAAAATATTTATAAATATTCTTAATTTAAAAAAATATATAGTACCTATATTTTTAATTTAACAATCTAATGATGGGAAAAATGATAGCAGCGCTTCGACATCTATTAAAAAAAAAAATGACGGCCAAATTTATTGTAACCAATTGTTTAGTAATATATTCAATTAAATTTTAAAAATTAATTAAATAATAAATTAACCTGGTGCGTAAACTTCCGTGGGTAGACTCGTAATAAACAGGTTGGTTTTCCGGTGAAATCCGCGACAAGAATTGAACTACCACCGCATGGTTCACTCCAGTCGTCAGTGTGTCTTGTTGTTGTTCCAAGTAAACATGCACTACACCCCTGAAGATGCTTCCAGTAGTGGAAGAATTGAACTACCACCGCATGGTTCACTCCAGTCGTCAGTGTGTCTTATTGTTGTTCCAAGTAATCATGCACTACACCCCTGAAGATGCGTCCAGTAGTGGAAGCGAAACGTCTGACTTCATCCCCTTCGATATGTGGATTTCACCGGAAAACCTAACTATTTAAATAATAAATTGATTTTTTAATTAAAAAAAATGTCATTCTGTGGTTGCTATACTATAATCCCGATCAAATTAAGAAATTACAATTAAATATTTAAATTATAATTTTGTCGTCCCACTTGCACTTCATAACTATGACTAGAGAGGTTAATAGAAAGTAACACAACAACATTTTTCGTAAAATACGAGTATGTAGGAAGTAGATATCTTACTCTTACTACGTTTAGGTTAACTGTGAAGAATACTGGGTTTTTAATTCTCCAAGTTATATTATTTAGTTTATTTTGATTTGATGTTTTTTTTTTTGTTGACATTATGAATGTGACAGATTTTTCTAGATGTTTCAAAATATTTTAATTGAATATAGTTGAGTTTGATTTTGTGAAGAGGAAAGCTGTGTTGTTTTTATTCGGTAACTCTAACTGGGACCTTTTATTAGGCAGGGACCTGTGTTCGGGTAGAGCCCCGTTCCTGACACCGTTAGAAAAAAACCAAAAACACTTTGGAATCATGGAAATAGAATGAAAAAAAAATAAAATAAAATAAAACAACAAAAAAAGGTAAAAGTTACATTTATTAAACTAAAGTGTTACTGTTTCAAATAAAGATAAGGAAATAATTGAAAATTCTACCCAAAAAGGGAGGAAGAATTGCACATTAACAAAAGTAAAGGGGTGGTGGTGGTAATAACATGCCAATATAAACAGAAGGGAAGCAAGTATAATCTTCACTTCTACTCCCATCTGAATAAAGTTCCTTTCACAAAATGTTACGCAAGAGGGAGAGAAACACTAGAACTTCATAATATATATAGCCCTTTCAGATCTACGATGGAGTGTTTAAAAAAAAAAAAAAAAAGAAAAGGGGGGACTTTACGAAGTCTTTGAGAATCTTTACAAGAGGAAGGGGGAGGCAGGGAAAGTACGGCTTAATGCAGCTTTTAGCTTTGAGCTCAGGGTTCAAACCAAACAGCTTATTAGAGATCGTGCGAGTTTCACCAATACCAAGCAAAGCATTCCAGTGGTCAATAACATTTATAATAAATAGACAACCAAAACTTTTTACAGAGCTAATTAAGTTTCATTTTAATGTTAATTATTATAAAAGCGCATTAATAACCAAATCAGATAAAGTTATATATTTAATTTTGTTTCCCCATTTTTAGGAAATATTAATAACCTAAAGACCTTCAAACATATATTTTATTGTTTGTTAAAATAGATTGCAATTACGAAATGAGTACTTTACTTCTAAAATAAATATGTAAGTGATTTAATAATTATATTTATTAAGGTTAAATACCTTAACTTGCTTTAAAGGTGTAGTTTTAGTTTAAATTTTATTTTAATGTGGTCTGAAAGTTATGAATTATAAATGAAATAATTTTACCCTTAAAATAGAGCTGGGTTCGTGACCGTATAGATTACAAAGGGTGTGGTTGGCTCAATAAAGTAAGGCTTCGGTCATATTTCGGCCATATGGAGGGCGTGGTACTGTTTTACCAAATTTTAAGTATAATTGCCTCTTTAAAAAAACAATTTCTCTGAAATTGTTTTAAATTATATCCCTTTCTTCTCTTCTATACCATTTAAGAATTATTAATACAATTAACAACATGATGTAAAGCAATTAACGAGCAAACAATGACAAATACTGAATAAATCATCTTGGAATTGAAAGCAGTAAATTAAAATTGATATAATATATATGTATATGTATATACATATAAATGTGTATACATATAAATGTGTACAATAAATAAGTAATAAGTACAATAAATAAGTATACATATAAATGTTTAAAAATGTATACATATAAATGTGTTTGTATTGAGTATCCTAGCAAATATCTGTATGTTTTTAGTTATTACAGGGAAAAATGCATTAAAATGAGAATTTATCGTTCAATCGACCCTGTTTTAAATTCGAGCACAAGTAAAACCAGTATTAGTATTGTAGTATACATAAAATACAGTGAGAAAAATATAAATAATACAAGGAAAGAAGAGGAGAATAAAAAATGTGAGCTGGGACAAGGAATCGAGTAAAATTTATGTTGTATCGATAAGGAAAAAAGTAATAAATAGTAGGAAAAGAGGAGAGTGGTATAATACTATCTAACTAATACTAATAACAATAACTAAAGGACAAATGATTTGTCTACAGTTAGAATTTACTTATGCGTTTGTCTACTGAGAAATGACTTGATAACTATCAGAACTACAAAATGATTGAATTATAGATTTTATGTCGTATAAACCACTGAACAATTCATTTTACATATTACTGTGCTAAATGATGTTATTTGTCTAGAAAATATAGAAATACATATTGCTTTTTCTTTCCTTTACAGTTTGTAAAATGATAGATTTGTAGTTAACCTCGTACGTACATAAATGGCATATGCAATTGGACAATTACCATACAATTAAAAAGCCATGTGTGTTTAATTTTTAATCATACATGTATTACTTAAAAGAGTACAATGTTTGTACACTTTGCAAATGCATAAGCTTGTATATTGTATATATATACAATGTGTAAAGATGACATAAGAAGTCAAAACACATTACAACCTTTAAACTTTAAATAATTAATATATAATAAATTATAAGTATAAGTTACAGAATCGAGTTAAGAATAAAAAAAAATGCGCTTAAAACTGGGTTTTATAGTGCTTTTTAATTTTTTCTTCATTAAAAAAAGGAAATAAGCTTTTCTCTTTCCTATGGCAAATGAAAGAAGATTAAAGAAGACCGAGGTAGTAAATATTTAATTTTATTTAAGCGAGGATTTACCCTACATACATAACTATATTATATTATATTCCCATAATGTCACTATGGCATTTATATGTTCAAAAGAAAACGTCTCACTTTTGCTAAAACTGTTATTGCTTCCTTTCTACCTTTGTACAATGATGTAAATAAACAAACAGAGTTTACATAATCCTATGACACGGTGCGATATTGTCACTCTATATTATCAGACCTGTAAGGAAAAGAAAAGAGAGAAAAAATATCCATAACAGAGTAAGAGGTAAAGCATAAACAATTGGCAAAGACCGAAAGTAACAGGAACTAATTCTTATAGAACTGAAAGGAAAAGCCAAGCAAGTTATACCATGAATACCTTGTCATAACAACAGCTTAGAATTCGTAAACGGTAAGATTATGAGACTCGAAAATAGTAGGGCAATAGTTCGGTTCTCAAAGCTCTACAATGTGGATCCCAGATATTGTTCATCATATTACATATTCCGTAAGTCGAATAAACTTTTAAAAGATGCTTTAAGTTGTTCGCAACACGATAATGTCTATCTGAAGGCGTTTTAAGGCTGTGGTGAAATAGGTCGGTCATTCTTTTTATCTAAAGAGGATTTTTATCAGTCTAGACTTGTCATACATTTAAAAAAAATACCTGCCTCTTCAATTCTATTTCGTAAGATTAAAAAAATAAGTATGAGATTACATACATGAGCACTTGAATAGGAAAGACATCTTTCCACTAAACGTAAATTTATTATAGGAATTAATCCGTTTCTTTAATCACTGTGGTCATCTGCAGTACTGGTGATACAAGTAGGCAGATGAAAGAAAAAGAGTCAGCGTAGAAGTTGCGACAGAGCTTTAAATCAGATTTAAATGTTTTCTACAATTCTACACGTTCCACCAGTACTAAAGACGACCACTAATAGTTCTAATCCATCATTTATAGGTTTGTTCTAACAACACTTCATACTAATTCCAAACTAGTCTCAAACAGTACAACGCATGCGCATTAGCGAAAAACGATCAATTATGGTCCGATGCGCAGGCGTCGGACATTTCCAAACCAGTTTGAAGTGTGGTTGGAACAAACCTAATACATATCGAGTAGTGTTCCGACGAAGACGCACCTCGAAATGATTTGCTATTTCTAAGATAAGGCAACCACATTTATTCCAATAAAAATAAAATGTTGTTTTGATTTGTCGGTCTTCAAATAGATATAATAATTGATCTAAACAGATATCTTAATTAATTTACTTAATTTCACTTATTTTTCTCAATATAAAATTAAGATGGCGGGCTTAACGCCTTGTTCTATATAAAATGGCTCTATTNATTGTCTGCTACCTCGGAAAAAATAGCATATGCTACACGACTGTGAAGTGTTTTTTCTTTACCTTGGCAATATTTCCTGTCTCGCTTCGCTCGACAGTAAGTGTAATTGCCGCGGTAAAGAAAAAACTCACTTCACAGCCTAGTAACATAATATACTATTTTAACCTATTCAGAAACAATTTCATTTATACAATGTTTCAAATGCAGTTTTAAACAGAATAAAGAAATTTATTCAAATTAAAAATATTAAATAGGGTACGTTTTAATACAATTTTAGGAAGTATAAATACTTCACATTGGCTCAAATATTAATGAGTAAAAATATTTTATTTTGAATTTAATGTTGCTTTTATTAAATTCTAAAAAAATAAATAAATTGCAGTGATAAATTTATATTTAACTCCAAGTACAATTAATATTATGTATAAGAGTAAGTAGAAATAACCCTGAAAAAATCAGTTCACAATCAGCCACAAGTTATTACTATTTGCGATAAATATTTTACTTAACCAAAATGAGATATTTAATAAAAGCGTTTCCAAGAGAAAATTTTTATTAACATTAATAAAACATACGAGTATTCTAGTAATGCAAGATCGGTAATAATTTATTTCAATATAAGAGTCAAACACAAAGACTTCTACATTTCATAGTTGTTCAGATAATGCATGTATAGAATTTCAACAAGATGCTCTGCTCGTGGTCTGATTCGTCCAAAACGATAAAGGTAAGAACCTCTAGTGCGGTTAATAGTATTGATTGAAATTATTAATGAATGATATACGAGCACATTCATAATAAAAGTAAACAAGTAAAGGTAGTAAATAACAAGCAATATTACTAGTTCAATTAAATCAATATTACTAGTTCAATTAAATCAATATTACTAGTTCAATTAAATCAATATTACTAGTTCAATAAACCGTAAACAATTTTTAAAATAATTTAACATTTATTAATAAAACTAATTAATGCTCAGTAACTTATTCGCAAAAAACAGACCGAGTTTGTTACTATAGCGGTAGATTAGCTAGTGTTATTTAACAAAAGTAATTTAATCCTGTTTTGTAGAGGCCCTGTATTAAAACGTGTTCTAACTGCATAAGTACAATGTTATTTTTACTATAGTAGTAGAATGTAATTAATTTAGGTATTTTAATTTTTTATAGATTATAAATCTGCGGTCTTTAGGTTAATAAATCAATACATTTTAACTTCTCATTATACAATATTTTACTTCCTTTAAAGGCATCTTCAAACCTTTAAAATCTACTTCTGGGTTTAAAATAGTTTTTATTTTTACATCAAACATTTTTATAAATCTTCCACATTATAACAATGGAAAATTAAATATTCTTGACGAGACAACTTGTCTTCTCTTGTGAGATAAAAGAAAATTCAATTTGTTTGTAACAAATTCATTTTGACGTTACTTTGTCATCAGTATCTAAAAAAACGCACCATAAGTAGTAGTAATTCGGGGTTTCTAGAGATTAGTACTAAACCCACCACCTTTTCTCCGCTACGTAGTTTAGAAATGACGAACATGCACAAAATTAAGTTTAAAGAAAGTAAGTTATGTAAGTTTTTTGGGTTAAAAATTAATGTCTGGAACCCCGTCGAACAGACAACAAATAAATATGAAATACATAATAATGATTTAACTAAAGAATGAATGATTGTGTTTTCGTTCAGGAGAATGCAGATTGCGCGGAGTACTTTGGTTTGAGCTTCATGCTGCCCTAGCTGAGAAAGCTCGAAGAGATCCTGAAAACTCAAGGACTCTACTTACAGTAAGTTTATAAATTCAGAATTTCAATAGTGATTTGTAAATTAAGTAATTTAACAAGGTCAAGAGCCGATAGTAATCTGGGTTGAAATTTAGGATAGGTTGGAGTAGGCACAGTAAATGATAATATTGAGGAGAAGAATCAAGAAAACACAACTCAGTATGACACTAACAATGGTTTTATTTAGTTTAAAAAATCGGTCCGATTAATCGAACAAACCTTTCTCATAAGGATATAGTTACTGTATTAAAATTCCGTAACATCTTACTTAATTGATTTGTTTTTAAACATACGTATTTAAAAATTGATCAGCAGGTGATTATTTACCTACTTGTTTTTGATTTTCCAAAAATCAAATTTATATTCATCAATATCGCTGGTATCAAAAAACCAGGAAATCTAGAGACTGTACCAGTAGCAACAAGGATTGTAATGTGGTTTATGAACGATGGCGCACCAACATATTTTAGTTGGTTACACATATCTTTTTGAACGCAACTGTACTGGTCTAGGAGGAAGTGCTAACGCGGGTGTTCATATACCCCTCCGGCTGACCAATCTATCACCAATCATCGGCCCGTTACACAACGTTGAAACTCGCTGGATTGGCAGAGATGGACCTCTCTTATGGCCTGCCCTATCGCCAGACTTAAATCCCTTAAATGTTTTCCTAAGGGGGCATTTGAAGTAATCAGTGTGCACTACTGCAGTAGAAAATAGTATAGAAGGTTAGATAACATCCTTGGTCATGGAAATTAAATACTCTAGCAGTAATCTATGTTAATTAAATAAGAAATATGTAACTTATTAAACACATCTACATTCATCACCAAACACTATCTGCATAGTCTAATAACCTTAACCAAATAGAAGTACAACTTAATGAGGATTTTCCCCCCATAACGCAGGTTTTAGTAATTACCCAGAAGTTGTGTATTATTTTGATTGAATAATCAATTTTAAACATGTTATTTTCAGGAATCAGGAAGATGTTTAGAGGAGACAATGGAATTACTAAAGATGGAACCTGATCCTTTACCAGAAAAGGCGATATATAAGCAAGCCTGTCAGAATTATCAAGATTTGCAGAGATTATTGGTTCAGACACACATAGATATTCCTCTTTAACAGCATACAGCCATACTGCCTACATAGACAACAGGTATTCTAGTGTTTAATCTAAAGCTTTTAAGGTAACAAAGAATACAAGTACAGCCAGGTTTATAAAAACCTTGGAAAACTATGATATGATAAAACAAGTGAAATATGAGTCTAGTAAACATTTATCAACATCTGATATTGAGCTATAAAATTAAGAAGGCTGATCCAAGTTCAAGACATTCTTTCAAAGATATTATTTTAAGGTCCTAAGAGATCTATGAGGTTATAAAGATTCTAAGAGATCTATGAGGTTATAGAGATTCTAAGAGATCTATCAGTTTATAGATATCTTATTAAGATAATGGATGGACTGAAAAAAAAATTGTGGAAAGTAGGCAGAGGAGAATTCGAGAAGGTAACGCCGGCGCATCAGAGAAAGGTGGTATTATAATGTGCCGGGACCAAAAGGGCCATCTTGGAAAGAAGGAGAGTTAAAAAGTTAGGAGCACATTCTCTTTTTAAACATATAACACTTGTTAATGGAATAGAAATGTATCTAAAAGGAATTTTATTTTGAGATCATTAGATGGATTCCCATCCATTCAGATGGGAATTCTCTTTTTCATTTTTAGAATCAGTAATGGGGGATTAGGCTGGATCAAATCGAACCCGTTTAGCCGTGGCAGAATGAGTATACCGAGGTAGAGGCAGTGAATATAGTGGCAAGGTGTCAAGGGTTCACGTAGTAAGTAATAGCGAACCTTCATACGTGACGTGGCGATGGTACGTGACTAGCCTCCAGTTTTAAACACTGAACGTAACCTCCCTCTAATATGTAACTCTAGGGTCTGATATCAAATATCGCTACCGACAAGGAAGCGAGTGAGTTCGGCAAACCAAACTCTAAATAAACCAAACATGGTCCTCATTCCACGATAACATAGCTGAAACATAAGCTTTATCTAGAACTCGAATTTTAATTTATTCAAAACTACCAATAATTTTGTCATTCTTTTAATTAGTCGACCCGATTTCAATTACACGTCAATCCGAAATCATTTCAATAAGATGAGAACATTCAAAATATCTAACTTATATAGTAATATATTCTAAAGAATAAAAACAAAAGTGAGGAAGGGTCAAAAGGTAGTTTTGAAGAAAATGTTTTAGTGATTTTAACCTCCATATGATCCAGCATAGAAACCTTTATAGTATAAAGCGAAAAAAAACACTTATGAATCAACAACAAACAATATTAATTCAAAAAAATTAATATAAAAATAGTAATTTTGTATACCTACTTTAGACAAAATATGAGGTTATATAATAATTGATTTTACCGTCTTTGAACTAATATAAATGAATAACAATTTTTTTTTTTTTTACTGGGCTTATACTATTACTTTGCTTTGTAAGTTTAATGAATACAACTAAGGTGAAGGATACAGAAACCAAAAAAAAAAAAAAAAAAAAAAAAAAAAAAAAAAAAAAAAAAAAAAAAAAAAAAAAAAAAAAAAAAA
>KZ651147.1:138462-162260 GCA_001010745.2 Gerris buenoi | reverse complement strand
AAAAAAAAAAAAAAAAAATGGAAAGTGATAGTAATAAGTATATGAATGTATTAGTATTAATGTAGTTTATATGTGTGTTGTTATAGATGTGTGTGTAGTAGGGTGATTAATTATAAATTGTGTTGTAATAGGGTAATAAATATGAGAAAGTTATATTTCTTCCATAAGCTCAGCTTGATGAAGATATTGGAGTAGATTTTGTACGTTCGTCTCGTCGTCCTTTAAAATGTCAGGCCTGTTTTGGGGGAGTGAATTTTGATTTCGTAAAGGTTCTAATTGTTGACATTCGCATAAAATGTGGAATACTGTCAGTGTCTGGCCACAGAGGGTACATATGGGTCTGTCTTCTTTTGTTATTAAACGTGAGTTAGTCTTGTGTGTCCAATCCTTAGTCTTGCAAGTACAATTTCTTCATGCCTAACCTTTCTGTAACTTGTTTTTCAATCTGACAATAGCGGTTTTACATATTTCAACTTGTAATTTGAACTATTTTCCCATTGGTTCTGGTTTTGCTAGTGTCTTTGTAGGGCTGTTCTGATATTTTCATTGAGATCTTTGGCCGTAACTGTAGTTTTCAGTGGTTCTCCCACTGTAACTCCATTTATTTATTAAGTCTTTATAATTATAAAAATGTTACATTAAAGGTAAATTGTTTAAATGCAATGAAAGACAGGAAACCAAAGTGTTGATCCTTCAAAATCAGTTACTGTTGGTGCAACCAGATTTTCCATACGACTTAACGTTAATCCTCAAAACTTTTTAACGTTGCTTCCACCATTCTTATTATTTATTTTAAAGAAGTAATCATCAAGATCACACGACTAAAATAGTGCCAAATTTTAAATTTATAGTTTATTCCGGTAATGGTTGTGTACTTGATTCGCAGGGACTAAATAGGAATAATCTCTTATTACTGTGTCGTAAATTTATCGTATTGAAGATCGTCACAGGACCACTGAAAGGATTTCTGGTTTGACTTGTGTCTGTTGGTATTCAAATCAAATAATTTAAACAAGTTGAGCCTGTTAATCGTTGCATTGAGAGAACACCAAACAAATCACAATATGCACTTATAATTATGATAAGAGATTTAATGATAAGCGTTTAATTGAAATCGACTAAGAACGATTGATCGGCTATTTAGATTATAAGTGGAATGAGAGCCATTAATTGACTATTTGGATTATAATTCGAATAAGAACGATGGATTAGCTATTTAGATTATAAGTGGAATGAAAGCAATTAATTGGCTATTTGGATTATAATTCGAATAAGAACGATTGATTGGCTATTTAGATTATAAGTTGAATGAGAGCGATTAATTTACTATTTGGATTATAATTCGAATAAGAACGATCGATTAGCTATTTAGATTATAAGGGGAATGAAATCAATTAATTGGCTATTTGGATTATAATTCGAATAAGAACGATTGATTGGCTATACAGATTATAAATGGTAGGTAATGATATATTTCCAGAAATAGGTTCGGGGTACTACCCACCAAAACTATGACAATTCAAAACAATTTCGAATAATGAAACCGTGGCTTTTCCTAGAAAAATATATTTAGAAGATTATAGCGTACTGATTAAGGTATATCACAAAACAACAGTTCCACGAAAAATGATACGGCAAAATGGGGAATACCATGATAAAATATATATTAGAAGCTCAATTCCGACATTCCTAGCATAACTTTAAGAATTAATTATACAACAATTTTCATAACTTTAACAATTGCCAGTTAGTAATAGTTTTAACAATTGCCGGTTAGTAATAGTTTTACTTTTTAAAAATAGTAATATTTTAAATTTTAAATTTGTTTTTTTCTCCTGTTTTTCTATTATACCCTTCTCAAATGAAAATATGACAAAAATGAACGTAACAAAAATAACTGAACTCTTAAAAAGCTTTACAAGCATAAAGGACATATAAAATTTTAATTTTTGTACCCCGTACTCCTGTGTACTAATTTGGACCATTTCAGATTTATACCTTCACTACAGTTTTGTCATATTTTCATTTAGGAAGGGGGTAAATTTGGGATATTTGCAAATTATCTTATCAAAGAGGAGTGGGTATAGAAATAAGTGGAAGGGATAGAATCTAAATATTCTCGCATGGTAAAATAATTTTAATGTTTCTTATGATAGTCTTCTTTGGTGTGGGTCGTGTAGAGTAAATTGAAATTTTATAAAACAACTACATTATTTTCAAAAAATTGGCTATATTTCGACCACCTCCTGGTCATCTTCATGCCTAAAACATCCTTAATTTAACAGTAATTATTACTTAATTATCAATAAAATTATGAATACATTTTCCCACACCAAAGAAGACTATGTATTAAGAAAAATAGGGACACAGGAATCAAAAAAAAATTTAAATTAAAAAAACAAAAAAACAAGTTTCTTATGATAGTTTATAAACTTATCAATTAATATAGCACTCCGTAGCGAAGCACGGGTATCCAGCTAGTTTTTAATAAAATGATCTAGTTTGCTCTTAGAGTAATACTCACCATGAATATGTTCAGGTCTTTATCCTAATCATGTTTAACTTACTTGGTTAATCAGCATGAGCAAGTTAATCACGAAATATCAGTTAAAATTAGTAACAAGATTAAAACTTAAAACAAGGCAAGCCCATTAGTAAACTCCCAGTTCCCAGACTCGTTAGGGACGAACAGAATCTTAATCAACTTAAATACGACAGAATAGACAGTCAATGTTATCTTAGAGCATAATTAAAGCAAGATGACAATCTCAGTTATGATAACTTTTGCTTTTAGAGGTTAAAGTTTTTATAGAACATCTATCAACATTAAGTAGCGATTTTGCATCAAAGCCATTGCTTTGTTTATATATATATTTAATTAATTTGATTTTAAAAAGGTGGAGTAACAATTAAGTTATGGTGAAATAAAGTAGCAGTAATAATTAAATAAATAAATTACCCAAGTAGGATCGTAACTTTGCAATGGTAAGCCTTTTCAATTCCATCAACGGAACTACTTAAGGATCGAAAACTAAAACAAACCATTTACTATTAGTGAATCCGATCCCGTGCCATGATACTCTGAATTGCATCAATGAATCGCGTGGCAGGGCCAGGGACACCTCCTATGGGGGACTCTTCCTCCACGCTTATATTATAGCTTACTAATAACAACACCATACTCGCTTCGGCGGTACAATGTACAAATAATGTATGATGTGTGAAGTAGCTAGAACTTTCCACCAGGGCGTAAAAAGGGCCTAAAAGATGGCCTAATTGCAAGGTTCGAACAAGTGGTTCGTCCTACTCGTTCTAGTAGGTATTACTAGACTACTACTACATACTTCATTCAAAACATTCTACAAATAAGGGGCTATAAGAAAGTACACAAATATACTATTTCACTTCTATTTTTTTCACCCAAGATACTTCAGACAAGTATCTAAACAAGAAAGAACAAAAATATCGTCTTGCACATCTATATATTATTCCTAAAATGCTAAAAACCATTTCCTGAACTACAGACGAACTAAACCAAGAGCTACAAGATACGACTATACGTAGAGTTTAGTTCGGAGAAGCTTTAAAAAATAATACCTACTATTAATCATAAGTTATTACACAGCACTAAACAATGGCAATACTGATATTCATAAAATATTGTACAATACATTATCATAAATTAATTAACTAGTCAAATTTCCATTATCTAATGTATTTTAAAATAAGTATTAAAACAAATTAAACTTTTTTGTAATGACTATAAATATAATTATTATAGGTACAAGATTTAATCGTAATTATGTATTTTTTTTAAAAAAATACATTTTTTAAACTATTTCAAACTCAATGTGTTTCTTTAGTGTTGAGTCATTAAATATGTAATAAATTTTTATTTGCATGTTTATTAATAAGTATACAATCAAATTGTTATCTGTTATGACTGTTTGGATGATAAGTGAAGTCATTTTGTTTTGTTCTTTTTTTTTAATTGGCATTTTATTTAGTCAGTGAAAATTCGTGTAGTGGAAAAGACGTTGTTAATTGTAGGTGCATAATTTATAGATATATTTTTCTATTAGAAAATTCCATCAGCGAGAAAATAAAAATAAACATTTATTCAGAAAAGTCGATTAGTTAAAAAATAAATAAACATTTATTTAGAAAATCCAGTGTGTGAAAAAATAAATACATACTTTTAAAGAATATTCATTCATATATTATCTTAGTGAGAAAGTTCAGTGTGTAAAATAATAAATTAATACTTTTAAATAATATTCGTTTATATATTTTCTTAGTGAGAAAATAAATAAATATTTCTTTAGTTCATTTAGTTAGTAAGAAAACCGACCTTTTCAATTTCATTTTTCCCCCATTTTTGTTTATTTATTCTATTATCAGTTTTTGATAGAATAACTGCTAAAGATATTTGCTAAATAAAACTAACGCTGTTTCTTTCTTTATGCTAAATACTGAACAATTTTCCTTCTTAAATAATATGTGATTTGTTGCATAGTATTATTTTATCCATATTTCAGTTCATATATGATGGAATAAGACCTTCAATTGATGTTAAAATAATAAATGTGTACGTAGATTTATTTAAATTTAAAAAAATCAAATTTAATTATTTCTATTATTAGTAGGGTAGCATTATTTAAATAGTAGATCGATGAAGCAGAGTTGTTACCTAACAACAAATGTGAGGCAACAAAATTTCCATTCATTTTGTAATAAAATATGCATATGCAATATGTATAAATACGCATTTTGTAATAAAATATGGCTGAAATGTGGGTTTGGAAAAAGTCAATGCTAGTCAGTTAACAGAAAAAGGACTTAATAACAAGCAGCAGCTCTCCGAGAAATTATTACAACTAACTCAACTTCTAGCACCAGGTTAGTACAATTAGATTTAAAAATAATTATCTTATTACTATTCTCGTCAAATAAGAGCGACATCAAAACTTCATTGGTTTATAAAAAAAAAGAAATATCATACCTAAATTCTGTTACATATTTCCAGTTTGTTATTTTTATTTTTTCCTCCTATTTCCTAACAAATAAGCATTCTTAAAATCATTATTTATACCTAAATTATGACATTCCTTCATTATTTCATCATTTTCATTCTCTCACTTTTAGAATAAAAAAAAAATAAAATCTTTAACTTATAAAAAGAAAAAACTCTGAAACAGGGATCTCGCTAAAACCTTTTTTTTTTTTTCGTTTTATTTGTATATTACACCAACAATAATACATTGTTATAAGTAATAATGCTTACATTAATTATGAATGACATGGCAGTCGTGATGTGAGAAACTGTCCAGTGACAGCACTCACAATTAATAACATGCGTGTAACGGGGAAGCCAAGTCAAGAATATTCTAGGAAAGCAGTGTAGACCTTAGGCTAGCAAAGGCTCGAATTTCTGTCTAGTGGTGCTTTCCCCCACCAGGAATCTATCAGACTAAGCCCTAGCATAGAATCACACGGGGAGTCCGATCTTAGCTCTGGAGGTGTACACATCATACAACTACTACACACACATAACCAATCATATAATAATATACATATATTCAACATAACTGTTTTATTATTTCACTCACCAAATCCCCGTTACATTGGTGGCAGCGGAGGATTCACCCCACACTATTAAATTCAAACAATTAATCAATTTTTATTTAGCATTCACTTTTATTTCCCTTAATATTCAATTTTTTTTATAAACATAACCCTCCAGAGCCGCGAGTGCATAGAACAAATCAACAATCAACGTCAACAACCGGACACCAGGATTTAATAATAAGGTAAGAAATTATTTTTAAATATCTATTATCTGCATTTATTTTCACATTATTCACTTTATTTTTGCATTCCTCAATATAACACATTCCCACTAGTCACAGTTCAATAAATTACCTTACAAACAATAACGCGTAACATTCACAAATACACACATAAAATAAAACTCATAATAAAAAAAAAATAAATAAATAAATAATACCTAATAATAAAATAAAATGTCTCAAGTAATCGTAAATTTATCCAACCTCCCCTACATAAGGTGTGAGTTTTTAACTCAGATCCTCACAGACCTCGAAATTCATCATGACGGGACCGCAAGAGATATGCGGGCCAAATTGCAAAAGTTTATTAAAAAGCAAACCAAAGACAACCCTCTCAAGGTTCCTGAGGAGTATTTAATCCCTAAGGACGCCTTACCCGACCTCCCGACCGACCCTGTTGACATCAGTCGTCTTTTCGACAAGGTAGCGACTGAGACAGGTGTTAGTCCGAAGGATGTCGACAATATGACGGCCAAAGAATTTAATGTCGCTGCTGCAATCACAGAGGTCAAAACCGACTATAGGCAAACTAAGGAAGAAATCGCTAGTTTAAAAACCGCACTAAACATCATTTTAGGAGAAATACATGAACGCAATACACAATCTCATACACTAACTCCCTCAGAACAACCCCAAACTTCTCAAACCCGACCACAAATTTCACAAACCCAACCGCAAACTTCTCAGGCACAATCTCATACTTTACAATCAAAACAAATAAATTTAACATTAGTTCAAGCCATCCCCAAATATTCCGGTAACCACACAGACCCTGACATTGAGCACATTTTTGAGAGTGTCGAAAATGCATCACGTCTTTCTGACTGGTCGGAAGAGCAGCTTACAGCTGTTTTCCAAATGAAGCTGGACGGAGCAGCTTTAACATTCTTTAACGCATTTAAACTTAACAACCCTAATTTCTCTTGGACAGAACTCAAAAATGCATTTTTGAAAAGATTCCGTTCTGACCAGGAACAAAAGCCTCACAACATTCTAAAAAAGTTAACTCAACTAAAATCTGAACCACACGACACGCTTAAGTCCTTAGCAGACAAAATTAATCACATTACGGCAAAACTAAACCTAGCAGCTCGAACTGACCCTTTAGAAACGTTTTCCTTGATGTTAGATCACCTGGCTCAGGAAACGTTTCTAAACAATATTAACCAAAAATTCAGGGACTTGGTAAAAGCAAAGTTACCTAAGTCATACAACGACACTGTTCGGACGGCTTGCAGCCTCCAAGAATTAGGGTTGGATCCGGGATCCACAAAACCGGAGCCCAAACAAGTCTTATTTGCTGGAAAAACCGAAGAATTTCCTTATAAAGCCGCTCTGCTAAAGGACAAAAGCCCAACAAGACACACCAACACACCACGGCCCCAATCACCTGAAAAACATAATATAAAAGTCCCACAGTACAAAACATCCAACGTAAACACTTATAAACATAATTCTTATCAAGCACCACCTAAATGTCAATATTGTCGAAATAAATTTCACTGGCACAGCGAATGCCCTAACAAACCTAGAAGACAGTACAAATCACCCAATTCTTCTAGAGGCAGTTCACCGTCCAGTAACAATTCCTATAACAGATATAGATCATATACACCAAACAGTTCACCCCGAGTTTCAAGGGAACAATCACCCTCAATTTCTTATAACAGGAGACGATCTCCTACATCTCGAGATAGGTCCCAAACACCACCGAGACGCACAGATACACACTCACAAAATACCACTTGCCAATTATGCTACAAACAAGGTCATGAGGCAAGACATTGTTACAAATATACAAAAACAATATATTGTAAATTTTGCAAACAAACAGGGCACACAGCATTAGAATGTAACCAACTCAAACAACTTTTAAACTAGACACGCGGGGGATGGAACAATTAAAAATTTCATTTCCCCCGCCTCACCAATCATCTCAACAAACAATGACTCATCAGCAAATTCAACCACAAACAACCATCATAAAACACAACCAAATAATACCACAAAAAAATTCAACAGGCACACAATTTCCAACACATAATCAATACAAACACTACACTGCCTTGGCTACTTCCTTCTTTTGGGAGTTACCTGTTCGCAGGTGCTCACTCTCCAAAGAAGGGGGGTCTGTAACGGGGAAGCCAAGTCAAGAATATTCTAGGAAAGCAGTGTAGACCTTAGGCTAGCAAAGGCTCGAATATACAATATTTTATCTAAATTTTAATTTAATTTAATAAATCTCGTGGCCACTGCCTTTTCAGTCGCCGCGCCGGGGAGGATTTCCGGGAATGGAATTAGAAGAGAGGTTGTGGACTAAAGGGTTAGGGTGATTTGTAATGTAAGAGCCGGTGTAAAAGTTTATATCGTCGGTTAGTTTTTTGTCTTTTGAGTTTTGTGTGGTGTGCCCAGGTTAAACGTCGATCGTGTAACCCAAGGTTGCGGACTGTACTGGAATGAGGAATTGGGATTTGATTTAGGGTTATTGGTTCGCAGATACCATGTCTCAGAGCATAGGTCACGTGGTTACTTTTATTTTGGTTTATCTTTATTCTCCATTTCTTCAGCCAGGATTCAAGAAGGATTAGATGTTGTTGTACATAGTCAGAAGCTGCACGTGGAGATTCGTGAGATGAAAGAATGCATTTGTCATCTGCGAAGGATGTGAGAGTGGTATGAGGATGTTCAGGAATGTCAGCTGTGTAAAGGGAATATAGAATTGGAGCTAGGATACTTCCTTGGGGTACTCCTGCATTTATCGGGAAGATTTATGAAGTGGAGAGGTTACAAGAAACGTGGTAGAATCGGTTTTCGAGGAAAGATTTTAGGATCAGGTAGTATGTGGGAGGAAGGATGCCCTTTAGCTTCCAAAGTAAGCCGGCGTGCCAAACCCTGTCAAAAGCCTGAGCCTCATCTAGGAAGAACGCCGAACAGTACTTTTTCTGTCCAAGGGAGGAGGAGATTATATCTACAACTCTATTACATTGTTGGATAGTGGAATGTAGTGAACGGAAGCCTAGCTGGTGATTGGGTATAATATTGAGGGAAGTGATAATGGGGTTAAGTCGACGGAGTATAAGCTTTTCTAAAATTTCCCCCATTACTGGAAGGAGACTAATTGGAAGGTAGGAAGACGGTATCCATTGGTTTGGAAGGTTTGTGGATCATTATTATGTTTGCAAATTTCCATGAAGTAGAGAAATAAGTTGTTCGCAGGACTAAGTTGTAGATATAGGTGAGGTAAAGGATGCCTTTTTTGGGAAGGAATTTTAGGATGTTAAGGCGCGTCCACACTATGCCGATCGGCATTATTCGGCTTGTGCCGATCGGCAAAGCCGAATTAGTGTGGACGTGCCGGGCGGCCTTGCCGAAGTGCCGAAAGCCGAACCGAATCGTGCCGAATCCAACCCGAATTGGCTCGGTCCGGATCAAAGAAAACCGAAACGAACCGAACCGAAGCATATAGTGTGGACGTGCCGATCGGCTTCAGTCGACAGATAGTGTTCATAAAGTGAGGTTCGCAGACTATTTTCTAGTATGGTGGGGGTACTCATGAGATGGTTCGGCACCGATCGGGACCGGGTATTGTGGACGCCATGCCGAACCGAACGTGCCGACCGGCACAGGCCGGTCGGCCACATTCGGCATAGTGTGGACGCACCTTTAGATGTGATGAGATAATAGCCGGGGGCTTTATTTCGAGTTAGGTGCTTTATTACGAATAACACATCAGAGGGGTTAAAGGCTTTTGGAGGAGGAGAGAGTTGGAAAGGGATTGAGAGGTCTTGGATTATATTTCTTGAGTGAACAGGATCAGAAATGTCAGAGTGAATTGGAGTGAGTAAATTGGAGTGATGTTGGGCAAAATGTTCGGCTTTATCTCTATCACTTTTTGCCCAGGATTGATCAGGTTTAAGGAGAGGGGAAGGGATTGTTTTGTAGTTTAGGATTTTCCGGGTTGCATTCCAAAGGGATTTGTCTTCAGTGGTCAAGTTTTTAGTGTAGTTTGTGAACTGTTCTGCCTTATATGCTGTCAATGTAGAAGTTAGTCGTCTAGTAAGTCTGTTAAAAGTCTGTTTGTCAGTCGGGTTACGTATTCTTTGCCATTTAGCTCTAGCTCGTCTCTTGTCCGTTATTAAAGTCCTTATTGTCATTGGTAGTTGTACGTTAGTTGAGCTATAATTATGTCGTCTGTAAGGTTCTGTTGAGTCCCATATACTCGTCTGTATTGCGTCGGTCAAAGTCTGTACAGCTAAGTCTATTTCGTCAGAAGTTTTTAATGTTACTCTAAAATTCAAGTCTGTCTTCAACTAGTTGTCTAAACTTAGTCAATCTGACGTCAGCTGATAAGGATAAGATTAATGCGATATTTTCTTACGACATTTAATATTTTAATACAGTTTTCTTTATAAATACACATATGTACTTTAGTGTTTGTTGTTAACCGTATTAATTATATCTAAAGGCAGTTACGTTGTTTATAACATGTAATAGTTCCTAGATAACCAAAAGCAATCACATCAAATTTTCTCTTAGGCGGACCTCACACGGTCAATATATTGACTCAATATTTGATTTCTGTCAATATATTGACCGTGTGAGGGGTTTATTGAAGAAATATTTGTCGTTGTCAATATATTGACGGACCTTCAATAAAATCAAACTTATTTGATTTTTATTGAAGCTCTGTCAATATTTGGTCGTATTGTAGCGCTGTCAGTGGCAACTCGTGAAAACTTTTTCCAAAACAAACCACCTCACACAGTCAATATAATTTCCTTCAATATATTGAGTCAATATATTGAAGGAAATTATATTGACCGTGTGAGGTCCGCTTTAAATATTTGATATTTTGACATATTTGACATTTCGATAATAAAACAATCAATCAAAGCACAATATGAGGTTTTGTTGACAAGCGTCCGTTGGCACGTAAGGACAAGGAATAGACTAATAAGACAAGGACCAGTAACCACGTGATCACTTTAGTTCAGATGGAGTTCGCTTGAGAGGTTTAGTATATGGGTGTCACATAATAAACCACTTTTCAAATCGCATTGCTCCCTCTACCCCTTCCTTACTTTGAGATAACAATTATAATGTTTAGTTTTGACAAAATTGTCGGCATCTATTTAGATAAATTATTATATCTATTTGGAGACTAATAAATCAAAACAAACCTTTATTTTTTAAAACAAATAAATGTGGCTGCCTTACCAATAACTAATCCAAATCATTACAAAGAAAGTCGGTGCCGTCATCGTCGGGACCACTCGATTGTATATTATAAGTGATATTTAAAAAAACCTACATTGCTATCAAGGTGTGGTTTGGTGATTGTTTCAACTAAACTTGACTAATAAAAATCCAATTACGTAAGTACTAAATAAGTATGTTAGGCAATTATATATGGTAATCTTCTTGAAGGGATGAAGTATAATAATAAAATTATCGATGAAAATTAATTTATTTAAGAAATAAAAATCAATTATTTTTGTTTTTGCTTATTAGTGCTGCCATGTTCCAAAAAAATCTGGGCTTCATTTTTTTTGAACATTTTATTTTGATGACCTGAAAACATACTGAAAATCGGCAACGAGATAGTGGTCGCGTTATTAGATATTCAAGGGCAAAGGTCAACAAAATCTGTTTTTGCCAATACCCAATACCATTTTCGATTTATTTTAATTTTTCTAATTTTTGCTGACTCAGCAAAACTGGGTCCAAGATGGCAGAAAAAGTTAATTTTCCGGGCGGCAACACTACAGGTAATGACTGATTTTTCTGCCAAGTTTCAACTCTCTAGGTTAAATACCTTGGGCGCTACGATGATAACACTCATACATACATACACTCATACGACATACATACGTCATGCTGAAAACCACTCAGGAGGTCTTAAAAACACCTAAAACGGATAATTCCGTTGAAATCTCGAAAAAAAATTTTTTGGTAAAACAATACTTTTCCTACTGTTAGTAGTGAGGAAATATATATTTATTAAATAAAGTTTAATTTCAAACCTTTTGGCTATATACTTATTGGATAACCAAGCATAGTTAATAAAATGCTTAAAAAAAGAATTGTTTCTTCATTTTTCCAAAATATATTTTTTTAAAATTGCTCCTCTTTTCGAGTGCCGTAGGCGCGTTCCCGGTTCTATTTATAAATATTCATAATTTAAAAAAAAAAAAAAAAAAACCTATATAATTTTAATTTACTAAACTAATGATGGGAATAAGGACAGCAGGTCTACGACATCCATTAAAAAATTACGATCAAATATGGGACTACTTTATTGTAACCAATTGTTGAATTAATACCAATATAATGAATTAAATTATAAAAATTAATTAAGTTATTAATGAATTTTTTACAAACTACTGTCATTCTGCAGTCTCTGAAGAATCGATCTAATTAAGAAATTACAATTAAATATTTATATTATAATGATAAGTAGCGAATTATTAATTTAAAAAAAAAAAAAAATTTCTATGTAATTATAATATAATTTTTATATCTATAATTCTTTTTATCCTATGATTGGTTGTTGACAGAAATTTTGTCGTACCAGTTGCACTTCATAACAATGACTAGAGAGGTTAATAGAAAATAACACAACCAACTTTTTTCGTAAGATACCTAAGCAGTAGTAATCTAACTCTTACCATGTTTAGGTTAACACACAATGCAGAGGTCCGGCAGCCAAATCTGACTGTTTTTGAAATGAGTTAACTCATTAAATTTGAGATTTTTTTTTAATTATTTTATATTTAGAAATTCATTTTATAAAGAGGTAGTGGAAGGGAGCCAGCGTGGTCGAGGATCTTAACGCGCTCGCTCAGCTATCCATAAGTCGAGGCAACTCTAGGTCGTGGGTTCGATCCCGTCCCATGATAATCTGAATTACACCAATGAATCGCGGACGGTGCAGGGCGAGGAACACCCCCCATGGGGCACTCTTCCGCCCACGCTAGGACGCACACTTATATAGCTTACTAATGACCACACCGTACAATGTACAAATGTATGATGTGTAAAGTAGCTGGACTATCCACGTAAAAAGGGCCTAAAAAATGGCCTAATTGCAAGGTTCGAACAAGTGGTTCATCCTACCCATTCTAGTAGGAAGTACTAGACTACTACTACTAGAGGTGGTGGAAATTTATAATGCATAAGAAAAACGTTCAAAAATTTATTATGAAGCAAAACATGACGACTAAATGACAATCTCTATTTTCCTTGCACTGCTTTAGTCGGTTGCCAAAATTGTTCATCGTACCTTCTAAGGTTTGGGATCAAAGAAATGCATTTCCCTCTGAATATTCTCAGTAACGAAATTAATGAGCAAAATTTCCGTTATTGGACCCCAAGTAACCCATAAGTTTCATTAACGGCCTCTTCACAGCGAAACCATCAGGGCTATCTGTAAGTCAGCTGTGATAGGGCCCTATTCTTTTTAAGAAGAACGAATCGAGACAGTTAATTCCGAGTGCTACATAACAATGATCTAGGATTTTCTCCTCCCTTTATATCACCGCCGATTTCCTGCTAGGAGGGTTTGGTTTCTGTAGAATGGGACAGCTGCGCACATTTCACGTGCGTCTGTGGCCCAGAAAAGAAGGTAATTTCCTGGTAAGTTAATATCACTCCTAGAACTGTCTATGTGTGATTTTATCCGTGGAGCTACCTTAATAGAAAAGTTTATCTTGACAAGCCTCGAAATTTTGGCAGACTGCGAGAGATTATTCAAACAGAAATTCATGCGATCCCGCGCCAAACCTTGGAAAGAGTGATGACAAACTTAGCCAGCCGACTCGACTAGTACAGTAAAAATGGAGGTCGCCATTTAAGTAATGCTATATTTACTTCATAATATTTTTTTTAAAAACTTTTTTTGCATGTATTTTAAATTTTCACAACCCTCTTTTAATAAAAAAAAATCGAGTACGGGGTACCTCGGAACTTTTCCTCACTTCAGAGGCCACTAAAGTGGCCTCTCCTGCTGTGAAGCAGCAGGAGGAAGCATCAGCGTTGGACGTGGTCAGTACTTGGATGGGTGACCGTTCTAAACTAACTGATTTATTATCATTCTTTAAAAAAAAAACCTTATTTTTAATACCTATATTTTATTTAATTATTTGAATTTGGCGGTATTATGACAGATGTAAACAAACTTTGTTGTCATCAAAATCATCGCACTAATAAAATAAATACATTCGCTTATAACTTTTATACTAATTAATGGAATTGCATGGGGTTTTTCATATTTGTTCCTTAATTTTTTCCGGTTCCAACGATATGCTATATCTCAAAATCCTATTTATACTTTCGGTATCATTAACCGTCAAAGTTTAAAAATTCAAAAATTGATAAAAAAAAATTTGTGGGCTTGTTTGTCATACAGAGAGGTATATTCGTGCCAAATTTCAACTCGATCAGAAGCATTTTCGATTAATTATGATTTTTTTTAAATTTTGATGACTCAGCAAAGTGGGTTCGAGATGGCGGAAAAAATTGATTTTCCGGGCGGCACCACTTCGGGTAAGGACTGATTTTTCTGCTATGTTTCAACTCTCTAGGTTAAATACCTTGGGCGCTACGATGATAACAAACATAGACACATACACACATACATACGTCATGCTGAAAACCACTCAGGAGGTCTTAAAAACACCTAAATGAAATCTCGAAAAAAAAAATTTTGGTGAAAACAATACTTTTCCTACTATTAGTATAGTAGTGAGGAAAAGTAAAAACCGTAGAGTTGTCCTGCTGTACAACACAGCCCTGCTTCTGTTAACATTAGTGTTATGTTTTTCTATTTACCCCACACTTAAAAGTTGCATTTTTAAAAGTATTAAGAAACGATTTCCTTTACATAATGTTTAAATTTAAATGCAGTTTTAAGCAGAATATAAAATTTAATCAAATTACAAATATTAATAAGGGCGATTTAAATACAGTTTTAGAAAATCAATGGCTATTACTGAGTAAAAATATTTTATATTGAATTTAATGTTGCTTTCATTAAACTCTAGTGCAGTAATAAATTTATATTTAACTCCAAAAACAATTACTAGACAAGTAGAAATAACCCTGAAATAAACTTTTAATCAGTCTACTTTGCGCCATAAGCTATAACTATATACGGTAATTTTTTTACTAAAACAAAAATAGATATTTAATAAAAGCGTTTCGAAAAGAAAAGTTTTATAAACATTAATGAAACATACGAGTATTCTAGTGATGCAAGAACGGTAATAATTTATTTCAAAATATGAGTAAAATACAAAGACTTCTACTTTACATAGTCCAAATAAAGCATATTAGATTTTCAACAAGTATATGCTTTGCTCAGTGTCGATACAAACGATAAGGGAAAGAACACATAGTGTGATTAATAGTATTGATTGAAATAATTCATTAAGAATATTCGAGTACATTCATAATAAAAGTAAACGTAGTAAATAATAGACGTAAGTAAAAATAGTAAATAACAAACAATATAATCCAATTTTTAAGTTTTTGGTAGTTTTCATACTACGGAAAGATTAAATTTTAAATAATTCAAATTACAATTATCAATAACTACGGAAGACATACAGAGAAAAATAGACCCCCGCACCGGGACTCGAACCACGGGACCTCCTATTAATCCGTTACAGGCGCTCTTGCGAATTCAGCTATACGGGAGAATGATTTTTCTCTGTCGTTACCGATACAAATTCCCCGGTCTAGTTCTGTTGCCGTGAATGCTCTCTGGATTTGTAGAATAAGATTGAAAGCTTGGATTCGGGGAATTTGCATCGATAACGACGGAGTAAAATCATTCTCCCGTATAGCTCAGTTGGCAAGAGCACCTGCAACGGATTAATAGGAGGTCCCGTGGTTCGAGTCCCGGTGCGGGGGGTCTATTTTTCTCTGTATGTCTCCCGTAGTTATTGATAATTGTAATTTGAATTATTTAAAACAATATAATCATAATCAGTATACTGTCATAAACCGTAAACTATTATAAATAATAATTTAACATTTACTAATGAAACTAATTTACACCCAGTAACTTATTAGCCTAAAACAGATAGAAGTTGTTACAATCGGTAGATCAGCTAGTGTAATTTAACAAAAGTAATTTAATCCTGCTTTCTAGAGGCCCTTCTGAGTTTAAAATAGTTTTTATTTTTACATCAAACATTTTTATGCTGTATGAATTGTCCCAACTATTTGCTGTGCCCTGTGCAATAGCACATCTATACTCTACATTTTATAAAAATTCAAAATAAATATTCTCACACAAGAAGAAACAACTTGTCTCTCCTTAAGAAGAGAAAATTCAATTTGTTTGTTGACAAGTTGTTTCCAGCATTTCAACGGTATTTTGTCAACGATATAAAAAAAATTCACCATGAGTAGTAAGTAATTCGGGGTTTCTGGAGATTAGTACTAAGCCCGCCATCTTTTCTGCGCTAAGTAGTTTTGAAACGAGGAACATGCACACAAGTAAGTTTTGTGGGTTTAAAATGAATCACTGGAACCCCCGAAGTAAAGACAACTAATAAATAATACATAACTCAATAATGATAAATAAATAATAACTAATAACTCAATAATGATTTAATTAACGGATGACTGATAGTGTTTTCGATCAGGAGAGAGCAGATTGAGCGGAGTACTTTGGTTTGAGCTTCATGCTGCCCTAGCTGAGAAAGCTCGAAGAGATCTTGAAAACTCAAGGACTCTACTTACAGTAAGTTTATAAATTCAGAATTTCAATAGTGATTTGTGAATTAAGTAATTTAACAAGGTCAAGAGCCGAGAGTAATTTGGGTTGAAATTTAGGTTAGGTTGTATTAGGCACAGTAAATGATAATATTGAGGAGAAGAATCAAGAAAACACAACTCAGTATGACACTAACAATTGTTATTATTTATTTTTCTTCTTCTTTTTCTGTTATTATATAGTTTAAAAACCGGTCCGATTATAATGGAACAAACAAATCTCATCTATACTGCCTTTAAATTCCATAATATCTTACTTAGTTGATTTATTTTTAAACATAATTAAAAATTGATCAGCAGGTGATTGCTTACGTATGTATTTGTTTTTGATGTTCCAAAAATCGTATTTATTTTAGTATCAAAAAACAAAAAACCTGGATTTCTACTAATTTCTAGAGAATGTACAGATAGGAAAGAGGGTTTTAATGTGGTTTGTGCACGGCAGCGCACCAGAACATTTTAGTTGGTTACTCTTGACTTTTGAACGCAATTATACCGGTCTAGGAGGAAGTGCTAACGCGGGGTTCATAGCCCCCGTCGGGTGACCAACCTACATCAGCAATCATCGGCCCGCTACACAACATATTAATATAGCATATAGCTAGATTGGCCGAGATGGACCTCACTTATGGCCTGCCTGATCGCCCGACTTAAATTCCTTAGATGTTTTACTATGGGGTCATGTTTTCATTTGAAGTCATCAGTAAAGAATAATAAATATACAATAAATACAGTAGAAGAAAATAGTAATTTATATTTATACACCAGCCAAAGAGGAAGCTAGATAACATGGAAATTAAATACTCTAGCAATAATCTAAGTTAATTAAATACTACTAACTTAAATTAAAAAAAAAAAAAAAAAAAAACTAATTAAAAAAGTCTCTAAATTGATGGCCGCAAAAACTAACTGCATTGAGTAATAACCTTAACCAAATGGAAGTACAAATCAATGTAGATTTTCCTCTACAACTTATGTTTTCGTAATTCCTCACAAATCCACCAATTATTACCGAGAAGTTTTTTGTATTATTTTGTTTGAATAATTCATTTTAAACATGTTGTTTTCAGGAATAAGGAAGATGTTTAGAGGAGACAATGGAATTACTAAAGATGGAACCTGATCCTGTACCAAAAAAGGCGAAATTTAAGCAAGCCTGTCAGAATTATCAAGATTTGCTGAGATTACTGGTTCAGACAAATATAGATATTCCTCTTTAACAGCTTAGAGCTATACCGCCAACATAGACTACAGGTATTCTAGTGTTTAATCTAAAGCATTTAAGGTAACAAAGATTACAAGTACTGACAGGTTAATAAAAGAAAAAACCTTGGAACTCTATGATATGATGAAACAAGTAAAATATGAAGCTAATAAACTTTTATCAACATCTGATACTGAGCTATAAAATAAGATGGCTGGTTCCGAGGCAACTTGGAACTCCGGGGGAAAAATCGGTCTGAGAAACCTTCTTTCTCATATTCGGGTTCATTATTACTTAGCCCAGTGTTTATGAATTTTCGTGTTTTCGTAGGCACATTGTGTTATTATTGAACATTTTTTCATCAAAATTTATCATAAAAATAACTTCTCCTGGGCGGGGAATAGAACCCGACCTCTCTTCGTCCGAGTTTTAGGTTATTTTCTAAGGGTAAGTGTCCATCTGAGACTTTTTAGTATCAAGACTCGCTCTCGAGATTAAAATCGCTAGTGGACATGGGGCTGAGACTAGTCTCGGAGACTCGCCGTCGCCGACTTTCCGAGGCTCGGGATGTTGCTCTCAAGTGGACAAGGTTCTGAGACTAATCTCGAGACTAGCTCTCGAGATTTAGTCTCAGATGGACACTTACTCTAAGAAACTAGATTTTTCCCGGGAAAACGGCTTATAGGTATCGTTAGATTCGAATTTAAATAGACTACATTTAAAAATTTTTAATCAAAATTGTCGGAGCCGTTTTTGAGAAATAATGTTTTTCACGTTTTTAAAGTTTTTGGGGGTAGCGCCCCCAATTTCAATTTTAGAGCTAAAATTAATTTCTCAATTTTTCCTCTGGTTATGATTTTTCAGAATATCTCTATGCAAAAATCGGCCCAGTAGTTTAGGCTCCCGGCGTTTGCACAGACCACAGACAGACATTTTTTAAAAAACGAGAAACTCCATCAAAATTTAAAAATCGAATTTTTGCGTTCTCACAATACTTTCTCTTTATATGAGAGAGTAAACAATATATATACATATGGATCTAATTTTTTTGTGAAATTAAGAAAATAAATGTTACAAACATACAATTACGTTATTTATTAATTAATAAATAAAATTTACTGCTTTTGCTGCTTTTTCCGTTCATAATAGTAAAATCCGGACATTTCTCAAATCCGGACGCAAAACCGGACAGATGTTTCAAATCCGGACTGTCCGGACGAAATATGGTAAAACTAGTAATAGGGGATTATGCTAGTTCTGGCATAAATAATACATAATGTTTGATATATGAATTGTGAATACATAGCGCCAGAATTAAAGTAAATTGATAAATTATAAATTACAGATAAATTATAATTTTATTTTAATTATTTATATGTACAGGGAGGCATATAAGTATGGAAACCCCTGAATAACTCGTCAGAAATGATTTTTTTGATAAAAGTTAAATACAAAAGTTTAAGGATTTTATCCTTAGCTATTCAATAGTGACCTTAGATTTGACCTTAACCTTGCCCTTCAGGGTTATTTGAAGATCAACTTTGTTATTTTAAATGGGAACCCCCATTTTTTATTGCAGATTTGAAAAGAGCAGGAAATTTTATGTAAAATATGACCTTGACCATGTCCTTGAGCATGTCCTTTAAGGTCATTCTAAGGTCAAAATTGTTTTTCTGCGGATAACAGTTATTTTCTGAAATAACCAAATTTTTCCCTTTAACAGTGGCCTTGACCATAGCCTACACAACACCCTTGACCATGACCTTCAAGGTCATTTCTTCCCTTCCCTATCCCCTTTTTTATTAATTTATTTGTTTGTAGTACTTTTGCAATTTTTTTTCTTGAAGGTCGACCTCATCCTTGACCATGCCCTTGGTTTTGAAACATTTATTCAAATTATTAAATTATTAATGATGGTAATTGATTTGTTTTTTCTTAATGTTTCAGACAAAAGAACTATTAAACATATCAGCAGACGTCGCAGTTTAATGGCTGTGATCTTCACATACCTTCTGTTATCACTCAGTTACCTGACCTACTCTTATCAGAAAGAACCGACTTGTCAACAGCTGCGTTCAATGGACAGGAGCCTTTACGATAAACTTTTCATAGCTTCGGAAATCCTTTTACCTCTCGATTCACTCCTAGCAGTGCTCAAACCGGAAAAGATACCCAGAACTAACTGTACTTATCAAATCGATCAAATCAGTTATAAGATATCGGGGGATTATTGTTATGAAATACCGTCTAATCATTCAGTACAAGAGAACGACGTAGCAGTTGAAAATACACCGATAAAAACCCTTTTAAGTAAAAGTTTCATTACTTATGATAAGTTAATAGCTCTACATATAAGAAAAAATCAATTCTTAAATTCAATTGAAAAAAACGCTTTTATCAATTTAAATCAATTAGTAAATTTAACAATAACAAAAAACAATATAAAACATCTCGAAAAAGGTTGTTTTTCAGGACTTGAAAAAGTACAAAAAGTTTCACTCATAGGTAATAAGATAACAAGAATAAATCATATTTCTCCGGCGCTAAATCGCATAGATTTACCAAGTCTAAAATTCATCGATTTGAGAGAGAATGTCATCCCTGTTGTTTACAAAAATGATTTCGAACCTATGCAAAATTCAACGTTGAACGCTTTGATTTTAAGTTCAACCCAAACCAAATTCATTCATCCTAAAGCATTCGATCCTTTAAATAATTTAATAAGAAAAATTGATTTCTCTCAGAACAAAATAAACGGTACTGTCGCTGCAGACATAGTTCATCGATTTACAACCATAAATAGAAAATTAAAACAAATCAGTTTTGCAGCGAACCCACTTTACCTTGATATAAAAACGTTGCTAGATGCTGTGTCGAATTCACCGATAACTTACTTAGATATCAGTAATAATTATTTTTTAGAAATGGTTCCAGGATTTTTTCCATATATGCCACAAATACAAACATTAGATATTTTTAATGTGATGATTAATGATTTGACGGCGGGCGTGATCAATTCAACCGTGATGCCGAATTTGACAAAATTAGTCCTGAGTAAGAATAACTTGAGAGAATTAAGTATCTCGATACCGACACTCCGCTCTTTAGACTTGACTTATATTAATTCTAATAATCTGGCGTGGAATGTAGATTTCTCAATAGCTTCTGGGGTGTTAAAAAATATGGCCTATTTAAATTGGCTATCATTAGTCGGCACACGATTATCGACAGTAAGTAAAGAGACATTTTCAGAAGCGAAAAACCTCGAATATCTTTCGCTCAAAGAATCTTCTTTAGTTTCAATAGAAGAAGGGTCGTTTGTTAATAATGTTAAATTACAATATTTGGACCTGTCGAGAAATGCATTCCCCATATTTCAAAGTTTGTCGAAAGATTTGTTTAAAGGATTGCACAATCTGCAAGCACTAGACCTTTCTTATAGTCACATATCGAATTTCCCTAACAGTGAAGTATTCTACCATTTAAAAAGCCTTCAATATGTTTCTCTTAGAATGAATTCTCTATACACGATAAGTAATTCTTTCTTTCAGAAGATACCTTGTTTGATTACAGTCGACTTGAGATTTAACACTCTGGAATCGTGGAATCAACGGTTATTCTCAAGAAATAAATTCGTAGAAGAAATATTTTTGGATTATAATCACTTGACGTCCTTGACAAAGGATATGGTTCAAGATTTCTCAGCACCTTATCTGGGGAAAGTTCGATTAAGGGGAAACAGTATAACTTGCGACTGTCAATTAGTTAACACGATTTTGGATAACAGTCAAGTGAACGGCCATCAAATTCCTTTTTCGTTACTGCCGTTTAATTCTTCGACCGACGTTTGCTCAGTTCGTCGAAAGATAAAATCATCGGTTTTCTGACGGACAAAGCATTTTCATACGAATGCCAATCGTCAAGTTGGGAAATAGCTTTAATAGCATCGTTAATATTTCTGTTTCTATTTGGATTACTGTCGTTTTTCATTTATCGTAATTACAAACTGAGTATTTTATTCGGCTACTTGACGATTAAAGAACGTTTGGGATTAATAAAATTTCGCGGAAGAAACGTACCGATGGAAAACCTCGACGGTAGTGAAAAAGACGCTTTTGTTTCTTATTCGTGCGAAGATGAGAGCTTCGTTGAAAAAATGGTTTTCATTTTGGAAAACGAAGGATTCGATCTCCTGCTTTACAAAAGGGATTTCAACGCCGGTGATATAATCCCAGATAGGATCCTTCAATCGATCGAATCGTCGAGAAAAACTATTTTGGTTTTAAGCGAATCTTTCGCGAAATCCCAATGGTGTCTTTGGGAGATGTACATAGCTCATCACAGAACCGTGACATTGATGCAGGATGCAGGGCAAGATCCTTATTTAATCCTAATTAAGATGTCTGAAATCGACGAAGCAATAATGAGCCCTACACTTAAGCATCTTTTGAAAACAAGAGTCTATCTCGAATGGAAGGACAATCCATTCTGACAAAAGATGTTTTGGACTCAATTAAAATTGGCCCTAATTCCAAATAAGGGGGAAACTAATCCTATAGATGTCTTAACTTAAAACATCAGTATCACATATTATAGGATTCAATCAATGTTTCGAAATAATTCCATTTTTTAAAGAACAAGTCGTATAATTAGAGAAGCAAAAAAATTGTTTCATAGCGAAATAATCAATAAATACGAACATGTGAACAAAAAAACAACTATAGCCTTAAAGAAATAAAACAAACTGTCTCCTCGTGTAATAAATACTTTAATAACAAAGCAGCTTTCAGCCTTGAAAAGGCCATCATTAGTGCCTAAGAACAAACAAAAATTCTAAAGTAAGTAAAAACTTACATAATAATTAAAACTATAAACATAAACAAGCAGGCTAACAAAAACAAGCAATTAACATGGCCAAACAAAAAACTAATCAGTAAAACAGAAAGATAATAAGGTACATAACCAACCTAAAACTAAACATATGTAAAACATGTTCACACTTAAAAATTTTAAAAACAAAATAAAACTAAAAAAATGTAAATGCTATACAAATAAGAAAAACAAAAAACAATAAAAATAATTTAACCAAAGCCTACCTACTGGGGGAAGAAAAAGAATTACATTAATAAAAACATTTAGTGAGAGGCGATTCAATTCATGTCGGTGATCGACGTGAGACTGATCCGAACTGGAAATGAAGCCAGCGCCCTTATCAGTGAAGAAGACTTCCTTCTATCGTTAACGTTGTTATCGCCGGCTCCACGTATACTCCGTAGGATCTCAAAGTTTTCCAAAGAATCTAGCTTACGTCCTTTTCCCGCGAAGTGGAGAAAGCCGATCTTGTGCTGAGCGTGTACATGATTATGCTCCGTAATGTGCTGGTTCAACGTGCTACTAGGACGCTGCAGAAGCTCCTTCGCTCGCACCTTAAAGTTGCGGCCTGTTTGCCCGACGTATTCAACGCCGCTGTCACCACACGTTATAATGTACACACCATCCTATTTTCACTAGGAACCGGATTTCACGCAACTAAGTTGAGCTTTCAAGGAATTATTTGTGCTGAACCCTACTTTGTACTCGTATTTGGATACTATTTTAGCTAGCTGGTCCTAAATATACTCACACATAAGTCTTCACTGATAAGGGCGCTGGCTTCATTTCCAGTTCGGATCAGTCTCACGTCGATCCCCGACATGAAATGACTCACCTCTCACTAGCATTGTTTTTATTCTTGTAATTCTTTTTCTTCCGCAATAGGTAGGCTGACTTGGCTAAATTGTTATTATTTATTTTTTGTTCTTATTATTCATATAAGCCTTTACATTTTTATTTATTTTTTCTTTAAGTGTCGTCATGTTTTACATTTGTTTAGTTTAGTTAAGTATTTTTTTTTTTTTTTTTTTTTTTTTTTTTTTTTTTTTTTTTTTTTTTTTTTTTTTTTTTTTTTTTTTTTTTTTTTTTTT
>KZ651147.1:112092-126916 GCA_001010745.2 Gerris buenoi | reverse complement strand
TACCACGAGAGGAAAATCAAGTTGACTTATGTTTTTTAACGCAAGAACACGGTTATCAAGAGAGGAAAATTAAGTTGACTTACGTTGTTTAACGCAAGACGGTTACCACGAGAGGAAAATCAAGTTGACTTATGTTTTTTAACGCAAGAACACGGTTATCAAGAGAGGAAAATTAAGTTGACTTACGTTGTTTAACGCAAGACGGTTACCACGAGAGGAAAATCAAGTTGACTTATGTTTTTTAACGCAAGAACACGGTTATCAAGAGAGGAAAATTAAGTTGACTTATGTTGTATAACGCAAGACGGTTACCACGAGAGGAAAATCAAGTTGACTTATGTTTTTTAACGCAAGAACACGGTTATCAAGAGAGGAAAAATAAGTTGAATAATTTTATTCAACGCAACCCTCCCCCTCTTCTTGTTATCATCTCGATATAAGGAACAACTTTTGAATTGGCTCTTTGTCATTAAAGCTGTCTGTGTTGTTCGATATAGGAGCGAGCTAATTTGTAGAAAATAATATTGTAAACGGATATCTGTTAGCAAAATTATCTAGAGGTAAAAAAAGAAATAATTTGATGGGCATAAAACCATGATTATTCTTATGCGGCATATTGAGAGGAAAGACAGAGGAAATAATGATGATCTGCAAAAGCACGTGATTAATGTTATAATATAAAAGAATGTAAAACAACTTTTGAATTGGCTTTTACAAGTGAAAATAGCTCAAGAGAAGAATAAATAAGTAAATGTTGTTTAACAACTTTATAATAGGATCTTTGTTAGTTGTAAGTATATCAACAAAGCAAGAAAAATAATAAATTATAATCTTGATCATTATCAAAGTTCTAAGTAAAATGAAAAACAAGTTTATAATATGCTCAATTACCTTTTGCTTTGTTGTTTCTTTTACCGTGAAAGTCAAATAAAAATAACTAAAATAAGTATAGCAGTGTTAACACTGTAACACTGCTTTACCACAACGTAACACAATGTATGCTTTACCACAAGTACCACAATGTAACACTGCTATTGTGCATTGCTCAAAGTTCAAATGTAAATACATTTTTGTTCTATAGCTTTAATTTGAATAAAATTACATTTTTTTACTGGAGAATTTTATTTATTTATTCCTTTTATTTATTCATTCTTTATATTTATAAAAATGTTGGGTTAAAGGTATTTTATCTTTTATATAGAATAAAACACAGGACCGAATTGTTGATCTTTTGAAATTAGTTACTTTTGATGCATCCAATTTTTCGACAAGACTTAGAGTTAATCCATAAAACTATTATCGTCGTTTCCACCATTTTTATAATACATATTTATTTTTAAGGAGTAATCATAGTAATATTCCCAATAAAAATCAGGATGTCTAAATCATTTTCTAAAGTAAATTTATCGTATCAAAGAGATTTCTGGTTTGAGTTGTGTCTGTTGGTAATCAAATAAAAAAATTTAAACACAAGTTGAGCCTGTAACTCGTTGCATTGAGAGAACACCATGCAAATCACAATATGCACTTATAATTATGATAACAACAATGAAAGCGATTGATTGGCTATTTAGATTATAAGTGGAATGAGAGCGATTAATTCAAAGCAAATAAGACCGATTGATTGGCTATTTAGATTATAAGTGCAATAAGACCGATTGATTGGCTATTTAGATTATAAGTAGAATAAGACCGATTGATTGGTTATTTAGATTATAAGTGGAATTTTGAACGATAGATTGGAAATTTAGATTATAAGTGGCAAGTAAAATTTCCAGAAATAGGTAGGGGGTACTACTCACCAAAACTATGAAACATCTTTCCGACAAAATTAAGAAACAATTTTGAATAATGAAACCGTGGCTTTTCCTAGAAAAATATATTTATAAAATTATGTCGTACTGAGGTTTAACACGAACAATATGTCCATGGAAAATGATACGGAAAAATGGGGAATACCACGATAAAAAAAAAAATATAAGAAGCTCTTTTTCGACATTCTTAGCATAGCTTCAAGGAAAATTATGTAACAATTTTCATAACTTAACAACTGCCCATTTGAACTTATCTATAACACATCTTAAATTAGTTGTTGAATAACTGGATGACTTAGAAATTGAGAACTCCGTATAGTTACTTAAACTAAATGCTTAAAATCCTGTAAAATTAATCAAATAAAAAGAAACAAATATTTTTTTTTTTGTTTGAAAAATAAACTAAACTAGAATCTTTTTAAAAGGACTAAAATATAACAGACACACAGTGAAAATAACAGATTTACAACTGGTTTATAAAAAAAAACTAAATTTTTTCATGATAACAACTCCTATTACCGCACAAAATTCGAAGATATATAACCTTCAAACACGAATTCGTAATTTCGTTAAGATTAATTTTATCTGATGTATTAATAATAGTCCAGTAGAATCGTCGTAAATAAGAGGGGTTACCTTGCATAAAATAAGGTAGTTCTCATTTTTTGATATGTTGTACATGATGGATGGCTAATTATACATCTAAGTTTTCGATCTCGGCAAACTTCCGGATCATTGTGAAATACTTGAAAAACCACTAAATTTTCAGGTTTTCATCAATCAGTTTAGGTTCTCATCAATTTTGACCTTCAAGGACCCGTTTTACGGTAAAAAGGACTATATTGTTTCTTTAAACCCAGTACTTTTTAAGATACAGCTGTTCAAAGTTTCGAAAATTTTTTAAAAATAAGCCAATTTTAGGGGTTTATTCCAGTTTTCCCCGCTTTAACACTGAAGAACCTATTTATCGGCAAACATAAGTATATACATTTTTTAAGTGGACTAAATTTGCAATAAAATAGGACCAAATTTGTGTTTGTACCCCTAATACTTTCCGCGATACAGTAGTTCAAACATTAATAGGTAAGTATTTATGGAGATATTTGAAGTAGGGTTGGTAAAGTTTTGTTTTTATGTATTTATCATTTTTTATAGAAAAACAGGATTTACAAAATTACTAATCATTTTATAATAGAACATAATATTTATGTATATAAAGGTGATATTTGATGAATAGATGTTATTTGATGTAATATTTATAAATACAATATATATGTATTGTAGTAATTTTTTTTTTTTTTTTTGATAAGGCTGGAAGAGAATAACAAGGTAGGTTTGTACGAGATCCGAGATTCCAAATGTTTTATCTTAAGGCCCCCATACACGGTCAAACATTTTGCGCAAACATAAGGTTTGAGCAAACTAGGCCGTGCACGTCAAACATAATGTTTGCGCAAACATTATTAGTCCAGTCAATATAGGTTTTTTCTTCGGAATTATTTTAAGCCAGGATTTTTTTTTTTCACAGAGAGCTTTGTTATGCCATTGCAAATAATACCTGAAAAGTCCCCAACTTTTTTATGTACACTTCCCTCTTTTTTAGAGGGGGGGAGGAGGGGGGTAAATTTGAAGGACGTTAGCTAAGCAAGTGGGGTATCATTTTCTATGCACTTTTTTACGCTGAATCGATTAAAACAAGAATCAAGTCGATTAGACTTATAGTTTGGAAGATATAAGGGGTTTTATGTATAAAAAAATCAAATATTTTAATGTACACCTAGGGTTATCACAAGAAATTAATTTTCGATTTTTTCTCCAGGGGCCTTCCTAAAAGATTCCAATTGGCTAAAAGAATTCTTGTCTTATTACATTAAAATATTTGAATTTTTTAATACCTAAAACCCCTTTTATCTTCCAAACTATAGGTCGTATCAACTTGATTCTTGTTTTAATCGAGTCAGCGTAAATAAGTGCATAGAAAATGATACCCCACTTGCTTAGCTAAAGTCCTTCAAATTTTACCCCCCTCCTCCCCCCTCTAAAAAAGAGGGAAGCGTACATAAAAAAGTTGGGGACTTTTCATATATTATTTGCAATGGCATAATAAAGCTCTCTGTGAAAAAAAATCGTGGCTTAAAATTATTCCGAAGAAACACCCTTTTTTGCCTAATTTTTTTTACTGGACTATATGATGTTTGCGCAAACATTGATATAAATATACACATTTCCGGATTATGAAAACCTGAGTTTATTTTGTAAAAATTTCTAGAGACAAGATGTCTGACTCGGAAGCTGATTGTGCCAATTAATTCACGCCAGAATTCTCTATATTTAACATTTGTTATGGTCATGATAACTGCACATTATAAACGGAACACAGGTCGAGAAAGAAGTACAGATAGTAAATGCATCACCGGTGCTACGATATATGAATAATTAGAAGAAACCGGCGGGAAATAAAAGTCCTGATTTCTAGCGCGAATAGTCAAAGCCCATCCTTTCCACTTCTGGAGATCGGGCATCTCTCCCAGTAGGAGAAACTGGCGGAAAATAAAATCGGGAACCAATTAAAACATCCCCTCAGATTATTTCTCTCTCCATGTGCAGCAGGCGGGGAAAAAATGATAATAATAATATTACTCAATAAAATAAATAAACGGTGCAAAACAATTTTCACTTTTCCGAGGGTTTTTTTTTTTTAATTATTTACTTTTACTGTAAAATTAACTAATCCAAATTACAATTATCAATAACTACGGGAGACATACAGAGAAAAATACACCCCCGCACCGGGAAGTATTGATAATTGTAATTTGGATTATTTAAAATTTAATCTTTCCGTAGTAATAAAACTACCAAAAATTTAAAAATTGAATTTATAAAATTAACTTTTAAATGCCGATCCTGTCTATAGCAGTTACTTATACAGTGTACAGTTGGCACATTGCTGTGCGGGGACATTAGATTATAAATATAAATATTATAAAATTAGTTTGCTTGTTACAAAAATAATAAAATGAAATAATTTAACAGGCAAATTTTTAATTGACCATGGATTCGGTCCCAAGGTGGCCGGTTAATAGTGATAGTTAAAAAAAGTATCTGGAATTAAATCCATCATATCCATTTAATTAGGTTATTTTTAAATATATTTAAAAAGTTTTCAACAGGTGGTTAGGTGGAAGTTATCTCGCGAAAAAATATTTATACTTTTCGATCCGTATTTAAGTGGGCTACATTTTAAAATTATTTAGAATCAAAATTATCCGCACCGTTTTCAATAAATTATTATTTTAGGTATTTTCATGGTGTTTAGGGGTGGTGCTCCAAAGCTAAAGTTAATTTCTCGGTTTTTCTTTGGGATATAATTTTTCTGAAATTGAATGAAATATTACAAAAAATGGCATCAGTATATATTGTAAAATATACTGACGCCTATATGAGAAAGTAAAGAATAAATAATCTTCATTCTAGATGGGATTCGATCAGGATTACCTTGAAAAATATTCGAACACTGTCTACAAACAAGGCTATGGACGTTCAAACCGTTGCGTCAAAAAATTCAAAATTCAAATTCAAAAATTCAAAATGTTTGCGCAAAAAATTTCGATTATGACCGATCTGCTTCAAAATGTTTGCGCAAACACTCAAACAGCCCCACACGCGATCAAAATGTTTGCGCAAAACTTTCAGTCTCGACGGATTGTCTTCAAAATGTTTACGCAAACAGTCAAAAATCGATCCCCATACGCGGTCAAAATATTTGCGCAAACATTTTGATCGTGTATGGGAGCCTTTAGTCATGTCCCTTCATATCTAATTGAAAGTGTCAATTGGTGGAAGCGGAAGCCCTCGTCGAATTGGTGGGAGAAATTCGCCCCACCTTTTCTGTAGGACGAGCAAGTCACCTTCTAGGTAGGCAAAAAATTGGTAGTCAGCCTATGCATTATTGGTGCACTCCTTTTAAAAACGAAATTATCAATCGATTTTAATTTTTGCATTAGATTAAACTAAGACTAAGGAAAGCAAGAATACCTTAGTCTAACTAATCAAATATCCTTGTCTATGCTGTATTTTTCTTACTTTTTTTTACAGCACAGTTAAAGAAAATTCAGTTTTTTGTACGTGAATTATATTTGGAAAGATTGAAAGATATTAGCAAAAAAAAAGCACATAATGCTGCCTCCNCCTCGGAAACTTTTAGTATGTTAGACAGGAAAGTCAATTTTCAAAAGTTTTGGATTTTTTGCAAGTTATATCCTAATTTGACTAGACTAAAGTGGTTTAGGTTCATTACTTAAAAAATACAAATTTCCATTTTTTGTTTTTTTTTACAACTGCAACACAACTATTTTGTCTACAGGTTTCATTTTGTGCTTGAATAAACTCCAATTAAATTCACTACAACTTAATTTATTATGACTTTTCTTGTGGGGTTAAGGTTTCATGCCGATATTAGCCCCGAAACGAGAGCAAAATTTAAAATTTTCATTTTTTGGGAATCACTGCCAATTTTTGAAGTGTTATATCTCGGTAACTATTAGACGTACAGAGATGTAGCTGGACGTAAAAATAAGCCAATTAAATTTACAACAACTTAATTTATTATGTATTTTCTTGTAGTGTTGCGGTTTTATGCCGATATTTGCCCCGAAACGAGAGCTATACTTAAAATTTCTATTTTTTGAAAACAAAATATCCATTTTTAAAGTGTCACATCTTGAGAACTATTGGACGTACATATTGCCGTTGGACTTAAATTGTTGTAAATTTATTGCACAACAAAACTATTAAAAAAAAATTATCATCGAACAACGCATAGTTTACGAGGAATATAGCAACAACTGAATTTTATTTCAGTTTTTCAAATATTACAAACAAAAACTTTAGGGGGGCCTTTTTGGTAGACGTTTTTGGGGGACGACTCGAGTCTAGGGGTTGGGGTAAATAGAGGAATGATAAATTTGGTAGGGGGAGTCAAAAATCTACGGAAAAATAAATATAGTGTGGCTTAAGGTCAGAAATTCCTAATAAAAGTGTACTTTGGCCCCCTCATTCCTCATCCAATTTGATTTTTTATTATCTAATTTTGAGAGCTGGTAACTCAAAAACGGTTGGAGCTAAAAAAAAAAAAATCAAAGAACCTTTTTTGTATAAAATTTAATGAGGTTTAATTACGTACATAGACTTTTTTTTCGCTAGAGTCCGCAGTTTTCGAGTTATTCAAGAAAAACATGGAAATTTGGTGGTTTTTAAAGTATTTCACAATGATCCGGAAGTTTGCCGAGGTCGAAAACTTAGATGTATCATTAGCCATCCATTATGTACAACATATCAAAAAATCAGAACTACCTTATTTGATGCAAGGTAAAATGTACCATTCTACTGGACTATAAAGCAAGATTCTAGTTTTGAATTAAAATAAAATTATTTGTTTATATAAATTCATAAACAATATCTCTTTCGTTTAACTTATTTAAAGATGATCTACAAAAGACAAAGAGATACGATACACATCTAAAAACAAAAATGAAGAACTAACTTTATAAACAAAAGTACTAATTTAGTTAAAATTTACAATTTGAATAAAAAAATCTCTTAAATGAAGGGTAAAATAAATCATTGAAAATAAATATTTTGCAAAAACACAAAAGTTTTTTAAATGATAGAGAGTTAGTATTAAAATGAATAAGATAGAAGTTTAAAAAGGAAGTTCAAGCATTGCTAATGAATAGTACCTTCAATGAAGACTTTTAAGCCGCATTTCGAAGTTAGAGTAAATTTTCAACGAACTTATACTAGAGTTTCTGTGTCTAAGTATTAAGCTTTCGAAAGTTAGATGTTATCCAGGTTTTGAGAGCCCAAAGGTTTAAGTTTAAACTGCTTAGAGCTACGTTTGGCATGAGAGAACAGATTGGGGGTTTATCTTAAAGCAAATAAAGAAACATGGAAACTCAAACTACAAAATAAACTTTTCAACCAAGACAGCTAGATAAACGACACTAAGTTATAATTACGTGAAAAAAATTCTTTAGTTATTTTCTCATTTAATGTGAAGTTTTGAAGTAGTCAGAATATTTTGAAGTATATTTTTTGGTAGTGCAATGGGACAAGAGGGCATTTTGTTTAAACAGGTTACGTCATAGTTTGAAATTAGTCATAAATATATTTAGCAACATATCCGCTAAGTTTGTTTTGTGTGTTTTTCTTAATTAGCACTCACTAATGTGGGTACACTCATGAAGCCCATATTATATCACAGTCATTCTTCAATATATTTCCTATATATTTCCTATTTAACTAAACTTGAAGAATCAATAATAATTCGAAAATTAACGTTTATAATACGAGTATAGCATTAATATTACAAGTTTTATTACATTTTCTTATAATTAAAATACAGAATATTTGAGTGTTGGCTACATCTTTATTATTTTAAATTTATGGACTTAACAAATATTTTTATTGTTGAGTGTGGAGTGCGCTTGAAAAGTAGAGCGTGTACCTTCAACCTTCAAGCACTGCCGGTGAACGTAAGGTTCCGCAGTTTGGTAAACATTAATTTTACCATTGTTTTAGAAATGGGATGATAGTTTGATAGGAAAGATTACGATGTGTATAAAATTTAAAATAGAAAAGAATAATAACTAAAGCGTGTCATTATGGAAGAAAAGATGATGATGAATGAATGCGATCGATAGAAAATGATTGGTAATGATAATTATCCAAGATTATATAAGTATACATTTCAAGAGAGATAATGTAATAATAAATATTATAAGAATTAAATTAAAAGAATGTATTATATATTTGTAGGTAGCGGATGAATAAGAGTAAATGTAGAGCATTATATTATGAACAAACATGATCAATAATAATAATAATGAACTGGCAAAAGCTATTTAAGCGAAGTGCGTAAAAAGCAAGAGGGACTGAGCTTTTAGGTAATAAACAAATATAGGGATATCAACATTTTATTTTACAACTTTTTTTGTAACTAAGATTGTGCAACCAATTAGAATTACATATTATTAAAGGCGTTTAGACAGGAGTGGATGCTGAGAATAAGCAGATTACAACGAACAACATATAAAGTACAGCGAAGAACATATAAAGTAAACGAAGCGAACGAAGTACATATAAAGTAAGGCGATAAAATTACAAGCATCTGAACAAGGAAAAGGCCTTCAATAAAAGAGCCAATGCTGTGAATAAGCAGATTACCTAGGGTATTATTATGTAAGGCGATAAAGTATAAGCATCTTAAAACAAGTAATGGCGTTCAGAGAAGAGCCAATGTTGGGAATAAGCAGATTAGAATGGTTGATCTAAAGTAAGGCGATAAAGTACCAAGCATCTTAGGCAAGTAAAGGCGTTTAGAAAGGAGCGCTGTGAATAAACTGGTTAGTAAGTAAGCTTTCGCACTCATATTTACTACGAAATTAATATTATAAACGCTGGAGTTACTGTTAGTTTTGGAAGATTCAGGTTTTGGAGATAATGAAATGGGTACAACACAAATTAAAATAGGGCAAAACCAATAAAAAGGTAGTAGAAAGTGAAGCATTTGGACCAAATATAAAGTCTAAAAGCCGATGTCATCAAGTGCAAATTGTTCGAGTCATTAACAGACGAGCAGTTATACGAATAACATATCCTAAATGTTTTTAAGTAAACGAAACTGTTGGAGTTCTTCGTATTTTTGTTCTAGCCGGATGCTTTTAGTCTATCATAAACGAAAAAGCAAAAACGAAGTAAACATTAGTACAACTGAATGGGTTGGTTAAATAGAGTTCACAACAATATTATGTCGTTCTAGGGGGAATTAATGCCACATGTTAATGAGTAGCAGCTGAGTTCGAGGCCAAACTAACTAAGCACATTCCTATCTATCAGCTGATTAATAACAACAATCGCATAATTGAACAGACGGAAACAACTCTAAATAAAAAAAAAACCCTTTTGCCACAAATAATAAAAGCTTGATTCCTTAACTGAAAAATGTACACCATGATTATATCATTAAAGATTATATCATGTATTACGATAATGTAAGAAAAAATTTATTATATTCAGTCTAAATAAATATATCCAGTCTGAATATATCAGTCTGCCAGTCTGAATAAATATATTTATTCAGTCATAATTCGATACATACAAACTTACAATATATTGATTTAATTAAACATCAGGCATGACACACCCTATACACTCAGCTGATAATATTTAAATTCGGAAATATTAAACAAGATAACAAGGAATGATAATAAAAAATATTTAAACAACAAAATAAAAGTTTTACCGGCAGTTTGTAGTTATCTATTTATTCGTCGGCTATAAAAGAAGAGACAAGGAAAAAAAAAAAAAAAAAAAAAAAAACGTAAATTGATACCCCTATTTTTGAACATCTTGCCGATAAAATTCTTTTCGTTTGTCCATTGTTCTATTGAATTGAGTTAAGGAAAATGCCCTATAGCAAACTATACTTAACTACCACTACCAAATTACTTTTCTAAAAAGTTTAATGCACAAAAACTTTTTAGAAAAGTAATTTGGGAACTCTATATTTCGTATGTTCAACCAATCCAAGAACGTTTGGTATTGGTTCTACTTTCAATATCCTCGGGGTAAAATAAAAGTTTTACTTCCCTTGATGTCTATTCTTTCCGCAGGCATCCTCAAACTTATTTCTCTTTGTAAAACCACATTATAAAAGAGTTTCTTATAATACGTTTCTGAGCAAAGTAATATCACCAAGAACATCTTAGTCACTCATTTCTCCTAATATTACAAGCACTGAGTACTAACAAATTATTTAAAGAGGGTACCCTGGCTAAGGTAAATAAGTAAATAAATATACAAACAACGGTACGCGTACCTCGGAACCAGTGGCGAGCGGTGCGAGGAAGCAAAGGAAGCACTGCTTCAGTAAAATTTTGAAGTAAAATGTAAAATTAATTTGTTCACATAATATGTGATATTTATAGATAAATAGATATATTTGTATTATAAACTACAGCAAACTTAAAACGCGATTCATGTAATTAAAAGACGGGTCATGGAAAACATTCCATTTAAAAGCGCGCTGTCATTGGTAACTGTGACTCGAAATACCCCAATCCGTATTCATGTGAAGCAGAACTGTAGTAGCGTGGGTTAAAGGCTGCGCGCGCAATCTAACTCGGAGACGGTGGAAGGGAAGGGTTGCCATCTAATAAGCAAGCAACTGAAGCTAGCTTCAGCCGATGCCGAAGATAGCCGAGTAAAACCGAGTGCGCCCGAACTCATACGTTTGTACCCGACTCCCCCTCCGCGAAAGGGCCAGTCAATCCCACGGTTCACTGTATTGACACTCTCGCAGCTCTTTTATTTTGTTTAAATGCGTCTAGCGTCTATTTATTAACTTGCCTATTATTAACTGTCTATTTATTAACGTTGAGTGTAACTGCAATGGACTTCAAATTCCGACGATCTTTCATTTAATATCCCATATTAGACCTAACTTGTACTAAAACTAATAAATTTGTACAAATACTAAATAAAAAAGCCGTTAATAAAAATTGTTATCTTAGTTTTTTTAAACCTCTAATAATAGGCCTACAAATATACTTCTTAAGTAACAAGCAGTAAAACTAGGAATTAAAAACTAACACAATCCCTAAAATATTTTTTTAATGCATTTTACGATATTTAAACGTGCATAAAAATCACAGATATCAGGTTATCTATATAAACGGGTTTACTGTAACTATAAACAATTCAAAAGGCAAATAAAAGACCTAAGTTGATTATACTCCTTGTTGCTCTCGTGTTTTAATTATCTAAATTTAATAGTATGCATATTTTATTAACTTGTTAACAATTATTTAAGTATCGTTGCTTACTAAGATATAGTAGAAATGCGTTCAAATAGCATTCAAATTCAACATTTGCACCCTATTTTTCTAAAATTTTCCGGGGGAGGGCCCCCGGACCCCCCCGGATAATTTCTGCTTCACTACATTTCACACCCACCGCACGCCACTGCTCGGAACGGTACGGGGTACCTCGAAACTTTTCCTCACTTCAGAGGCTCTTAGAGGAGAGACTCTCTAGCTTCCCCTCCTCTCTAGCCCTTCTGAACTAACTGATTTATTATCATTAAAAATTAAAAAAAAACCTTATTAGTCCAGTCAAAACAAACAAAAAAAAATAGCTAAATTCGCAAAGCGTGATGTAGTTCTGATTTTTTTATATGTTGTTTGGACCAGTTAGGGTAATGTGATCCTAAGTTTGCAGCTTCGAAAAACCTGTGCTAGCTGCGTAATAGCTGAAAAACTGAAAAAATTTTGTACTTGTTTCAGTTTTTGCCATATAAGTCGTAAACTATGAGTTTGGCGGGGTTAGGAGTTATTTTCATTTTTAAAGTACAGTAAATTTGCAACAGCATAAGCTCAACCGGAGTACTGTACGACCAATAGGTTCTGAGATATGGCACTTCGAAAATTGGCTATGTTTTTCATGAAAAGGTGTTGCTCTAGTTTAGGGCCAAATATTGGCCTAAAACAGCCTACCTACGAGAAAAGTCATAAGAATTAAATTTGTAGTAAATTTAATTGAATTTCTCTTAAGTACAAAACGAAGAATGTAGGCCCAGTAGTTCAGGTGCAATCGTAAAACTTACAAAAACAGAATATTAGGCTAGTCATATCAGACCTATAATTCGCAAAGCTTGATGTAGTTCTGATTTTTTGATATGTTGTTCGGACTAGTTAGGGTAGTGTGATCCTAAATTTGCAGCTTCGAAAAACCTGTGCTAGCTGCGTAATAGCTGAAAAACTAAAAAAAAATTGGACTTTTTTCAGTTTTTGCTTCATACCTCGTAAACTATACGTTGTTCGATGTTAGTTGTTCTCACTATTTTTTTAGTACAGTAAATTTGCTGCAGCATAAGCTCAACCGGAGCTCTGTGCGACCAATAAGTTCCGAGATATGGCAATTTCCAAATCAGAAATTTTTGTCAAAAAATTGATATTTTAAGTACTTCTCTCGTTTCGGGGCAAATATCGGCGTAAAACTATTAACCTAAGAGAAAAGTCATAAGGAATGAAGTTGTAGTAAATATAATTGGCTTCTTTTTACAAACATTGACAACTCTGTGCGTCCAATAGTAACCGAGATACGGCACTTCAAAAGTTGACTATGTTTTTCAAAAAATGGAAATTTTAAATATTTCTCTCGTTTCGGGCCAAATATCGGCATAAAGAAGCCCACCTACGAGAAAATTTATAATAAACAAGTTTGTAGTAAATTTAATTGGCTTTCTCTTAAGTACAAAACGAAGTCTGTAGGCCCTGTAGTTAAGGTGCAATCGTAAAAATCACAAAAATAGAATATTGGATTTTTGAAGAAATTATTTTTTCTAATAGCAATTTGTGGGCATTTGACGAAGAAAAATTTCATAGATTCATGGTAAGTGCGATATTAATGGAAGGAAGCAGACTCTTTGGTTGGAGGCGACCATGCTATGTTTACCTTCGCGTTTCCTGCTGTCTTGACGAATAGGCGGAACCGAATACAGAGCGACCAGACACTTCTCTCCAGCTTCGCCTATACCCTCGTGACTTGCATCAGGGAGAAGAAACACGGTGGCCACGTCTATCAGATCCCGGTTCTTTTTTTAAAACACCCCTCAATTTCGTTTTTCCTTGCCAGAATAGGGCAGAGGTGGTGTCGCATCCGCTAAATGCATGGAGAAAGAGTTTAAATCCGAATATCTCCTCGGTTAAAAGAAGTAGTGGAAAAGTGAGAGCAATTTGACTCATCTCTGCCACTTTTCTGAAAGTAAAAATTTTGTTTAGTCGAGCCCAAGCCACAGAGAAGAACGATTAGGTCCACATCCTCTGCAACTACGATCACGTTCTCGTAGAATCTGCTTTTGTCGAGGGCGGTTCGGATGATGTCGCAGTCGGCATCTTCTGTCGCTATCTTGGTTTCAATATCCTTGAGTTCAAACACAGAGCACAACAGGTCAATGAGGCGTCGTTTATTTGGAGTCGTTGGCTAGCAGTTTCTCCTGGGGCACTTTGATGATGGTCGATGAGTCAAACACAATCTCGTTGAAGGATAGGGCAGCGTAACATGCAATCGTTCTACGGTTTTGGTCATTGTGCTCCCATGTCTGGCGATCCGTGATGAACTTGCAATGCCATTATAAGGTTAAGCCTTTTTTTTAACCCAATTACATTTCACACAATTTAATTTCTTAGACCCAGAAGACCAAATTACCACAACAACTTCCATCAGTCCCGGAATACGACCTGATGGTTATCTACCAAGACCCTCGAAATAAAAATCATTAAGCATCGATGATTGACCTATACGATTTGTTTTAATAAATGTACATATATATATATTATTGTTCTTCTCCACCGTTACCATAAATCTATGAAATTTTTCTTCGTCGAATGCCCACAAATTGCTATTAGCAGTGTTTAGGATAATTTATTCAAAAATCCAATTTTCTATTTTTGTGATTTTTACGATTGCACCTTAACTACAGGGCCTACAGACTTCATTTTGTACTTAAGAGAAATCCAATTAAATTTACTACAAATTTGTTTCTCATAAATTTTCTCGTAGGTGGGCTGCTTTATGCCGATATTTGGCCCGAAACGAAAGAAATACTAAAAATTTCCATTTTTTGAAAATCATAGTCAATTTTTGAAGTGCCATATCTCGAAACCTATTGGTCGGACAGTACTCCGGTTGAGCTTATGCTGCTGCAAATTTACTGTACTTTAAAAATGAAAATAACTCCTAACCCCGCCAAACTCATAGTTTACGAGTTATATGGCAAAAACTGAAACAAGTACGAAAATTTTTCAGTTTTTCAGCTATTACGCAGCTAGCACAGGTTTTTCGAAGCTGCAAACTTAGGATCACACTACCCTAACTGGTCCAAACAACATATAAAAAAATCAGAACTACATCACGCTTTGCGAATTTAATGTCTAATTTGACTGGACTAT
>KZ651147.1:95248-111379 GCA_001010745.2 Gerris buenoi | reverse complement strand
CCGGAATTTACATCACCCCACAATAGGGTATTAGTATGAATTATTTTGAAATTTTACATCCAGCCGTTATATGGTAGTTGAGGGGGGGCAATTTTGGGTGTATTTTGATTTATTTGACCAATAAGGAAAGCGAAATTTAAAAATTTATTCATATATTCGTAATCTGCTATTCAGCAGCTTTCATTTGATACCCCACTCGAAAATTAAAAAAAATCTAAATTTTTGACTTTACCGCATTTTTTCGAATTGCGCATGCGCATATTAAATTTTTAACTTTTGTGTATATGTCCTGTGTTTGGGCCCGGAAGTTACGCCAGTGTTTCAAATTTCAGCATTTTAGCTTAAATGGTTCGGGCGCTATGAGCCAAAGAGCGACGGAGAGACAGACACATCACCCTCGGCATAAGGGTTTTGAGAAGTATCTACAAAACCCTAAAAATCAGGACTACATCACGCTTTGCGAATTTAATGTCTAATTTGACGACTATATTTTTAATAACTATATTTTATTAAATTATTTGAAGTTTGGCGTTATTTTGACAGATGTAAATAGACTTTGACGTCATCAAAATTATCGCACTAATAAATAATTATATTCGCTTATAACTTTTAAACTAATTATTGGAATTTCATCGGGGTTTTTTATATTTGTTCCTTAATGTTTTCCGGTTCCAACAATATGCTATATGACAAAAATCTATTTATACTTTCGGTATTATTAACCGTCAAAGTTTAAAAATTCAAAAATTGATAACTTCAAAATGGCGGACAATATCAAAATGAAATTTGGTTAGCTTTTTTGTCATACAGAGAGGTACATTCCTGCTAAATTTCAACTCGATCAGGACCATTTTCGATTTATTACGATTTTATTAAAATTTTTGCTGGCTCAGCAAACTGGGTTCAGATAGCGAAAAAAGTTCATTTTCTGGGCGGCACCACTACAGAGGACTGATTTTTCTGTGAAGTTTTAACTCTCTAGATTTCTAGATTAAATACCTTGGCACTACGATGATAACACACACACACATACAATAGACGTCATGCTGAAAACCACTCAGGATGTCTTAAAAATACCCAAAACGGATAATTCCATTGAAATCTCGAAAAAAAAAATTTTTTTTGGTGAAAACAATACTTTTCCTACTATAGGTAGTGAGGAAAAGTATAATAATATATAAGTATATAAATAGATTTTTATAATAATTTAAAAAATAAATTCTACTTGATTCTTGTGTCAGCTAACTTTCTAGAAAAAACATTTTGTTATTTTAATAAAACAATAAACACACCCTCATAAAACAATAAATAACAGTTTGTAATAATGACTACTAATTCTGTAGAACGAAATTTTCTGATGTCAACGAATTGAAAAATTCCAAGACCGAAATCCGTTCCAGACATCAGGGGACATTTTGGTCTTGGGACTGTCTGTCGGTCTATCGAACAACATATTGGCGAACCAACTCGCATAAAATACTCCGATTTGTATATAAAATTTGTATGTTAGGTCATAACTAGCCCATTGTTGAAACCCCTTAATAACTCGTCAGAAATGTATTTTTTAAAAAGAAGTTAAATACAAAAGTTTCAGGATTTTTCCTTAGCTATTCAATGGTGACCTTGGATTTGACCTTAACCTTGTCCTTCAGGGTCATTTCGCACCTCACAACGAAGAGGGTTACATCTCAATTTTTTGGGGGTTGGAGATAAGTACGCTATCAGATAGAGAAAAACGAGCTGTATAGGCTCATTCTGACCGTTATATCGAACGTTTAAATTTTACTCGCCAGGAGGTGTTAGTATCTTTATTCGTTTTATAAAGTATTGTGTTCGTGTACGTCGAATACTGTTGCATCTACTCTAAGTCGGTACAACTACAGCTTGGGGACGGGACTCCATGTCGCAGAGCGTTTCATCTCTAGATGTAACTCTCTTCAACACTCAAGATATTTTTAATATGTTACATGTAACGCTATAGTTGTGAGATATAACTATATTCATGAGCAACATCATTCATTTAAAAGAAGATGTAACCATAATAAATACCTAGATTAAATTAGTAATCAATAGTGGCTTATTATGTTTTAGACATTGATGCCTCTCTAGAGCAGCTAAACTTGTAGCTTTACCTGGAAGGTAGTCAAGCTCCTGTAGATAATAAAAGACCATTTAGTTTTCGTGAAGGTGTTGTTTTTCATATACTACAATATTATAAATATCAACTAACTGCTTGCGGCAAATAGTTACCAATTAATTAAATATATTAAAAAAAAACACCTCTCAACAAAGAAAGATCATGGTGACATGATGGATGCAATAATTGATAGTGACAATGATATAGATGACCCCGATTACCAACTGGAAGATTATAGTTTCACAGATACGGGCGATGAATACGTCGTTTCTAACCAATTGAAATAACTTAGTAATAGAAACAAAAATAAAAAAAAAGGAATGAAGTTTTTCTGCAAAATAATGTATCACCGACAAATAACAAAGATAAAAATCATAGGCCAGTATATATCGGTACTACGTTGACTTTTCTAATCTAAACAATCTGGGTATTTTCTCAAGTTTTTAATGAAGAGTTTAATATTTTACATTTATATTTCTATTTTGGTTGTCCCCTTTATTTAAATATCAAGATAAAGAATACTCATTTGTGTCAATAGGGGTGTCCTAAATACGAAAAAATGCTACTCCATTTAGAATTTTTTCAAAAACGGCTATATTTTATTCCTCTTCGGAACATTTTCAAACCAAGTTAGTTAAATTTAAAAAAACAAAACAAAATTTAAACAAAACGGAGGAAATGAGTCACTCCACACATACACGTAGGAATGGAGCCATGAATCACATTCCTACGTTCAGTTAGTTTTTGTTGTTTTAGAAATTAAACCTTTTCTTTTAGTTTCAATTTGTTGTTTTCTTTGCAACATTTATCCAAAGGAGTCTGGTACCCTTATAGATCCAACCGGAATCCCCTCTGTAGGGACCCAATATTTTCAGTGATTTTAGGACCAAAGAGTGGGAAATAAATATAATTTTTCTTTGTTTATATTCTAAAAAAAGCGACTTAATGGTTTAGGGCCCCTATAGGCCCAGGCATATTGCGCTACCCGCTTGAGTTGCCTTGAATTATCCTTGAATATCTAATAATTGTTTTTGTTTTTTTTACTATTTTGTAGAGAGATGCTACACAAAAAACACCTTTTTAAAAAATAAAAATGTTGAATAGCGTTACATCTCGTGCAATTTAAAAATAAAATATTAATAAAGCCCTCAAAAGCAAAAAGTAGATGATTAGTTCAAGTTAAATTAAGATTAGGGGTAGTGATACAATAATAAAATACCAATATCAAAAAGAAAATGTACAGATTAAGTAACAATAACATGTTTTGAAAAATGAAAAAACTTTAAACTAGTTTTTCTCAAAACCGAAAATTTAGAGATGTAACACTCTTCGTTGTGAGGTGCGATTTGAAGGTCAACTCTGTTATTTTAAATAGGAACCCCTATTTTTTATTACGGATTTGAAGAGCAGGAAATTGTACGAAAAATATGACCTTGTCCCTGTCCTTGAGCATGACCTTAAAGGTCATTCCAGGGTCAAAATTGTTTTTCCAATGGAAAACTCTAATTTGTATTGCGGATTGCGAAATAACCAATTTTTTTCCTTTAACAGTGGCCTTGACCGTGGCCTACACCACGTCCTTGACTATGACCTAAAAAGGCATTTCATCCCTTTCTCCTCCCCTTTTTAACTAATTTATTTGTTTAAGTACTTATATTCAATTTTTTTTTCTTCATGGTCTCATTTCTGGTCATGGTCAAGGATGTGGTTGGCCTTCAAGAAAAAAATTAATAATAGTACTTAAACAAATAATTGAGAAATAAGAGCGTTGATGGAGGTCATCTTGATAAATAAGAAGAAAAAGTCACTCCACGGAAGAAAATATTATTTATTTATAACAAAGCAGCTTTCAGCCTTTTACAAAGCCATCTTTATCTTAATGTATCACTAATTCTACTGGAATCGGCACTGAAGATGGCTTTGTAAAAGGCTGAAAGCTGCGTTGTTATAAATAAATAATATTTTCTTCCGTGGAGAGACTTTTTCTTCTTATTTATTTAAACAAATAAATTAATCAAAAAAGGGGGGAAGGGTTGAAATGACCTATAAGGTCATAGTCAAGGACGTGGTGTAGGACATGGTCAAGGCTGCTGTTAAAGGGAAGATTTTGGTTATTTCACAATCCACAATACAAATTAAGGTTTTCAATTGGAAAAACAATTTTAACCTCGGAATGACCTTAAAGGTCATTCTCAAGGTCATATTTTACGTAACATTTCCTGCTCTTTTCAAATCTGCAATAAAAAATTGGGGTTCCCATTTAAAATAACAAAGTTGACCTTCAAATGACCCTGAAGGGCAAGGTTAAGGTCAAATCCAAGGTCACCATTGAATAGTTAAGGAGAAATCCTGAAACTTTTTTTAAAAAAAAATGCATTTCTGTCAAGTTATTCAGGGGTTTCCATACTTTTGTGCCTCCCTATATATATTTTCCAATTTTCCAAAAAGTAGTATCATTACTTTTGATCGGAAAAAAGGTGTAGTCATGAGAGCAGGCGACAGACGGGCGGAAGGATAGACAGACACAAGCAGGAAAATATAAGGGTCCTTGGGGTTTTGCCTGCGGACCCTAAAAAGGGGAAACATTGAATAAATTAGGCAACAATGAGCTTAGAAGCAAAACATCATTAAAATAACAGTCTAAGACGGAAGGAAGCCATGCGCCACAATAATTGGAAGATTATTTATTTATTTATAAAGTGTTTAATGGTGTTTGTTTACTTTTCGTTTTCAATTTACAGCTAAATCAATTTCATTTTCATCAATATCTCGAAAACTAGATTTTTTTTTTTTTTTTTTTTCGGGAAAACAATTTATTATGGTTAGATCCGTATTTAAATGGACAACATAGTAAAATATTTTAATCAAAATCGTCAGAACCGAATTCGAGAAATAATTCTTTTCACGATTTTTCAAACTCCTTTGCACGACGCCGGATATTCAATGAGCAAATGAAAGGGGAAACTTAAAAGAGAATTCGTTCGTTTAGTAATTAAGACAGGATCAATAGGGATGTGGCTTTTAAATTTAAGTCAGACTTATTTTTAACTTCCAATTTTGAAACTCTCATTCATCCATTCACTTTCATCTTTTATCACATGTGCTTAGAACCGTCTTTGTATAATAAAGTAGAATCTCGTTAAAAAGACGTCATTCTTTATTTTTAATCAAGTGACTCAAAATTACATACAAGTAGGTGCCCATGTCAAAAATAAGAAGTTAAAAGATATTAGCTGTGTAAAAGGAATAAAGGTAACAATCTCGGATGCTTCTATGAGAGCACTTATTAAATATAGAATGAAGAATGAAGATTGACACACTTAAGGATCATTTCTGGAGAAGCGAGAAATTGGTAAATGGTAGAAAGATATACATGGAGCTTTTCACAAAAGCCCTTTGGTTACACACCTTATAGTAAGCTATAGTTATATATTCTCACAAGTGTTTTGAAATACTTTTGAGATAAATTTAATAATTTTGATGTTTTATACTTATTTTCACACTACACTTCAGTAAAAGGCCAATATTTTCATTTTAAATGTTATTTTAGATATTTAATTTAACCTATTTTCACAATGAAGCTGTGGACAGCGACATTTCAAACGTGTTTATCTATAATGACATTCCTACATGTTTAATTTCAAAACAACCGAATAGATTCCTAGAGGGTAGACACAATTGAATCCATTTCCCCAAAAAGCAATAAGAGTAAATTTCATCTCCTCTTCCCTTTTCCTTTCGACAATAGGGAAAAGGGTTAGGGAAGGTATCTAATTCGAGACTTAAATACCATATTATGTCTTAGGGTAGACCTCTAATGTTAACAACAAATCCTTAAGTCAGGAATTTAAGGATTTTAAAGCAAATAGAAACGGACTTAGGATAACTGAATCCGTCCGCATTCCAGTGGAAGGAATCCCGAAACTCAATATTAATCTGGGCTCTCGTAGAGGGGGGTTAAACCCATTGTTAAATTGAAAAGTACCTCTGAAACCCTGCTCGATAACAATCGATTAACTTAAACTTCTGTTAAACTCATTTACCTCCAACTGAGTTTAGAAGCAACTTGAGTTCAATTGGAGTTAATGCTTTCATGGGAGGAGCTTCAGTAGGGGATGGAAACTTAGGATTGGAGAACTTAAAGACATGAGTCATCGTGGTTTAGTGGCTTTCCCCCAAGTCCTCCCAACTGCATCTTGCAGAGTTTTAGAGTTGGATAGTTTAGGATTTAATTTGACTGGTTCCACCCCCTCCCTTAACTTCATCAGAAACTTGAGTTGAGTGGAGTATTGTATATAGCACCAATTTTCTCACTACGAAATTAAGTGTATGTATTTATTTATTATTTCACAATTTTTCAAAAGATATTTAAAAAAAAAAAAAAAAAAAAAAAAAAAAAAAAAAAAAAAAAAAAGTCAAGTACTTGCCAGCAAGTTAATAACGACTTTTTTGGACTCAGGGTACCTCAGAACGTGTAAATCCATAAATTTTCCGCAATCACAATACTTTCACTTTAACGTGCATTTTTACGTGAAAGTAAAAATCATTATAATAATAAAAAGTCATAAATCGCACCATTTTCCTTTACTCTCATTATAATTAACAATTGTATGGCCATAGCAATACTTTCTCTTTATTTAAAATGCTTACGAGAAAGGAAGAAAATATCAGTCTATATTGTCTGTATTTTGTTCATATCATTTTGATAAATCAGATTCTAGCGAGCCCAAATTAATTGAAGTTGATTTTTCCGGTGTGAAGGTAAAAACAGAGTTTGTTTACATTTTAGTAGAAACCCCTACGCTTTTTTTACTTTATGAAGTATAAAGTTATTGACGAAACCTTCATAAAAAATATATGTAGAAAACCAAAAACGTAAAAGTTATCTAGAAAAGCATAAACGCAAACGAGGCAAACACGACGTTTACAGAAGTTTTGATTTAATATTAATACATTGGTAGCAAATAAATATTTAAAATAAACAGGTCGATGGTCAGCACACAGCGAGTGTCCGTAGGCAACACAGTATTGTTTAAGTATTACCTATTGCTGGTGCGATTTAAAATGCTAATATAATAAGCCTATACTTTGTGTCTAATATTCCTAGAACACATAAACAAACTTCTGATAAAGTAGCTTAATTATAAAATAAAAATTAAAAATAAATTAAAAAAATACCCTGCCAAGTAGAGTGGCACATAGCTTCCTCGCGTCATATCACGTATGCTTTAATAATTTTAGGCTTAATGTTTATGTGTAACTTTAATGATTTTATTTCTAACTATTTATTTCCCACAAATCAAGCCTGGTGGATAGAGAGGTGGGGGAACCAAGCCACCTCCTATTCACCTCGTCTGTCTCCCTCCCCACATTCTCTCCATGATAAAAACTATTTTTTTTAGTATTAATAGTTTTAGCGATCTTTAACACGTCAGAGCGGTGACGCTGTTAGTTATAATACTAATAATAAAAATTGTCTCATTGAATAGATTTATGAAGTTAGATTTTTTCCCGACCTAAAATTCCAATTTTAAATTTGAAGTTCACGTTTACGCTTGGGCTGACGTTGTCCAACGAAATCCTCCTGGGCATTAGTAAAATGAACATGTCTAACAAATTTCATAAAAATCGGTCTAATTTTACTCAAGTTAACGTTTCAGCGGACGCGAACACACAGCCTGACAACTGACAGAGAGACTAACACAGATCAAAAATGGTACCTGATATTATCTGAAACGAATTTCTGTTTTAAAATTTTTAAAATCGGAAAGATAAAATTTGTTCGTCCTCAAAACTGAACAACTCTTCGGTTGCCTACTCACCTAAGCTCGCCCTATCACAGCTCTCAACCAAAAAATGGTATATTTTGTAATCCGCTCGACGTATCCTTTCATATTATACCCCACACGGTCGCCAAAAAAAAATCTTAAGCTTTTACCCTTATTTATTTATTTATTTATTTTAAATAAGTTTTTAAAACAGCTAAATTTTTAAAATGTGTGGGTAGAGCTACACACTATATACTAAATATGCTAAATTTCACTATATGCTAAATTTCACGGTGTAGTCGTGAGAGCAGGCGACACACCGGGCGGACGGATAGACAGACACACGCAGGAAAATATAAGGGTCTTTAGTTTTGCTTATGGACCCTAATAGCCTATTATCGTAAGACCTCAAAATTGCATTTATTCTCTCTTCTCTATAGATTTCGCCACGGGGTATTATTTTTCTGAACATGTATGCCAAAATTCATTTTAATCGGACTCAGAAGTTTAAAAGTTATTTTTATTCAAATGTTGTCGTAATCAAAACCTCTGTCACCTTTAATATGAAAGAGTATTAAAATTCCCTTAAACTTAGTTTTCAGGACAGGTTTAAAATATGTTGAGGAGAATTCTGTATAAAAAGACAAGAGAGTACGTGACACCGAAGAATTTTTCTAGAGGAGGAAAAAAGTTCTACTAACCCAAGCGAAAATAAAAAAATGCATTCCTCTCTGACATTTTTACTAGAATTTACATTTAATTGAAGAGAAACTTTTTCAATCTAAAATGTTAATTTTAACAAAATATTTGATAAAAATCGTCATTAAAAAAACTAAATTTAAAAGTGTATTTAATAAAAAAATAATAATAATAACCCAAAAGAAAATAAATAAATAAATAATGTTATCATAAAAAACTATGTAAGCATTTTAAAATAGTACTTAGCTTAAAATAGTACATAGTTTCATCGCTTCCTATGAGTCGAAGAAAGAAGGGGAGATGAAAATACAGATTATTTTTCTTTCTAACAATTTGTTTCTACAAGTAGATTTATAGATAATAGAAAAAAATACGTGCGCGTATATACGCGAGATGATGACCATATTTGAAAAAATTAACGAGTGGTCACTGACTATAAAGTAAAGTGGCCCCTCTAGAATTGAAATTTTTTTGTTAGGACCTATTTCGATCATTAGTGATGAGTACGAGTACTCTTATTAATAAGCAATATTGAAGTTTGCGCTGAAATTAATAAACCAATACTTTTTTGTGGGCTACTTTTGACAAAGCATAAAAATTTCTTAAAAATCGTACGAGTATTTTTAAAGAAGGTATTACTAAATAAAATAGAAGAGATGAAGAGGACAAGGCGTAACCTTGAGAAGCATGGTCTAGGGGTAGTTGTGGTGGTGTCTTAAGAGGCCCAATAACTATATGCACATAAAGGCGATAAAGCAATGGGTGCAGAAGAGACTAACAATGGGTTAATTGTGACCTACCATCTAAATCGAATAAGAAGTTTTTATGATATGGTGGAACAGATAGACATCAGAAAATTGTTCCCTGACACAAATTTCTATCTAGATATATATATATATATATATATATATATTTTAAATTTCATTATTCAGAAGGTCCATAACACTTTTGTTACCTTTGGTAAGGTCGGAAGCAAAAATCATTTTTTACTTTTAATTGATTATTGCAACTGCAATACAATATTATTGTTATATAAGCAATACAGATGTAAAAGTAGGTGTATGACTTGAAAACGGCAAGGTGTAAGGAACCATCCAGTGATAGCAGTTACTGAATTGATACAAAATTTATATTGTGAGATATAATGAGATAAAGTAAATTAAATTAAAATAAATATAATGTAGTGATCTAAGAGGTCACGTGGCCACTGTCTTCTTAGGCAGAGATGGCTAATTCACGGACAAAGGATACTTTGAGGTCATTATGAAGGACGAAATTTGAAACATAGAAAGGAGCGTCAGCTATTTTTTTTAGGATCTTAGATTGGAGGGATTGGATTCAATAGGAATTGGAAGGATTGGTACAACCCCAGAGTTCTATGGGATATGTCCAGGTTGGTTTTATTATTGTGTTGTAGATGGGTACTTTGTTTTGCATGTTGAGTTTAGATGTGTTGTGTAAGAGTGTGTGTAAAAGTTTATAGCGTTTATTGCATGTTTGACGTTTATTTTTTGTGTGTTGTGCCCATGTTAAACGGCGATCTAAGTATAGCCCCAGATAGTGGACGGAACTGGAATGAGGAATAGTAGTATAGGAATAGTAGTACATACCGTGCCTTAAAGCGAAGGTAACGTGAGAGCTTTTTGTTTCATTAACCTTGATCCGCCATTTTTTAATTCAGTTTTCTAGAAGTGTGAGGTGTTGTTGGACATTGTCGGAGGCTGTACGTGGTGACTTGTGTGAGGATAGGATGCATTTATCGTCGGCAAAGGAACCAAGAGCTGTTGTAGGATGCTGGGGAACGTCGGAAGTGTAGATAGAGTAAAGGATAGGACCTAAAATGCTACCTTGAAGCACCCCTGCTTTTATTGGAAAGATGGAAGAAGTCGATTATAAATATGGGAACAGACCTGCCAAACAACGATGGCTATTAAATGAGGAAGGGTTTATCTCCGGTGTAAAAAAAACATTCAATTTTGTGTTCTCTGTAGACATATGACTAACATATGATAAAATTCCCTTTGTTTTTGCAATAAAAAACGGAACATTTTATTCAAATTTAATACAATTTGTTCCATCGTAAACAAATTTCTATAAACTAGACTTTATATAGATCTAGACCTAGATCTTTATAGACTCATTGAAAAATTATTAATTTTAATTTTTATGAAGTAGGAAGTGTAGGGAATCTTCTCACTCAAACAAAGAAAAATAATTGTTAAAAATAGCAATGTCACAAAATTTGACGGATTAAAAAAAGGTATAATACATGACACCCACTTTTATTATTGAGCTGAGCAAAGCGAAGCTCTAATACTACACTTTGCATTTTTTTTTATGCATACTCCTCCTGAACGGCTGAACCGATTAGCACAAAAGTCGGCACGGTCATAGTGACCAACCACAGGAAGGTATAAATCTGAAATGGTCCAAATCGGTACACAGGGGTACGGGGTACAAAAGTTTTCTCCTGAACGGCTGAACCAATCGGCACATAAGTCGGCACGGACATAGTGACCAACCACAGGACGGTATAAATTTGAAATGGTCCTAATTGGTACACAGGGGTACAGGGTACAAATGTTAAAAATGTATAGGCCCTTCAAGATTCATGTCGTTGGAAAGCTCTTTAAGAGTATAGTTATTATTGTTATTTTAACTTTTGTCATATTTTCATTTATGAGGGTCATTCTATTGGTAAAATAGAAAAACATAAAAATAAATAAATAAGATTAAATGCACGCTCAGGTCAATATTGCAAGCATTGCACACCTTGTATAAATTTTTGAGCTAAGCGAAGCGAAGCTCTTATACTATACTTTGCATTTTTACTGATGCATACTCCTCCTGAACGGCTGAACCGATCTGCACAAAAGTCGGCACGGTCATAGTGACCAACCACAGGAAGGTATAAACCTGAAATGGTCTAAATTGGTACACGGGGGTACGGGGTACAAAAGTTAAAATAGTATAATATACCCTTCAAGATGCATGTCGTTGGAAAGCTCTTTAAGAGTACAGATATTGTTGTTATGTTAACTTTTGTCATATTTTCATTTACCAGGGGTCACTATTGGTAAAAAAAAAAAAAAAAATAAATGAAAAAAATAAATAAATATGGTTAAAACGCACGCTCAGCTCAATATTGCAAGCATTACACACCTAGTATTATTATCCTCCATATTTTTTTTTTTTTTTTTTTTTTTAAATTGCGATTTTGCAAGTACAAAAAAATTCTTTTCATATTAAGAATGGAGAGGGATATTCTCTCTTCAAGTAGAGAAAAAAGTTACCAAATTTCCCTCCCGAATGAAAATTGAATGAAATAACCCTTATAGCTTCAAAACTACACTTATAGATAAGGAAAAAAATTTCCCCCGGGAAATGGCGGGAGATTGTGGGTGGGAATGGTTAAGAGGGAGGCAAGTGACGTCACGGATGTGGGAGGGATTGGGGGGAGGGGAGCAAGGAGAGGGGGTAACCATTGATCGGCTAGGTCCCATTCATACTGTGTCTCAGTCCCTTACCGACAACCGTCTACCCCGTTACCGTAACGGTAAACTCTACCCGCTATCACTAAATTTCATTTACCCAAAACAATATCCGACATCGGGTTTTACGGTAAACCCTACACGGAATTATTTTTAAAAAATCTAAAAAATTAAATAGTATAATTTCCATTGATAAAACTGAGTAAAATGCTAATGATAAGATCATTAAACAAATAAATTGTAAGACAATAATTATCAATCAAATAATTACCAGATTACAATAATTAATCACTCTAAACTTAATTTTCCCTTACATTTAAACTAAATCCACCAAAAAAGCCCTAAGTTTATCTAAACTTGATAAAAGGCGATTAGAATCGCCAATGAGCTCTTATAACATGGGACGCTCCGGCGTCTAAACATCAAGACACCACGCTCTAAATGGAAAACTGCAAATCGTCATAAGAATTGTTAGTGACAATACAATACAACTAACTTTCTCAAGGTTTTCTGTTTGGCTGAAACAATTTTTGGCTGAAATTCGCTGAAAATAGTAAGTAATTGATCGTTTATATTTATTTATACGAGTATTGTTGTTAATATTTTTATCTTAATTGCTATGTTTACGTCTTAATAGATTTATAAATGATAATTTATGTGAAGTTATGGATACCAATTCAATAATAACAAACAAAAGTATTTTATTTATGCTTATAATTGTTTTCTTATAATAATCATGACTTACGATTACCTTGATAATTTATATTAATAATTTAGTCAGCAAATAACTATCTAATAATTAATGAATCCTACATTTATTATATTTTAATGGAATTTCATTCATTGTTATAGGTATCCCTTTAAGTTAAAATATTTCAACAATAAACGATAATTTAGACTAAATATTAATATTTTGGCAAGAAAAAGCCACCAAATATTTTGTAATATTACAATGTATAAAGAAATACAATTTGATTGAATATAGTTTTGTATATTTTATGTTAAAATTGTATTTTATCAGACATAAATGAAAGTTAGGCATAAAATTATCACATATTGAATTATATTTTTTCTTTATTTGTATTAATTAATGTCGTATAATGACTTTAATCGCCAGAAAGAATAAAATTCATTTAATATAACGATAGTTTGATATGTAAAAAGAAATTAATTTACAAAGCCAGATTTAATCATTTATGTTTCATTATTTGGTAAGTTGGTTCTTGTAATGTTATTGTAAGTTTGATATTTTGTAATGTTCTTATAGACGTTATGGAGAAATGTACAACGCTTATAGACAATACGACTTTTTGTACAAAAAACGTTACTTTTTGTGCTTAAAAATACTTTTAGATAACTAATTGATTTACATATCCAGAATAAAGAATCACTTATAGCTACTTATAATTTCTCTTTTTCTAAACAAAGAACCACCAATTTATTAAAAATGGTGATTTTACGAGTGAATTTGATTATTATTTGCATTGTCAAAATAACAGAAAGATACACATGTATAATTTTATGTATTAGGCGATAACTTTAACCTAAAGAGCGATCAGTTCATTGGTAAGAGAAATACAATTTAAAAATTTTTTAAACTCATGTCAATAAACTAACTATAAAGGTAATGTTATTATTGTCAATGTTTAAGCAAACTAATTAGCTGTAAGTTTTATCTTTAAGCAAATTATTGATGATTTCTTTAGTAAAAGAAAACGGTAAGCTACAAATTGATAATTTCTATATTAAACGACAAACTACATAATATTAATAATAGCCATGAATAAACGGTAACGATAAGCTACATAATTGATAATTGTTTTATTAAACAAAAACGGCAAGCTACATTTTGATAATGGCTTTTTAAACGATAAAGATAATCTAGGAATTAATCATACTGCACTTTTACAGTAAGTATTTAAAAACAATTAATGAAAGTAAATAAAAAATAGAACGCTTGGAGCTTAAACTTTCACGGGTTTTCTCGTTATAAATCTCTTTGAAACGGATTTCATGCCCGACATTTTGCTTCCACAGCTGGAAGCATCTTCGAGGGAGTTGAAAACGTAATATATTTAACTTTTTACCCAGATTGAGGGAACCCCTGGATATACAGTACACAGGTACATAATCAACGTTCCAGAAAGGAAGTATAAATATAAGCAGTTATTCCCTCCGGCCATTTTATATTGCAGTCGTTCGAATAAAACATTCAATATGCTTCCAGAAGTGGAAGCGAAACGTCCTACTTCATATCCTTGTACGCGGATTTCATCGGAAAACCAAGATTTTTTACAAGTTTATAAAAGGCCGGCTATACAATTCATAATGCGATTCCAAACAGGTAAACAAAAAGAGCCATCACGTTCGACGTAACTGCACAGTTATGAGTGCACAGCACATGCTCCGGTTTATGCTCCAGTTCCTTCCATCTTCGGGGGTAGTACTTTACTAGAATCTATTAAAATATTGGGTGCTTTACAGGTTCACTATCAGGTATACTGCAAAGTGTAAGGGCTATATTAAGGTCCTATAATCAATCAAAGGTCGTTGTTGATATATTCTATAATTAAAGTTCACAGAGGAAAATTATTCGTTTTAAATTTCATTTTTATTAAATATCACAATTAAAATGAATACAGAACCACTCAAATTAAACTTTCGACCACTTTAATCGAATAAAGAGGTCAAAAGTGGATTTATCATAATTTTCTAAATGCCATAATCAGCACCGAAATGAAAGAATGAGAATTTAACAATTATGATTAATATAAGATTAAAATTCATGTTTTGGCCTATATTGGATCTTAAGTTAATCATAAACTGTTAATAAATATCTAATTTAAAGATTAAAGGTGAATACATATAGGGTGTTAAGGATGTCACATCGGGAATCATAATTTAAAGGTCTTGTATAGTCGGGTCTAGCTCGCAGGTTAATGTATAAAGGTGTTATAGGTTATAGGTCATACTATAAGTAAAAGATAACAACATTATTAAAGGTCTTTGATAATATATAAAAGGGTTTAGGGCTGAAATAAAGGAGATGATACGGCTGAGAATCGCTTGGCGCTTGGCGGTAAAACTTTGCTTAATTTATACACTTAAGGGATTAGAAACAATACAATACCTTTGACAATCAGTAAATATGTGATTGAAACATTTGAGAAATCCTATATCTATGACTTGTTCATCGGAGGGTTGATATCCCTTTGAAAAAAAAGAAAAAAAGAAAATGCGATGGAGTGAGGCCCCTTTTCTATAAACTGCCTCGTATTCTTCAGTTTTACCGTTTTTAGGTATTTTATAGGTTGCTACAGGTAAAAGGTATTGTAAAGAAGTTCCAGGTTATGGCCCCTTATTCCTCTCATTTTGTAGTATTGCATAAAGTACTGTACTCATAAAGTACTGTTCATTTTTGAGCCGAGTATAAAACCTAACATATTTGTAGCGAATATGGAAACGTCGAACATATCCAACGAACAAACAACCTGGAGCTCAAAGAAGTAGCATGTCTTAGAGGTGTACTTACTGGTAAACGAACCCGTCCACAGAAGTGAACCTCACCTAAACCTTTAATGAAAATCAGTATAGATCCCTTTGAGTTCATAGCAAAAACCAAAAATCTATAAGATAAATAATGAAGCGGGCGAACCTTCACCCGGGTTCGCAAGCCCATGTTCTACCAAGTGATTGGATATTTTAACTGAGATCTTGTGGTACCACTTTATAATATGTATAATTATGGCAAGAGAGGCAATGCTGGTTTAAAATACTCTGCCAATTAATGTGGCACATAGCTTCCTCGCAAAGAAAAGACCAAATTAAGAAAAATACCATAAATATAAAAAAATTTGGAACCGCGTGGCACTGTTCCAGTAAATATTTAATAAGTCGGAGAAATTTAAACATTTGTTGAAGAAACAAAGCCTCCAACAAGCACCAATAGTTAGCGCATCTATAATTTATTTAATAAACAAATATAAAACTGCAACCAATTCGTAGAAACCTTTGTTTAAACAAGTTTATTTACCCC
>KZ651147.1:46008-94020 GCA_001010745.2 Gerris buenoi | reverse complement strand
GACAGACCGACAGACAGACCGACAGACAGACACGGAACCAAAAATGTTCCCTGATGTCTGAAACGGATTTCTGTCTTGGAATTTTTGAAATCGGAGACCTAAAATTTTTTCGTTCTTCGAAACGATCACATAGCTTCCGTTACCTTCGGTAAGCTCGGAAGCAAAAATAAAAAAAATTAAAAAATGCTGGTTATTACAGCAACCACTAAAATATTGACTGAGTTCGTAATATTATAAGATGTAATGTTTTATATACATAAAGATATCCGATAGTGATGTATCGATTTATTTTTCTCTAAAATGAAGGAGAAAACCCGACATTATGTAAAATAATTACTGTAATACAAGAACGAATGGAGGGTTAGCCTAACGTTAAGGCGGAAAAAATATTTGTTTATAATTATAGATGGTTTATTACGTCGGGATTCATATAAAATCTCTGGCGTAGTCTTCTCTAGAAGATCTAAGCTGATAAGATTTGGTTATATCTGCCATATCAAATCCAACTTCTTCTTTTTTATGATTATGATAGGATTTTTTTTACTTATTTTGCCACTTAAAAATAACTTTTGGATAAAGATACAACACTCTTGTATGAATAGAAGTAACAATATCGCTCTACTTTCACAGTTAAGAATTTTAGGACGGCCAAAAATACTAACTTTATCTATTTACAGAGACAAACAACGATTTTTAATACCTACATTTTTTAGTAAAACGAAAACCGACACTGCAATGATGTGTGATAAAGATCGCTAAATTTATTAAAGCGGACCTAAACGTTTAAAATAAAGAAAACAAAGTTTTTACCGATATCTTACGTTTTGAAGTAATAAAACTTCTAACACATCGTCTAAAGTGCAATTGAAACAGACATGTAATATTTCAAACTGATACAAGCAGAAGTTTTTGAGTAGGGAAGATATATTTTATAATATTTTAAATTAGTAGGCCAGATAGGTATAGTCTTATTTCCATCCAACTACAAACATACTCTTTAACTATTAACTCATCATGATTAACTTTTTTATCTAATGCATTTCCTTTAATTTTGCCTTAACTCCGCTAGGTACAAACAGTTAGTTACTTTTATCTTTGTCTCTTTTCTAACTCCGCCATGTAAAAGTAGCCAGCAATGTATACGTACTTGGCACTTTGATATTATAATTTATATTTAATTAAAAATGTAAGAAACTACGTTCCTACTGGGTGTCCCGCGACACCACACGTATTTTTTTTATAATACTTCTACTGAGGGATAGATTAGGTGTAATAATATTAACCCTTTTTTTCTTTCATAAGACATTTCGACTCTTTTATAGGATCACCTTCAATCATCAATCAACAAAATAATAATAAAAAAATCACAGGGAAGTACTTAGACCAAGTACTTTTTAGGGTTTTGTAGATGAGTAAGCATACCCATTATGTAAATAATATTTTTTTGTCTTCAATCTAAAAGTCCCGGGTTCGATCCCCCAGGGGGTCACAATGTTTTTTATCAGTAATAAACCAATAAGGAACGCAAAATTTAAAAAAGCAAATATATATTTGTGTCCTACTCTTCAGCAGCTTTCATTTGATACCCAACTCAAAATTTTAAAAAAATAAAATTTTGGGCAAATTTTAAATTTTCGCGCCTAAAATTGGCAATTTTTAAAATTTTTCGATGCACTCCCGGAATTTACATCACCCCACAATAGGGTATTAGTATGAATTATTTTGAAATTTTACATCCAGCCGTTATATGGTAGTTGAGGGGGGGCAATTTTGGGTGTATTTTGATTTATTTGACCAATAAGGAAAGCGAAATTTAAAAATTTATTCATATATTCGTAATCTGCTATTCAGCAGCTTTCATTTGATACCCCACTCGAAAATTAAAAAAAATCTAAATTTTTGACTTTACCGCATTTTTTCGAATTGCGCATGCGCATATTAAATTTTTAACTTTTGTGTATATGTCCTGTGTTTGGGCCCGGAAGTTACGCCAGTGTTATAAATTTCAGCATTTTAGCTTAAATGGTTCGGGCGCTATGAGCCAAAGAGCGACGGACAGACAGACACATCACCCTCGGCATAAGGGTTTTGAGAAGTATCTACAAAACCCTAAAAATATTTAAAACAGAAAAGTGTGCTAACTTACTATTTGCTAACGTACCAAGTATGGATTAACGAAATTTACTTTAGTCTTTGATAAAATTACAGTGAATAAAGTGTGTAAGTCAATTAGTGTGACACAGAGCTTTCTCACTTCCTAATATATTGGACGATTGCTCACATGAGATTTAGATCGGAGATCATACTTATTTCAAGGCGATATTAAATTTGCGCAGACGGTTGGAATTAATATTAGAATCACCTGTGAGTGAAGAGAATTACAATTTCGACAAATCATCCAAATTTCTTTAAAATTGAATAAGTGCTTTATAAGTGTTAATAAAAGCAAGTTTGTACTCATGCGGAAGGAAGCATCGGAACAAAAACGTATAGGAACAACAACAATATAGGAACAACAACGGGGCTAATTGAAGCGAGCGTAAGCGAGCTTCTTACATTCAACGAAATATGCATCTTGGATGTCTGTCTGTTTGTCTGTCTGTCTGTCCGTAACGTTTACGTGTCCGACGATAACTTGAGTAAAAATTGACCGATTTAGTTTAAATTTGGTATACATGTTCCTTTTACTAATACTCAGGCTAAGTTCGTTGGACAGTGTGATCCGTCTAAGAGTTCGCGCGCAATGCTCGCGTAAACATGAGCTTGAAATTTAAAATTGGAATTTCAGGACGGTAAAAAATTCTATTATCTCCTACTCGATGAGAGTACATAAAACATTTTTTTCATATAACATTTTTTAGTAAAACCAACAACGACACCGCTATGAATTAATAAAGATCGCTAAAACTATTAAAGCGGACCTAAACGTTTAAAATAGAGAAAACAACTTTTTTACCGATATCTTGCGTTCTAACGAAACGATTTTAATAAAACTTCATATGCATCGTCTAAGGCACAATTTAAACCGGCATGTAAAATTTCAACTTGATACAAGCAGTAGCATTTGAGTTATGAAGTGATACATTTTATAATAATGGAAAAGGAGAGAGGTGCGGTTAGAGTTTTTAGTTTAGAGGAATAGTAAGAATGCGGGGTGGTTCCTTTCCCTTACTACTGCCGCTGATCTACTACTATACCCATTATTTATCAACTCATCATGATGCATAATTATCTATTTTTTCAATATTCAATACACATTTATTACTATTACTATACGCTCGCTTCAATGATAGAGCCACGCGATGCCTAGTTATAATCTACAATTTAAATTTCATCAAAATCGGAAGAGTGAAACACAAGACCTACAGACAGATACGAGATTAAACATATTCTCTTAAGTCTGAAAAAGATTTTTATAAAGTATTTCTTTATTCAGTAAAATTTAGAAAATAAATATATATATTTCAGTATAAATAAGTTAAAATATAGTTGTACAAGCCCTTTAGGAGGTCTAGGCCCTTCAAGTGCTGTTATGCCATATAGAGTAGGTATTTTTTTTTTCTTGTTTTTGAATTCGGAAACAAATAAAAATCGTTCAAAATTTAAATTATCACAATGCTTCCAGCACCTTCGGTATGCTCGGAAGTTAAAAAATAAGTTAATCAATTTAACCAAAAAACAAACCATTTAATTGTATCTTTGAGGAAAAATAACCGGCTAATCTGTAGAGACCGGGGCCCACTTCTTATAAGGTTAATTTTTTTGTACTTTGGACCTCTACCTTTTCACCTCTATACGTTTTCTATATTCAGGAAGGTTGTTTTTCTTCAGAACAGGAGCGGAGCACCACAAAACGGTGCAGAGCGGGCATAATGATATATCTATATCGAATATTATCGAAAAGAGCGACAGCGATATCAGCATTAAAACTAACCTTTCAAGGAATTGCCCCCGGTCTCTATAGATTTACCAAATAACTTACATAGGAAATTATTTTGCTTAGAGGCAAAGGAAACCTGAAATCTTAGAAAGCAAAAATAACCATATAAATGAGGGTAAGGTATATGAAAATAAATTAACTCAAAGTAATGTAGGTATATACTCAAAATAATGTACCTACTTAAAATAAAAATTTAAAAAAATAAGAAAATTCGACTTACAGAACGATAAGATAACAAAAAGTTTGAGTTTTAAATAAGTAAAATACAAGTAAAGAAGTAGAAGTTTAAAAAGTTTAATTAGATTGACAGTTTGAGCTACAAGAAAGCAAAATTTGTTAAGGAACGAAATAAATAGGATTCTCTTACTTGGTGGTACAATTTAAACTCAGATCTACTCATGATTTTCCCCTCTTGACGAAAGGTGAGGCAAAATAACAGTGATTATTCAGTAAAACGTCTACTGCACACAAGTTTATTTAACAATGAATTATTATATTCTTTGAGTTTTACTAAAAGAAAAACATTTGCTTTTGTGGTATGGAAATAAATTATTTACAATATAAAGAGTTCAGCTTTTATTCATTTCAGTAGGGCTTACAAAATAAAATAAACTTGATTATAAAAAACAAATTTTTAAAACAATACAGTGGAAAACACAAGGAAAGAATTTAGAACATTCATGGTTCTTAAAAGATTCAGTTAATTTTACGGTAGTACTCACTGAGGTGCAGTGACACACGGCAACATTTTACAGTTGGTTGCAGTAATTAGGGGATTGACAACAAGTCAAGACCAAACACTGCGACGCGCGATGATTAATAATTATAAATTACTAGCAGGATGCCCGCGCTCCGCTACAGTGTGTTTTTTTTTAATTTGATGGATTAGAAACTTAACTCAAGAAACATTCAAATTATTTTAGTAAGCGAGAGTATCTAGATGCCGCAGTTCTGCATCCCTCACACGTTATTGCTATATCCCTTTCTTTTAATTAATATAATTTTCTAAATCCCTAATTAATAATTTACTCTAATAAGGACTCTAGTAATTGGAAAAGTTTTAAAACTTAATCTTCCGGGAAAAGTAGAGGTATTTTTCTTCTGTATCCTTGTATTCTTGGGTGGGAATTATATTATATTAAAATATACTAATCAAGTATTAACTTAGCTCAAGACTTAATTAGACTAAAATCCCCCTTTTTTCATTCTGCCCCTTTTTACTTTAGCTTTCAGTTGATGAAAGAATTTTCAATAGTTCCAGAGGTAATGTCTACAAACATAAAACTATCGATAATAATCTATATATATAAAGATGAAAGTCTGTGGATATGTGGGTGGGTGGGTATGTATGTCCTTTATACAAATCTACAGTTCCATTCCGATCTCGATGAAAATTTGCACACATGACCTTCAAAGCAAGGGAAAGGGCACTGTCTACATGAATTTTCGAAATTTAATTTTTGGTACCCAGGAGTACGGGGTAGAAGTAATGGATACGGGGTCAAAGTAATAAATACCCTTCATGATGCATATGGTTGAAAAGCTCATTGAAAGTACATTAATTGTTGTTATGTACAGTTTTGTCATATTTTCATTTAGGAGGGGGGTAAAGTGGAAAAAATATGGTATGTATGTAAGTATGTGGGTATATGTCCTTTATACAAATCTACAGTTTTATTTCAATCTCGATGAATAATTTCACTCTTTTCAATAAAAACAAGATCTAGGTCACTGCCTACATGAGAGTTCTAAAATAAAATTTTGGTACCCAGGGGTACGGGGTACAAATGTCAAAGTAATGAATAGCCTTCATGATACATATCGTTGAAAAGCTTTTTGAGAGTACAGTAATTGTTGTTATTTACATTTTTTTCATATTTTTATTTAGGAACGGGTAAAGAGGAAAATACAAGAAAAATATTTCTATAATCAATAAATATAAAGAAGAGTGTAGAGTGTCTTTGGGTATGTGGGGTTCTTTATACAAATCTTTAGTTTTAACCTTCGAGGCAAGAGGAAGGTCACTGTCTACATTAGTTTTCGAAATTTAAATTTTGGTGCACAGGGATACGGGGTAGAAAAATACAAGTCAAATATATCCCTCATTATGCATGTTATTGGAAAATTCTTAAATAATGTAGTAATTGTTTTTATGTACACTTTTGTCATATTTTTATTTAGGATGTTTTCAAAATTTATTTTTGTCCAGTTTTTATCCAAAAATTAAGAGATTTATTAGTGGTTTGACATGATCCAGTTAAAGAAAGTAAGGTTTGTAACATAATTCCCTCATCACAACAATTTTTTATACTTATTTATTTAATTACAATGTTCTGATACTTTTATAATATACATTTAGGTATCTTCTTCTTTATTGATATTATAGTCACTTAGGTCTTAATTTTTGTATACAACCCGGGCTGCGCCGGGTACTTCAGCTAGTAATTATAATAAAATAAAACATAGACTATGGCACTCGAGAATAGTATAGCCCCTTATCAATGAAATTTTCAGAATCGGATCATTAGTTCTAGAGTTACCGCCTATACAAACATAAAAATATCGATAATAATAATTATAATTAAATAAAAAAAAATGTCACTCGGGAATAGTGTAGCTTTCTATCAGTGAAAGAATTTTTAGAATTGGATCAGTATTTTCAGAGATTACCTCCTATAAACATACAATTTTACCTCTTTATAATAGTAGTAGTCAAGTAATCACAACTAAAACACAGCCTATGTCACTCGGAAATAGTTTAGCTTTCTATCAATTCATAGATTTTCAGAATCGGATCAGTAGTTTCAAAGATTACACTCCAGAATATGCTTCTACAATTTTACCGCTTAATAATATTATCTGAGTAAACACGGGAAGATTTTTTTCCATCGATAAATCGTTTTAATAAATCAATTGATTTGGATAAATCAATAAATCGATAAATAAATAAATAAATCGATTTGAATAAATCGAGACTTTGGAGCAAGCAAGCAGTTTTATCTAAACGATTTATTGTAAAAAATTATTCGGTCAGTTATTTTGGTTCATGTGCGCTGGAAAAACGTTTTATCTTTTAAATTAGAAATATATGTGCGCTGGACAAACGTTTTATCTTTTAAATTAAAAAGATTTGTGCACAATCAGTAATCTTTTGGATTTCTAAAAGAAATCTGACTGATTTTGTTTGCAGTTTAAAACCTACCCATACGTCTCTGTGTGTGTTGCTACACAGATAATTTGGACCAATTTATGTCACAATAAATCGTTGATCTTTCAGTTTTTAAGAAGGATATTAACCAGTAGATTTATCTCTGCGATTGACAAACCTTGATAAAATTGTACAGATAAATCATCTCGCGTGTACATTACCTAGCTATTAGATTAGATTTGTCCAAAGCAGGTCGACCAAATTCGGTCTACACTGCGAAAACATCAACTACAGGGTGGTAAATTCTGTTTATGTACGTTAATTAAGTGTAATCGTAAGTATTACATTGGTAATACTGTGAATAATTAGTCACATCAAAAAGCTACAAAATCGCCTGCATCTCTACCTAAATATTTAAAACAACTAGAGACCGGACGACATAAACAATTTAAAACATTATTGACGTTTGTAAAAACAATTTAGAAAAGATAGTCAAAGTGTATCGACATTTTAAAAACAACTTAGGACCGGACGATAATAAATACATGCTTAACAAGAGTAGGGTCCAATGGTTAAACCAACAGAAAAGGTTGTCAAAAAGTACCTTTATTTCCAAAATCGCCCTAGAATAGAACAACGGAATATATAAGTTTAAGTATTAGTGGGTTATCACAATTTAGATATGGTTTTTAAAAAGTATATACCTACATTTATACAACTAAAAGCAAGTCGAGTAATACTACATAAATTGTCAGGGTGAGTAAAGAAAAATAAACACAACCGTTATAGACATGTTTCTTATATTTATTTCAGAAAACCTATAGCCTCTCAAACTCAGATAAAATCCTTTCTTTAGCCGAATGATGAAGAAAATGTCATCTTCAACATATTTCTAAGCTCTACGTACAATAAAATAAAGCGGAAAATTCTACAGACATATACCATCTTCACATACTTTCACAAAAACCAATCCTTCTTCGGATATTGTGACAACAATAATCGAAAAAAAAGAACTATCAACAGTTATATTTTAGTATAAAAGGTTAGTAGGAGAAGAAAAAAAAAAAAAAATCTCGTCTATTTTTGGTGTAAAGCCTCGGGTTTAAAAATATACAGCAGTTGAAAGTTATTATTTAGATATTTTTATTTATATTAGGAGCATATGGTAGTTATTTATAGTTGTAAAGCGATTCTGTTAACTTAAATAATAGTTTGAAGAATGTTAATATCTATATAGGTTTATAAACATATTCAAACATATTCACCAGTGTCCTGTTAACGCTTAAGTTAAGATTAAAATTTCCAAAAATGTACTGGTAGATAGATATTTGATAAATGTTTACATTCCCGTTTGTCAAACCTCATTAAATTTTAAGTAAATAAACGCTTTAAATATAGCATATCCTTTGTTTACAGTGAGCGAGAAAAAATAAAAGTAGGTATTTTAAAGCAAAAATATAAAACATAAGTACATTACAACAATTATTATTATACATTACTATTATTTTTACATGACATTATTATATACGACAAACATATCTATTTATTTACTAATGGAATAGCTCTCCCGCTTCGCATTTAAATGAAACAGTAAACAGTGTACCATTGTTCATCTTAAATAATCTATTTGAAAATATTATAATCTACTTCAAAATAAATTCGAATTAAAAGAAGATGACATAAGAATTATATATAACACTTAATATTAAGGCTATGAATAGAATTAATATGTTCAAAACAAACAGAATAGATTGACTTACGCATGTGAGTGAAGAAAAACACGCTCTGGACTTTGACTTTACACTCATGAAAAAAACTGCACTCTAACACCGAATTAACTATAAATCAATTATTAAGTAAAGATACCAATAAACTATGATTTAATTGAAAAGAGAAATCATCAAATATACTAAAGTATTTACAGTTTAAATAAAACAAACGAAAATATAATATATTAAACATGGCCGCCGTGCCAATACTAACTTTCGAGCCACGTCTTACCCATAACCTCTACCAATCAGTGTTACCACTTTCTTTACTTTTGACAAACAATTAATAGATCTATTATTATTATTGTCAATGTATAATTGATATTATAATTTTATTATTATTATATCAATATTATTATCATAATTTGTATACTATATATTAATCATATTTTAATTAAAATAATATATAAATAAAAATATGTTAAGTTACAAAACGTTTTTATTAGAGTTTTAAATAATAAAAAGGGCTTTCTTAATTTTGTTTTATTTCAATGACTATGAAATTAAACTTGATTTTTATTGTGTATTCTATTTATCATTGAAGCAAATAATACTAATTATTACAAATAAAAATCATATTTATGTAAGTTGCTATGCATTATTAAAACATTATTCTCTTATTACGGTACTATAATACGCATTAACAGTAAACTTACATTTCTGATAACAGACACAGACTTTCTTTTTATAATTTTACTAAACTTTTGAAACCTTTTTGATAGCCAACTCCTTTCTTATTTATATTTTTAGATCTGAGAAATGGATTAACACTATTTTTAACAATTTATATTGTAATATTTTATATCTACGATTGATACGAAATGTGAACGTTGAATCTCTGTTTAGATGCGTAGAAAGTGATTCTTTACGTACTTGTATTCATTACGCATACGCGTTTTATAATTCCTCTTTATTCTGCCCTAGTTCGTTAAAAAAGAATTCTTAACCTTAACACACGATTAGCGAGTTTGTTTACATTTAACAAAACTAATCTGCTGTTTGATAAAAGTAACTGTTTATATCGAGTTTTTAGTGAAAAATAAAGATTGATTTATGTCATAATGACGAAAATGAGGAGAATACAAGAAATGAATTAATGTCATCTTTATCAAAAGAGAAATTCGAACTTACATACAGGAATTATTTTAATATTTTATTCTTTACTTATTATTAAAATCCAACAATCGTAGATAAAGTACGGGACGCAACTCGTGCGAAAACGACATTTTGCTTTGCTCTTGTGGTTTTTACTACCCTCGTTTTCGCTCGGGTACAAACTTCACACTCACACTCGCATGCAAAATGCTACTTTCCGCTCTAGATGCATGTACTATTAAATAACTTGCGCTGATAATAATTTAAAAAAACAAATTAGAATAATTTATGAGAAAGAGTTGTCTATAGATGATTTTTTATTTTTACTTGACTACAGTCTATAAGATTAGAGTTGGAACAATCAAAAGGCGGGAAAATTTTGAGGGAAACGATTTTATTAGTCCCCCATGTTGAATGCAACTTCAAAAAAAAATGCTCTACTCTACCCCTGTTCCACAAAAAAAAAATATAACATGGCAACACCGATTTTCCCTTTTTATAACCCAAAACTACCTCCACGTTTGTTGTTTCCCGCCGTATTGAATAAATGTGGTTGCCTTAGCGTAGCAATATTTTTCTTCAACTAAGTTTCTCATAACCATTTCTTAATCCTTTAATAATAAATTCGTCAAAAAATGAAAGACCAATGCATAGAACTTAAGTTTCACTTCTAATGCGTGAGAGCCTTACACATATTTTTTTGGATAATTGAGAGATGTCTAATTATACATAAATCTAGATACAGTCATTGCTGCAAGTGAATAAGTTAAAATATACAAAGAATAAAAAAATGATGTCAAAAAGAACGTCTAAGAGATACAAAAAATAAAATAAAAAGTGAATGTAATGGAGACTGATGCTCCATTGTGAGTAAAGAATGAATAAAATATCTCACAGAGAAATAAATGATACGTCATGAAGGTATATAAGAGTTAGAGTGATGTAAAATGGTTGTTTAGATGTGTTAGAGAAGTTCTCTACCTGTTAGACCTTGATTTAGTATCTCTGTTAGACCTGAGCTTAGAGAAGCTTTCACGTGAGATTGATTGCCTCCTGTGGCTAACCACAGTTTGCTCACACCTCCACCTAATGTAACACTTTACTATTACCTAATGTAAACCATTGTAAACCTTCACATCAAGCTTCGTTCAACACATCTAAACATGCCCACACATAAGATGAAACTCTATGATATTTTTAGAGTGAGAGGAAATTATAAGTAATATTTTTGTCTGTTAAATACTGATGTCGTGCTTAGCAAAGGTAATGGAAGCTACGTGATTTTAAGGTGTCCGATTTCAAAAATTTCAAAACAGAAATACGTTTCAGGCATTTTTGTAGTGTCTGTCTGTCAATCTCTGTCGCTCAATTTTTGCGAACCATCATATCTTAAAAACAACTATTCTGATTTTATTGCAATTTGGATGGTAGGTGATAATTAGACCATTGTTAGTCCGATATAAGTTTCAACCTAATGCGCTAATTTCTATCTCTTACACATGCGCACTAACATACTTTTACTTATATCTATATATCTTCAAAAGTACATATCTGTTTTTTATGAAATTTTCATGGTTCGTAGAAAGTAGCCTGCAGATAGCTCCATCAAAACAATTTTGAAAGATTTAAAAAACGGGGGAAATTAAATAATTTTAATATATATGTATTTTTTATAGATGAATTTTATGATAGTTGTAATGAATAAATTCACATTAAATAATTTTGTTTAATAAATTTATAATAATAGGTTTTGACAGTATAAAATCTAAATAATTGATTCAGCCTCAAGTACACGGGGCGAGTTTACAAGATACAAGCCGGATTTTATACAAGCAGCTCGTTAACTAGCTTACTCGATGCACTCGCTCCATTAGCTGCTACTAAAAAAGCTCTGGAAAAAGTTAATCTGCCGGCGACTTTACAAGCCACTCACCAGCTTTTTACAACACAAACAGGAAATTGTCACAGCACACGCTAGCTGAAATGTTCACTTCTACACGCTAGCTACTTGGCTACTGAGCGTGTGGAAAATTTCGTGTGGCACGACAAAACAATTCAACAAATTCCAAGACAGAAATCCGTTTCAGACATCAGGGAACATTTTTGGTTCCGTGTCTGTCTGTCCGTCGGTCTGTCGTTCAATTTTTTCGAACCAACATATCTTAAAAACAACGCGTTCAATTTGAATCAAATTTTGGTGGTAGTTCATAAACAGCCCATTGTTGGTCCCATATAAGTTTCAACCTTCTGCTCCTATGTTTTTCTCTTCCACATGCGCACAAACATACATTTATTTACACCTGTAGATTCAAAAGTTCTTATCTGATTTGAATGAAACTTTTATAGTTCATCGAAACTAATTCGCAGATAGCCTCAGATTATTTTGAACTGACTACGCTCTTTAACTTATGCTAAATTGAAACTTTAATTCGGGTGAAATATCAAACCAATTTTGACAAATTAAAAAAAAACGGGGGAAACAATTAAACCAATTCTACAATAATAGACCGAGAGCTGGCTACATGAGAAATGTTCTCATAAGGTACATGGATAATTTTTATTACAAAATAAACCTTTGGAGCAGACGATCAAAAAAAGCATGTCTGCCACGCCAAAGCGGGGGGNAAAATAACCCCGGGAATCGATAGAGGATCAAATTTAAAAAAAAAAATGCAGTATAAGGTTTTTTTGTTGAATTAATAATTTTTGAGTTCATATTCACCATCGAAATCTTGCAATTTTCTTTGAAAAAAAAAAAAAAAAAAACGTTTTTGAACGCTTTTTTTAACGAATAACTCAAAAAATATTAATTTTACAAAAAAAACTTTATACTGCATGTTTTTCTTAAAATTTGATCCTCTATCGATTCCCGGGGTTATTTTGTGCAAAGGAATTTCCACCCCCCGATAAGGGTGGCAACCCCCGCACGCCCCCTTAACCCTCCCGCTTCGGAGTAGCAGACATGCATTTTTTTGATCGTCTGCTCCAAAGGTTCATTTTGCAATAAAAATTATCCATGTACCTCATGAGAACATTTTTCATGTAGCCAGCTCTCGGTCTATAATGTTTTGTAAAAGCATAATATCAATAAAATACGTGGATAGGATGCGAGAAAGCTATATACCACACCAATTGGCAGTCTATTTTTTAATTATAATTGTCAATTTGACAAAAAAATTAATAAATAAATAAAACTAGCTAACATATTGTAATAAAAAACATAACAATAACATATTATAGCACCCGGCCCGCGTCGCACCGGCGCGGCATTGCCTGCGAGGTAAGCGCCGCGTTTCCTTGGCTGTGGGGGACTTCGTAACTTTTCGGGAGACATTTTAGCGGGAGCCCGGCCGCCGAGGTTTGACACGGCCCGTGGCGCACTCATCGAAGGGATCATCGGGGCGCACTCATCGGGCGGCTCCGAGGGACCTGGCCGCCTGCCAACGGGTTTGTGGACTTAGTAATTTTCTCGGGAGGGTTTCTAGCGGGAGCCCGGCCGCCGAGGCTTGCCGCGAATCGAGGGGTCGTCGGGCGGGTGGCAGCACCCGCAGAATTATACTCAAAATCTCACTCATACAACAAATATAAGATTTATCTCAAAAACTCAACATTATGTAGCGGGTTCTCTTGCAAAGTAAATAACTTAGAAGGTAGGGAAAACACAAAGAGCTTATGAGGGGTATAGCAAGCCAAGAACATAACCTTCGCTCTAAATAATACTTTAAAACTAAACATTGGAGGCAGCAGATGCTTCTTCCAAGAGGTAAATCATATTACCTTAATTAATTAAGATAAAATTAATTTTATCTTAAAAATTGAGAACTCCACGTCATATACTGCAAGGGATGTAAATAAAAACGAGTGTAATACTTAGTAAAATTAAATCTACTCAACCTACCACATCTATTCTTAAATATGTATATTCATAATTTGAAGGGTACATTCAAGCGTATTTTTGAGAGGTAAAATATCAATGATATCCACGAAGCAACGTTCTTCATAGCTTAAAATCCTTACTCTTTTCTCATATTTCATATCCCCCCCTCCCCCCACTTCTCTGTAGTACTTTCCTGTTCCCCGTACGTTGTTGGTATTCTTTTGAAGTGATCCATACAACCTTTAAAGGGCGCCTTCATGTTTATTTAGGTTTACCCCTACATACTAGTAGTTATAGTTACTTACTTTTTAATGAAATTTTCCAGGTCTCTATGTTTATGACCGATTCTACGCCACTGTCGCCACTTCGACTTTTATTTGCATTTTAATTTACTTCTCTGATACTCTTGTTCGTATACGTCTATATTTGAGATCATTTCTGACCAGTTTATTTATTATTCTATGATACACCTAGCTACGAAAAGCTGCAGTTTGCTTATAATTGCTTTTTTATTCTTCAGAATTCCAATTCATATAAAATTATTGTTCAATTTTAAAAAAGTTGCATGTTGCACGTATCATAGGTGCAATCTAAAAGAGCACAAAGCAATTACATTTTTTTCTTTAAATTTATTTCCAGTGATTTCCTTAGTTCTCTTTAGTTTCTTGGAGGTTTCAACTAAAAACAAATTTATTCACAAAAAAAAATTATAGCAACTCAGACATACGTAGATGCGAATTTATCCCTTATTTCTCTAAATAATTAAATTAAAATGCCATGACATAATTTTTAAAAACGAATTTATTATATTATTGAGAAGGTTGTAACAGGATATTCAAAAAGATTAAAAAATATTTATAATAAATTTAAATTGTACCCTTTTTTAATATTTTGTATCAGTTGTGGATCTTTTTTGGGTAATAAAAAATTGCACTCAGATTTTTATAATGAGTGGCAGCGTTTCGACATTACCTGCCATTTTCAAGCCTTCTCTGATGACGTATGAGATTCGGTGTAAAAATGGAACCACAGTGGTTTCTACTATTTTATAAACATTTTAACGATCCTCCCAATAGCCAATTAGAAGGTATGTGTTAAACATTAGTAGATTTAACTGAGTATTGTTACAATTTTTGGAGTTTGTGTCTTAATAAAATCATATTTTTATAGGCTTGAAAATGGCAGGTAATGCCGAAACATTGCCACTCAATATAAAAATCTTAGTACGATTTTTTATTACCCTAAAAGGACCCACAACTGACACATAAAATATTTAATTTAATTTGTATATAAAGTATAAGAATAAATGTGAAACACGAATTTATTATTTTATTGAGAAGGTAGTAGGTAACAGGATATTCACTAAGATTAAAGAAAAATTAAGATTAAGAATTGATCATTTGTTGAGTAAGTTTATAAAATTGTAGCTTTTTCTTTTTTAAAAAGAAATTCTATTTTCTCACAGACAATATAAACCCCTTTTGAATACTAATTCTAATGAATTCAAAAACTATTTAAATTAATTAAAACTTAACAGTTGTTCAAAAGCTAAGATAATAAAAAAAAAATGCTTAGATGAATGAAAAAGAAATAAAATTTTATTTTATGTTGCTAAGTATAGGGAGATTGCAGTGTTGCCAGTCATTCAATGATATTTTAATATGTAAAAGAAAGAAAAAAAAAAAAAAAAATAAAAAAATTGATACGATATTCCCTCTATTATTGTGGGAACTAGATTTTTTCGAGAAAGCGATGTATACACAGTTCAATTGGTATTTAAATAGAAAAAATTATACTATATTTTGGCAAAAATCATTATAAACATCTTCCACAATTTGTCAAAGGTGTTTGGAGGACACCGCAAATTGAGGACACCGCAAATTTATAGGTTAAATTCTTTATTTTATGTTTCTTCTCTGGGAAATAATATAGCAGAATATGTCAAATAAATTCGATCAAAAGCGGAATAGCAGTTAAGGCTATTCACAACACAAAGAAGATAGAAATATCTTCCTTTTATGAAATTAGTAACTTTTGATAAATGGTTTATCAATAGGGCATTTTGATTTAAGATGGCGGCCATATATAGATAAGTCATCGTATTTGCGTATGTTCTTTATACAAATCTACAGTTTTAGTATGATCTCAATGAAAATTTGCATACTTGACCTTCAAAGCAAGAGGAAAATGGAAAATCACTGTCTACATAATTTTTCTAAATTTTGGTGTACAGTGAGCGGGGTACAAGTAATGAATACGGCCAAAGGAATGAATACCCTTCATGATGCATATTGTTGAAAAGTTCTTTAAGTACAGTAATTGTTGTTTTCATTTATGAGGGGGTTGAATGGAAAAATACAGCTATATCTTATATAAAAAGAAGAGTGTCTGTGATGTCTTTTATACAAATCTATACAGTTTTATCCCAATTTGGGGAATATTTACACTCTTTTCCTTCAAAGTAAGGGGATAATCACTGTCCATGAATTTTCGACATTTAAATTATGGTACACAGGGGTACGAGAAACAAATGAAAAAGTAATGGATACCCTTCATGATGCATATCGTTTAAAAGCTCTTTAATAGAAAAGTAATTGTTCATATGTATCTACAGTTTTGTCTTATTTTCATTTAGGAGGGTTGTAAAATGGAAATTTATATCTATATACAGGGTGTTTGGTCGAAGATGTAACAAACGAAGAGGGCAGATTCTACCCATCATTTGCAACAAAAAACACTATATATATACCATGGGTCAATTCTCAATAGTTTCGCCACAATAATTTTTTTTGTTATTTTCCAAGGTAAGTCCATCTTACTTTAAAAAATCGATTGCTGCACCTAAAATATTGATGATAGAGCTGTAATAAAGGTACCGTTGGAAAGAGGAGAAAATTTCAGTTTAGAAAATGTCTATTTCAAATGCCTTAAAGGAACAAAACATATCCATAAATTTCATTTTATTGTAAATTTTATCAAAAAAATTAAAAATTATTTTTGTTTTAGCCTGTAATTTTGCCAAAAGGGCATGAGCTACAGTTTACCAAATTTCAGTAAAACTTTTCCATTTATTCCCCTTCAATTTAAGTACCATAACACTATTAGTTGATATGCATATTTTTTGAGTTATGATTGAGTTTTTGTAAAAAAACGACCGTAAAAACGCGTACAGACCACCTTACGTTTACTAAGAGGAGATTTCTTAATTTTTATAATCACCCTAATAAGTGAGATGAATGAGCAGATTTTTTTTTTTCACATTAAATTAAAGAGGACTGCAGACCATACTGTCCATAGGTCAATCCTAATTGACCATATGGACTAAGTAAAAGACCATATACTATGCACTATGTAAAAGTTAACTCTTATGATATTGGCTAATGTAAGTTATCATTATAAAAATGAGAAATAGGTATACTTTTTTTTTTCTCAAACTTAATAATGTTAAATGCAATTCTACATTAAAGCATTTGTCCAACAAGTTTTTCTATACAAAACTTATTTCTACAATAGCATTATTATTTTTAGTGTAGTATTATTACTGTTTCCACAGGGTGTATTGAGTTTTTTTGTTTTTTTTAACAATGTTAATCCCCTTATTTTTATTCTTAATGAATAGTTGCATTAAGCATGATTAAGTTTGAAAAAGAAAAAAAAATTAATATTTTCCATTTTTATAATGATAAATTATATTCCGGTCAAATATCATAAGAGTTAAAATTTCCTTTTACATAGTCAATAGGACTATGGTCAATTAGGATGGACCTATGGTCATTGTGGTCTGCAGTACTCTTTAATTTAATGTGAAAAAAAAAATGCTCATTCATCTCACTTATTAGGTAATTATAAAAATTAAGACATCTCCCCTTAGTAACACGTAAGGTGGTCTGTACGCGTTTTTACGGTCGTTTTTTTTACAAAAACTCAATCATAACTCAAAAAATATGCATATATATAGAAGGGGAATAAATGGAGAAGTTTTACTGAAATTTGGCAAATTGTAGCTCATGCCCTTTTAGCAAAATTTTAGGCTTAAACAAAAATAAATTTTAATTTTTTTGATAAAATTAACAATAAAATGAAATTTATGGATATGTTTTGCTCCTTTAAGGCATTTGAAATAGACATTTTCTAAACTGAAATTTTCTCCTCTTTCTAACGGTACCTTTATTTTAGCTCTATCATCAATATTTTAGGTGCAGCAATCGATTTTTTTAAAGTAAAATGGACGTACCTCGGAAAATAACAAAAAAATTATTGTGGCGAAACTATTGAGAATTGACCCATGGTATATATAGTGTTTTTTGTTGCAAATGATGGGTAGAATCTGCCCTCTTCGTTTGTTACATCTTCGACCAAACATCCTGTATATAAAAGCCAACGTATGTGTGTGTGTGTTCGTTATACAAATCTACAGTTTTTAGTCTCAAGGGTACGGGGTACAAGTAATGAATACGGGGTCAAAGTAATGAATACCCTTCATGATTTATATCGTTAAAAAGTTCCTACTTAGTAGGAGTTCCTACTAGTTACTACTTAGATAGTATTTCCTACTAGCTAGTACGTTTTATAAAAACTTTTTCTTGGTCTAAGCTAAGGGGACGTTAAAAAACTGTAAGATGAAATATTTTTTAAACTAAAAGATGAAATACTTCAACCAGCTGTAAAAATCTGTAGTATAGAAGAATGCTCATAGTCACAACAGAACAGCTCATAGTCAGAACTGAAAAACAGAAGTAGTCTCTAGACAATTAGTCGATTGTTTTGTAGAGTAAAAATAAAATAAAACATCTTAAAATAGAATAAACAGTCTAAATCTAATGAAAAAAGTAATAATTTTCATTCAATTTCTGGGCTATGATATTTAGTGGAAAGCCAACACATATAGCTATTAAAATAGTAAAAAAATAAATTATTTTTTCACAGAAAAATAATGAATAGTAATGCAATTAAATTGTTAATAAGGACAAAAGGTTAATTTCATTGGATGAATTACAAGAGACAAATTAGAATTTCCTTTCATTTGCCTTGCCATAGGGAAAGCGTCTGCCAACTTTCGTAAAACTTTACGAGTTTGGATCTTGTCCAAATTGAAGCCAAAAGCTTGTACCGCTTTTCCCCGAAATGTGACTTAATTTCAAACCGTTTACCCTAAACTTTCTCGCGGTTTTATGAGAAGGGGTTTACAGAGGGCACACCAACAAATTTAAGGATTAAGTACCAAACCACATCTGGTTTCGAATCGGAATAATGTGAGGGCACTTAGTGGTTTTCTCTCAAACTCTAAGTTGAACAATTGAAATAGTTTAAGTTACATGTTGAATAAATCAACTAAACAACTTTTTATTTCTTTTAAGAGAACGTATTACTAAATAAAGTTAATAAAAAAAAGAAAATCAATAAAAAAGTAAATCAATTACAGTATCAAATAAACAATGTTGACTACTTCTTTAGATTACTCCTCTGTGATTTTTAGACTAATGCGAGCAATGCAAAATGCCGTTTTTACACGAGTTGCGTACCATACTTTACCTACGATTGTTAGATTTTAATAATAAATACAGAAAAAAATAATAACTTCCTGTATGTAAGTTCATATTTCTCTTTTGATAAAGATGACATTAATTCATTAGTTGTATTTTGCGCCGAATTAATTATTTCGGGTGGCGTATTATTCTCCTCATATTCGTCATAATCACTTAAATCACGAATTGATTTTCACAAAAAACTCGATATAAATAGTTGCTTTTATTAAACAAACAGCAAATTTGTTTTGTTAAATGTAAACAAACTCGCTAATCGTGCGTAAAGTTGAAGAATTCTTCTTCTTTACCGCGCTAGAGTGGTAAAGAAGAGGAATTCTTCAAAACTATGAGATACGCATGCGCAATTAATACAGGTGCGTAAAGAATCACTTTCTACGTATGTAAACAGTGATACAATGTTTATATTACGTATCAATGTAGATAATAGTTATTTACGCACCAAGGGAGGAAACAAAGTCATTACTCCCTGAGCGTTAATGTTGGTTCCCATACTGTCTAAATCCCGAGGCGAAGCCGAGGGAGTTATTTAGATGGTTTAATCCCGAGGCATAGCCGAGGGAGTTAATTATAGCGAGGGTGCTATGACTTTTTGCTCCCGTGGTCCGTACAAGATTTTTCCTCCAGAAGGGTGGAAAACAACACAAACAAACCTAAGATTTCGATTTATCAATTTATTTAGGTATTAAAAACTAAGTTTACAAATGTTTATACCTTTAATTTGTTTAACGACTTTTAAAAACAAAACAAAAAAAAAGTTTTATAACATCTTATTGTAGAAAAAAATAATGTAAATTAAATGTGCAATTCATCAATTCCAACTATGTTTTCTTTGATTTCTATAATAACTTAAAGTTATTATAGAAATCAAAGAAAACATAAAAAAATTTCCTCGGGCCCCTAAAAGCGCGGGGCCCGGGGCGGTTGCCCCTGCCTAAGGGCGGCCCTGATAACTTTCAATAACTATGTAATTATAATAATAACTCTATAACTCAAATGTTTAATAATACACAAAATGTACTACAAAATGACTAACTGAATAATATTTAATTTATTTGTGTTTATCTCTAAAATACGAGAAATCAAAAACAATAATATAACCTGATGGGATGTAACCTACCTCTTTTCTACAAGGACTCTTTTCTATAAGTTTTGTTTAAACTCAGTTATGAAGTCATACGACATTTTAAAATGACGATAAAAATTAAAGTATCACGGCAATCAAAAGTACGTGTCATTTAAACTCTGTAATATTTAATAAAAAAGCTTTTAACCTGTCGAGTCATTGAGTTAAAAAAAAATGCTATTAGTTACGAAACAGGCAACACTGATTTTTTTAAGAATAATAAGTTGGCTCTACTGTTACTTTCCACCACGATTTTTACTTTCCGCCACGATTTTTACTTTCCGCCACGATTTTCACAACTAGGCTGTAATGGGATCCTTTCCTCCCTATAAACTAGGGTGGAAAGTTAATGTTTCCTCCCTTCTGGAGGAAAAATTATTTATTCATACCTTTTTCCAAACAACTATTAAGCCAAAGGGATGTTTAGGTTTAGTCCAACGTACTTTGGGACAAAGGAATATCACACTTCTGCTAATATAAGGTGAGTAAAAGTCTAAAGAAGTGCCAAAATGTTGATTAACATTAATCTAAATGATCACAGACTAATTATATCGAAAAGATATATAGAGCAGATTACATCATTTCGTTTGATTTATCAAATGGTTTCGGCCACTTTATCAGACAACTAGAGAATACATTTTTAGTCCACCAGAGAGACGATTCATTATGTAATTAATCACCATTTATAAAGCCACACATTTTAGGCGAGCACAAATATTGTTCCCATAAAGAAACCATAATTTACGTTAGCGTTAAAAGACGATTTAAAAAATCACAGGGCCACAACTATAACAAGGGGAAAATTCAAAAACCGCACAAAAACTTTACATGCGGATCCGGTTTTCAGCTGAAACCCAGGTTAATGGGATTTTTAGTGGGACTGTTTCATTCTGTTAAACCAGTTAATTTTCCTCTGGAAATTGGACCCACAATGCACAGTATTTGGGAGGTTTTAGCATTTTCCCCCTTGTATAGTTGTATCCTCAATATCTATACCTCGACCACGTTAAACCAAAACGTGGATGCTATTCCGTCGCCCAACCTAAAAAAAACCCAAAATTATTTTTGCTCCTAGTTTATTTTACACGAAATTATATTACTGCGGGACAGGGGATGAGCCATTTTATAAATCTATTGGATCATCACAACGCTCACCTGAGTGAGATTCAAACCTATGGTTATAGTTTGGTTTCTAAATAATTTGGAAACCCCTCGGGCTGCACCAATAAACTCTAGTAGTTCAAATAAATGTAGGGTATTGTTAAACAATGGCACATAAAGGCAATATTTATAAGTACTAAGTAAGGTAAAAAAATATAATAATATTATTCATGAGGGTTTATAAAAAATAATTAGTTTTTCTTAAAACCCATCATTTGTTACTTTTAACCATTCTAAATAAAAGTAGAAGCTTGAGTTCGATCGGTTGACCGTAAATATCTAGTTATCCTTCCACTTTCCATGTTCTCTCCATCTCCGTTCAATTCTTTGTTTTAACAAACACCTTTGTACAAAACTAATGATATTCAGAATGGTTCATGTCATGAAATATAGATTTCGCTAGTGCTATGGGAAAAGGGGGTTAGAGTGGGGGGATTTGTTTCCTTCGCGTCAAAAAAACCTGATATAATCTCCAAAAGGGAGCATTAATCATTCAATTGCATAATCATAATCCTTAGGAATGAATAATTTATAGGTTTATACTGACCTTAGTGGAAGGTTAAAATTATGCAACCATGATGGGAACAAGTCCAGACTTCTGTATACTATTTACTAAAAACTGAAGTATGGATATGGATACAATTTTGAAGCACTTCTAAGCACGATTCCCATCATTTTCCTACTATACTAATGTCTCAGGGATTAAGATAAGTTGCCAAAGTTCTAACTTACGTTACTTAAGTCCGTACATATTACCATAAGTTCTGGTTATACAAATTACGTTTTGCAATTGAACCACCATGAGAAACATGAGAAATGATTAAAACTTAACTTTTTTACGAAGAAAAAGCAGTTATAAACTGAATATTCTCATCGCTTAACAGTAACATTTTTTACTATTTTACTTATATTTTAAGTTTAAATTATGAAGATACTCGTAATTTTATTTTTTCGCGTAGTTGTAACGGTACATTTTAGCTCAAAGATTGTTGTTTTAACAACTGCTCTTAAGTCGTTTAGATACTTGAAGAATGCGTAAGCATTGATACGGTTCGATTTTTCTTGTGGGACATCTTTTAAAACTATTTATAGAGTCTAGGTATTGTGACCAGTTTGCACCGCGTTCCAATCGCCTCGCAGCAGAATATGCGCATGCAGGTAAGGTATGCGGACTTCCCGGTCCGCATGAAAAATCTTTTTTTTCTCCACAAAGGTCGATATATGCGATTCCCAGTATAACATGCAGGGATCTGGGGAAACTTTATTTTGTGTAATCTAGGTATCTAAGGCAAATCTAGGTTGTGTTCTCAATTAAGACTAGATTATAAACGAGAACTTCCGACGTAGTTATATCCACGTTTCTGCTAAACGAAGGAAGATATTGTTTAATAATTATTAAAAACCACACGTTTCCTTGGCCGTGAAAGATATGCATTTTCACAAATTATTCAGAGAACGGTAAAATTTGAATCCTCTTCCTCAGCAGTTTCTCTTGGGGTGTAGATATGAATATTCACAAATAATGCTAGGAACCGCTTAATTTGAATATCTTACACGAGGGTAAAATACCTATCTTTCCCAGGGGTAAAATATCTTGAATAAAATAGTAATTTAAAACAACCTACAAAGAAAGATTGCAATGTAATAATTTATTAATACTAGTATTGCAATAATCAAATTTAAGAAAAAGTACTAAATAAGAAATAGGCAGGAAGTTTTATAGAATCGATCCAATGTCCAATTACCTTTATTGCAATTTAATATAATCTATGTTAATACTTCATTCAAAGAAATCAAACAGTTTTTTAAAAAATTATAATTGTATAAGAAATTATTATACAACATACTAGGGGGCTCCGCCCCTACTCGCTTCGCTCGTCAACCCCCAATAACGGCCCGCTGACCGGCCGCTGCCACGTTAAGGCACTCTAAAGTGAAGCATTAAAATTGATCTTATGTTTCTTTTCAATGTTGACAAATACATACATGCTGAAAAATATCACGTTAGCTATAGACAGTACTGAAAAGGACTGTTGAGAAAATTCCTGAGAAAGACTGATTTAGCGATCTTTTTTGCAAGGTGTGTGCATAGTAATGGAATGAGAAGGGTGAGGTGGAAATACGTGAGTGTGTAGTTAGTACAGCGGCTATATGGTGGGGGAAGCCAGACTTCTATCTACTTCCTTTGTCTCTCCGACATTCCTATATACCTCCTTTCAACTTCTCCCTTACCTCTCTGATCACCCTCACTCTTTCTAAATGTAGTTTAGTATCTCACTCTCAAAGCGCCCTCCTTTCTCCCCCTTTTACTCCTATCGCATTCTTTCACACAGGTTTTGTATTGCACTCTCACTGAACTCGTTTGTTTACAAAACTTTTTTAATATTATAGATAGATAATTTTAATACAAATATGACTTCTATAAGTTATTGTGAGGTATAAATAAATTAATTAACAATATTTTTAATAAATCAAATATACCTGAAGCTATTTAGACGTAATACTGAAGAATGGCAAATACCTATATTAATAGTTACGATTTAAATTTTAACAATGAAATAAAACAACGAAAAGAGCATTTTCATTTTAAATTATAAATTAGAGTCGTCATAACCGAATACATTATGTGGTCATTACGTTATAAAGTGCACAAGTCATATTTAGCATTATTGTTAGCACTGTCAACTAAATCTGACGCTCTGGACAACGTATCGTGCAATTAACATTTCGCAATAGATTTGTGATCGATTAGCCGAGGGGAGGCTTGAGACTTGAACTGAATCGGCATGAAAAATGAGGGAGGGAGAATGATTGAGAAATGTTCTATCGGCGAGTGATTGTTTTGAGTGATTGTTCACCTGCGCTAAGTGGCCAATCTCATTGTATGCTGGATTATTCGTTTAATATAATTACTTTGAGCTGAAGTTGTTGGGTTATTCTTTCATTTTCATATATTTATAATTTTATACATATACATATTCGTCTTTACTGATAAAGATTCACTTGGTGATGCAATTCCACGGGTAAGAGGTAGTTGGGAGAGCAGTCGGTTCGTCTATCAACAAAATTAAACAGCATAGGGGACGTCGTCACAACTTGGATGGATGACGGATCTAGGTACAATTTTGGATTTTACCGGAAAACTAATAAATTAACGATCACAAATCAGAATCATCAAGTACATTAGACTACTATTTGTTCCAAACATACTATAATAGGAACTAATATGCGGATTAATAAATGCCAATAAGTAAAGAAAAGTTTGATATAAACAATCTTAATTATTACACAGCCTGAGTAAAGTATATTTTGGTCACGACTATTTCATAGCAAGCAGTTCACAAGATTTGCAAAAGCCCGATCTAACAAGTATCTTAAAGACTATAATAATAGCTTTATTCCAGGTTAAAGCAAATTATATTGCGACTTAAAACAACAAAGATATAAATAAGAGGAGATTCTATTTTCTTGACAGTTAAAAAAAGAAGTTATGCAATTTTATCATCTAAAATTAGTAACATTTCCGAGGAATGTCTTACTTAATGTTCAAATACAACTGCCCCTTTGTTTTACTATCGAAGGGTTATTTGCGGAGTTTGTTATTACTGAATGTCACGGGACACCTGCATTAGACAGGCTTCCGCTTCCTCTTTGTATCGATTCAGTTGTTAAACCAAGGGTTTCTTACAAAACCGGAGAGAGTAGCGCATCCTTCTACAAAACGCTTTTCCACTTTCTCTTTCTCCACTCTTTTTGTACGGCTATTTCTTTAAACTAGCAGTAATAGTTTTATTTACATTTTTTCTGTTGCTAATCCATTAATAGTTTTTTGAATTAATGATTTTGGATTGAGAATAGTGCAGGCACGGTAGAGTAAATTAGCTTGGATGGAACGAAATCGTGAAACGAAGTTTCCGTTTCGAGAGTCGTCTAAGTGATAGATTTTTTTGACAGGAATTAACTGATGACAGTAGGTACGGGGTCACATTTAACCAACCCCACTCCTGACCCCTTACGTCATACCCCCACTCCTCAAGGCCACGCCCAGAACTTAAGTGTAAGTTCTTCTTATGCGGGAATCTCACACAATTGTTTTGTTTTGTACAAATTTGTTAACGGTTTTGTTAATATTGATTAATTAATTTAACAAGCAGACTTTATTTAACATTTCTTGTATAACATGCAAGTGATATTTTATCTTCACATGATATTATGTAATATACTTTTAAATAAAATGTTTGGTCTCAATATAATATCAGTGTCAATAATAAAATAAAGTGATCGAAAGTAGAAGAAGTAGAAGTAGAGTAAAATTATTTGTAAAGGATTGGTAGGAGTGATAAGAAGAGCAACATTGATAAAACAGGGATAGAACAAAATGGTTTACCAAATTTAAAGTTTTGCCAAAACGTAATATCATCAATTAGAATGAGACAATACATTTTTTGGTAAAATAGTGTCAACTTTAGACTCAATTAGTCATAGTATCCAAGCATTGACGCACGATCACGTTGTATAGTTAATTATATTATATAACTGTTAATGTAAATTATTCTTCGTTTTAGCTGAAATTATAAATGATAATAAGCGAAGCTTATCTTTGAACTCAGCACACCTGGCACTAAGGTCTAAACACCGAATAATAATTGTAAAAGTAGAAAAAGATAATGTCGAACCGCAAATTAACTAAATGGTATTCTACGATTATTAGACTTATCGCGAAAGACATAAAGTTTCACGATGTTAACTCAAAATCAAAGATTTATATTTGTACTTCAAATCACACACCACATTATACCCAGCTGTGTTCGATTTGGCCGTAAACGACTTCATTTTCAATCGTTACCTAAAAAGAAAAGGCTATCCTCGAAACGTGTAAACGATCTTGGGGTTTTCCAAGCGTTAAAAGAAAAAGTAATGGATGTTTTGGTACTAGTGCAATGGAAAGAAAACAGTTGTAACTAAGTAGCTAAGTTTGCAGTATTACGGCATCACATTAGAAACCCTTTAGCCCTTGTTAAGTAGAATTCTAAGACACTTAACCAACCTTATCGTCGTTTCTGCAGCTCCAGTAAACACCATTAACATTTTAACCGTCTTTAACACTTGAAGAATTAAAGATAAAGTCTTTTCACCCTAGAACCATTTTGGATAAGAAACAGTTCAAACTCCGACCAACAGAGGAAGAAAAAATGGTTAAATAATTGTTACAAGTATGAACCTCACCTTCGATTCTGCGGCACCGTTTTTTGGATTTATTCGACATTATATATGCAAATGCACAAAACTCTAAACATCGAATTTTTGTACCACCATAGCTTTTCTATTCATACTTCGTATTTGAAAAAAATATATTAAATTATTGTATTAAGGTAATTATTAGAAAATACTGTCACTATTGACTGAGTAGAGAAAATCTAATTATTAATCTTGGTCCAGAGTAACAACACAGCTAAATTTTACTAAAAGTAATAATTAGTAATTATTTTAATAAGTTGAAATTCAAAAGTACTTCAAACCTTTTGTCTATTCCTTAAAATGAACTTACAAGTTCGCAATCACTGACTTTAAACAATACAAATGAAATGGACTTTTAGAATTTCTATTGTGTCAAAATTTCAGCCAAAGGTCGCTTATTCAAGAGAACAAGTAAAGAATTAAAATCCTTCGTCAAGAAAAAAGTTTCTACATAAAAAAAAAATCTTCGAATTAAGGAATGGTTAAAAAGAAGAAGGAAAAAAATCAGACCTTTCACGGGGTTTTTCTACGCTTTCAAAAATCCATTATATACATCTAGGAGTCGAAGGAGAGAAAGAGTTCGAAGAACAAAAGGTAATAAAAAGGTCAATGAGTTCTATTCCATTTCAATTCATTCCAAGAACATTAAGTAAAGAAGAAAGATTTTAGACCTGTTGCATGCCATTCAGCATTTCTAAAATGTAAAGAGAAGTAGGAGCTCTTATTACATCTTCAAATAACGATATTGACTCGGGGAAAACATAAGAGAAAATAGGAGAAACCAAAGCAAAATTTAACAAGAAATGTTTAACTTTACCAAAACTAAACAAGAAAATATGATATATATTTGATATAGAAAGTTATTACTGTTGGCAACAAGTTGTTCTTGACTTAAAAAACACAGACGTAAAATATATATGAGAGAAGTTATAACAATATAATCGTTTCAAATCCTATTGTTATATTTGAACGAGTCGTTACTTAACTCAGTATTATTCCCTCTCTTCTTTTTCCAACGATAAATTAGTCATATTGTTACTTAAAGTACCGTTGAATACGATTTAATGGAAAATACACAAATAACCTCAAGTGAAAAAGTAATTCGATGAAGCAACAAGTGGTTGAAACAGGAAGTGAGCTTAGTAAAGAAAAAAAAGAGAATCAGGAATAGAAAATAAATAAAATTTAAGATCAATTAAATTAGTATGGTGTATTTTAGAGGGTTAAGCACAGTTTATAGCACGTGTTTTTGACGCGCGTCAAATTTAATTTATGGCTATCTTATCTAGACAATGTTAGTGCTATCCCAACACAATCTCACGTTGACACTAACCTTAAAAACCTTTAAGTCTTCTCCCCTTTTGCTTATGCATTTGTTTTTATTTTTCGAGCTATTTACAGATTAATATTAAATATACACTTGCTACTTGCTCCTCATTTTCGAACCATCCTTTTAGAAAATTAATATAGTAATTTAATAATATACTTATTTTATAACCTGAAAGGAATGTTTAAGGTAAAAATGATGAGGGAAAACACGGAGAGACATTTTTATCATGTTTCACGGCTTCCATGAATATGTATTGTGGTTAGACGGGAGGACGAACCACTTGTTTGAACCTAGCAATTAGGCCGTATTGGGCCCATTTTACTAACCCCGTGGTGCAGAGTTTCAGCCATTTCCCACATCATACCTGTACATTGCACCTCCGAAGCGGGTATGGTGTGGACATCAGTGAGCTATTTAATCCAGAGCATCACTGCGAGAATACACGACCTTGATTTGCCTCTATTCATTGATAGCTGGGCGAGTACCTAGACCTCTCGGCCACGCTGGCTCCCTCAACCCTGCTTTAAGTCCAAGTTTAGGATTAATACCAACAAGGTTAAATTCTTTAAGAGGGAGACTCACTCCATTATAATATTAACCCATGTTTTTATCAAAAATGTCTTTTGGTAGATCTCAACGCACAAGTTAGTATCTCCTTTATGTGCTCCTTATGTGTCCTTATGCGTAAAAAAAAAAAAAAAAAAAAAAAAAAAAAAATCTTTTTTTTATCACAAAAGTAATAAAAACCAATTATTATTAAAAAAAAATAGTTAATGAAGATTTTATATTGAGTTGCTATAAAAAACAATTAATTGAGCACACTCATCCCAGCATGGGTCCTGAAAAAACCACTCTGTAAAATTGATAACGAAATTATTAATTTTAATACTAACTTTGTCCATCATACCATTGAATGGTAAACGCAACATAGGTAAAAACTTCGTTCAAAAGTTCTAAGGTAAAAACAACTAGACATGACAGCACCATACAAATTTATTTGAACTCACGTTTATTTATCATTTTAGGAGATAAATTAAATTTTTTCTTTGTAAATAAATGACGAGGGTGAAGAAGTTGTTAATAGAATTTAGAAGGCAGAAATAGAATTTAGAGGTAGCAAGTTACAGATATCACATCGAAGGTTTTACTGAGAAAACTGCATTTCCAACTCTCAGAAAATATCTCTCCAAGACTTGAAAACTTAAACATTTATACTTAGTTTTTACTATACCCATAAAAGAACTAAACTTACCCCACAAACACATAAGATATTCATCTAAATATAACATTTAAATTTATAAAAAAAAAAGAAGGAAAATATATTAATGAACTGCAGAGACCGAAATAATGCAGTGAGAAACCAATATCTGGACTCCGATTATCCAGATTCAAGAGGAAATAATAGTAAATTACGCGTCGAGTGTGGAAAGTCGCATTTTACATGCGAGTGTGGTGTTTACACCCGAGCGATAGCGAGGGTAGTAAAACCACACGAGCAATGCAAAATGCCGTTTTCGCACGAGTTGCGTACCGTACTTTATCTACGATTGTTAGATTTTAATAATAAAGACAGAAAAAAATGATAAACTTCCTGTATGTAAGCTCGTATTTCTCTTTTGATAAAGATGACATCCATTCGTTAGTTGTATTTTGTGCCGAATTAATTATTTCGGAAGGAGTATTATTGTCCTAATATTCTTCATAATCACTTAAATCACTCATTGATTTTCACTTCATTGATTCAAAAAACTCGATAAAAACAGTTACTTTTATTAAATAAATATCAAATTAGTTATGTTAAATGTAAAAAAACTCGCTAATCGTGTGTAAAGTTGAACAATTCTTCTTCTTTACGTCACTAGAGTGAAAAAAAGAGGAATTCTTCTTCTTCACGTCACTAGAGTGGAAAAAAAGAGGAATTGTTCAAAACAATGAGACACGCATGCGCAATTAATACAGGTGTGTAAAGAATCACTTTCTACGAATCTAAACAGAGATGTAATGTTTATATTACGAATCAATCGTAGATAAAATATATTCCTATGTATTGCCTACGAGCTTACCAAAAGTAACGGAAGGATTGTGTTCACTTTTAAGAACGAAAAACTTTTATGTCTACGATTTAAAAAATTCCACGACAGAAATCCGTTTTAGACATTAGGGAACATTTTTGGTCTCATGTCTGTCTGTCTGTATGTATGTCTATCGGTCTGTGTCCGCGAATCATGAAACGTGCGACAATAACTTGAGTAAATGTCAACCGATTTTGATGACATTTGTTAGACATGTTCATTTTACCAATGCTCAGGACGAGTTCGTTGGGCAACGTTATCAGTTCACGCGCAACGCTCGCGTAAACGTGAACTTAAAAGTTAAAATTCGTATTTTAGGTCAGGAAAAAACTCAAACTTCATCTTTTCAATGAGACAAAAAAATTTTTAAAATACAATTTTTTAGTAATACCAACAGCGACACCGCTATAAAGTGTTAAAGATCGCTAAAACTATTACTAGTTTTTAGACAATATCCAGTATAACAATAATGTTAATGTTAATACAGCAATAAAGTACATGATTGGATGCGAGGAAGCTATGTGCCACACTAATTGGCAGTCTATTTTTTATTTCAATCTCTTGGCAAGTATAGATGTGATTCTTAAGTTATACTTCCTCTTCCCCTGCGGGTCTGTTTTGGGATACAGGGTCTTTTAAGGGATATAGGGAGGTGCTTAAGTAAAAAAGTACCGTTATGTGGTGCTATTTTAGATAGCTCGAAATCACCATTTGTCTTGGCTATATTTAAATTTAGTGAAGTGTTACTCGACTTGCATAAAATATCCAAACAATTAGTATCAACCTGTTAGTTTTTCAAAAAGATCAACCACGAAAAACTTATAAAATTGAATCTTTATGATATAGTTTGATCATCATAATACTCCGAAGGGTAGTTACAGAGATAAGGTCTGCTTTCGAGCAAGGCAAGCTGGTCCAACGAACTACTTCTAAGCAACAAGTAGCTAAACTTGAAATGAAATCAACAGATGTCATTAAGTAAATTTAGATTTCATGAAATCACACAGAGCAATAAAATTACAGTATTTATAAGTTTTTTATTGCTAACAACACAAACATTATTAATGTTATAAAAAACGAATTCAGAAGCGTTTCCACAGTAAAAAAATTTGCAGAGATTAAAGGTCAACAAAAGCAACAAGTGTTTTTTTCGCGCAATAAAACAGGAGAAAATTAGCTCTGAGAAAATACAAATATAAAAACAATTAAAGAAAATAAACACTAATTGTACAGTAAAATAAAAATAACAATTATCCAGAAAAATCTATTCATTTTAAGAAGTTGATACTTAAGTTGTTTATTATTAAAAATACACTGCCAATTAGTGTGGCACATAGCTTCCTCGCATCCTATCATGTACTTTATTGTTATATTAACATTAACGTTTTATTTCTTTATTGTTATATTGTTTATTGTATAAGAACAATTATCAGTTTTTAGCGATCTTTAACACTTCATAGGGTTGTCGCTGTAGGTTTTACTAAAAAATTGTATTTGAAAATATGTTCGTCTCATTGAATTGATAAGGTTTGATTTTTTCCCCGACCGAAAATTCCAATTTATAATTTGAAGTTCACGTTTACGCAAGCGTTGCGGGTGAACGCTTGAACGGATATCGTTGTCCAACGAACTCGTCCTGGGTATTGGTAAAATGAACGTGTCTACCAAAATTCAAAATCGGTCGACATTTACTCAAGTTATCGCAGACCCGAGACCAAAAATGTTCCCTGATGTCTGAAACGGATTTCTGTCTTGAGATTTTTAAAATCGGAGGCATAAACTTTAAACTTTTAAACTATAAACTTTTTTGTTCTCAAAAGTGAACGCAATTCTTCCGTTTCCTTCGGTAGGCTCGGAAGAAAAATTAAAAGGATATATTTATAGGAAAAATACTTAATATGGGTCTATTTAGGGTAACTTAAAACAATTTAATCCAAATTATTCATATTTATATGGTTATATATTTCGTCCTACTCTGGGACATAATCATGACTGAAACATCATTAAGAAATCTTAATATAAACCTTTTATAAATTGCGGGTTTATTTTTATCAGCCTAAATTATATGTTTAAAATATTCAACATATAGTCCAGTCAATGAATGCTCAAAAAGGGGTGTAGAGGGAAATGGAAGGAACACAATTTTTGACTTTGGGACTTTGTTTGGACTAGTTAGGAGGTAAACATACTAAAAGTCCCCACTCCTAGGAGGTGAGCGGGGGGAGGGGGGGCACGTAGAAGGTCCCTAATTTCGGTTTTTCACTTATATCTCGGGAACTATGCGACCTAGCGATAAGACTATTCTATATAAAATTAAAGCTGACAAAATTTGCCACAAGATTGATTATATTAATTTTTTCGCTATCTCACATAGTTTTTGAGATATCCTAGCTCAAATGTCGCCAATTTTTAAAAAAATCATTTTTGCCTCAGGTTTGTTTCCTTATTTGACTAGCTAACTCTACGGCCCTTCATCCTACAAAATATTTATGAGGAAAAAAGTTATAAAGCATTAAATTTCCTTCAAGAATATGTATAATTTTACTATTTTATCTCTATCCGTTCAAAAGTTAAAGCAATTTTAACTTTATGATTAATTTAGAGATTTTGCAGAAAAACTTAACTTTCGTATTTTTAGCTATACCACATAGTCCAGTCAATATAGGTTTTTTCTTCGGAATAATATTAAGCCACGATTTTTTTTCACAGAGAGCTTTGTTATGTCATTGCAAATAATACCTGAAAAGTCCCCAACTTTTTTATGTACACTCCCCTCTTTTTTTGGGGGGAGGAGGGGGGTAAAATTTGAAGGACTTAAAATCAGCTACCTATGCAAGTGGGGTATCATTTTGTATGCATTTTTTAACGCTGAATCGATTAAAACAAGAATCAAGTCGATACGACCTTTAGTTTGGAAGATATAAGGGGTTTTATGAATAAAAAACTCAAATATTTTAATGTACACCTCCTAAAGTTATCACAAGATATTAATTTTCGATTTTTTCCCCCAGGGGCCTTCCTAAAAGTTGCCAATTGGCTAAAAAATAGTATTGATAAAGTTTTATCTCAAACTGATAACGTTAACTGTGCCTAATGTAGGTTGAAATTTAGCAAAAACCTGCGATTTTTAGGGAAAAATCACCGTTTTTTCTTCATTAAATGAAACCTATTCATCCTAGAAACCTGATTCTTGTCTTATTTTATAGAAAATTTTGTTGCCTTCAAGTTTTAATCTCACCACTTTTTTGCCAAAACTTATAGATTTACTATAATTTAGTGGTATTTACCATTTTTCATTTTTTTTGCTAAATTTCAACCTACATTAGGCACAGTTAACGTTATCAGTTTGAGATAAAACTTTATCAATACTATTTTTTAGCCAATTGGCAACTTTTAGGAAGGCCCCTGGGGGAAAAAATCGAAAATTAATATCTTGTGATAACTTTAGGAGGTGTACATTAAAATATTTGAGTTTTTTATTCATAAAACCCCTTATATCTTCCAAACTAAAGGTCGTATCGACTTGATTCTTGTTTTAATCGATTCAGCGTTAAAAAATGCATACAAAATGATACCCCACTTGCATAGGTAGCTGATTTTAAGTCCTTCAAATTTTACCCCCCTCCTCCCCCCAAAAAAAGAGGGAAGTGTACATAAAAAAGTTGGGGACTTTTCAGGTATTATTTGCAATGACATAACAAAGCTCTCTGTGAAAAAAAATCGTGGCTTAATATTATTCCGAAGAAAAAACCTATATTGACTGGACTATGTGGTATAGCTAAAAATACGAAAGTTAAGTTTTTCTGCAAAATCTCTAAATTAATCATAAAGTTAAAATTGCTTTAACTTTTGAACGGATAGAGATAAAATAGTAAAATTATACATATTCTTGAAGGAAATTTAATGCTTTATAACTTTTTTCCTCATAAATATTTTGTAGGATGAAGGGCCGTAGCGTTAGCTAGTCAAATAAGGAAAAAAACCTGAGGCAAAAATGATTTTTTTAAAAATTGGCGACATTTGAGCTAGGATATCTCAAAAACTATGTGAGTTAGCGAAAAAATTAATATAATCAATCTTGTGGCAAATTTTGTCAGCTTTAATTTTATATAGAATAGTCTTATCGCTAGGTCGCATAGTTCCCGAGATATAAGTGAAAAACCGAAATTAGGGACCTTCTACGTGCCCCCCCTCCCCCCGCTCACCTCCTAGGAGTGGGGACTTTTAGTATGTTTACCTCCTAACTAGTCCAAACAAAGTCCCAAAGTCAAAAATTGTGTTCCTTCCATTTCCCTCTATAACTATTTATTGACTGGACTAATAAATAAATACATAACATAAGATATTCGTCTTATCAAGTCTTGAGAAGTTTTTATAAATTGACAATTTTATACAACTTAGTTGGTATCGTCAATTTATAATTTATATATTTTTATTACCTCATGCTATACTAAAGTGCCTTGAGTTTGTAAAAAGGGGTTTTTAAAAAGTATGTCTCGACAGTCGTCTGTGCAGTCGCGTATAGCCTAAACAACAGGACTGATTTCAATTACATTTAGCAACATTGTCATCACAAATAGAATAGAATAGAATAGAAATTTATTGCTATTGTATGAAGACTACCAAAAACTTAAAAATTGAATCCGAATACTCCTTGACTTTGGCCTGTTTCGCGCTTGGTATATTAAGTGTGGAAAGGAATCGATTAAGAACTAGAATGTGTTCACACGGAAGCTAGGGAATCTACAATACAAGGAATAGTCGACACTCGATTATATTATCAAGTGAGGAATAGAGTCGTTTCGGGAATAGAATGTGTTTACACTTTGCACGTATGCTAGCGGAACTGCAGGGACAAAACAATGATCCGAGATTGTTTACATAGTAAACTAGACCTGATTGTAGAACAAGACCTTGGTGGTCGATTTATTCATTCAACACGTGCGGGTAACCTACACAGCCTTGATACATTAGGTCATAGGCTAAATCCTTCGTCATCGTTATATGTTACAGGTTATACTCAACAATCTACATCAAACTACAACAGTCTTAAATCAAAGCAAAGAAACAATAGATTCATATATGATATGGGAGAAAATCATAAGCAACTATCTTTTAGAAGCTTTTATAAAAAAAGGCAGTTAAAAATGCAACACACGGCTGGAAATTTAACTCGGAATCCTAGATTTACAGCAGAGGATATAAGTGGTTAGAGGAATGCGTAAGTAGGAGGCTCTGCCCTCTACTCGATTCGCTCATTATCCCCATAAAGCAACCAAGCACTGCACAATTAGGGTGCACTGCGCCCTTACTATCAGTAAGGGGCCACTCTTTGAGGACGCGTAGGGCATTAAAATGAGCTTATTAATTTAAAATGTGTTTAAATTTATTATAGAACAAATCCATTACGACAGGATGTGGAGCGTTAGTGGAATTCATCATTAAAATAAGAAGCAATAGTCCCTCCACGTAAAATATTTATTAAATTCAAAGCAGCTTCCTAATTTAAGGCCTTCAAGGGTCAAGGGAGTCACAAGTGTCTTGTGCCAGTGTCTGGCTTCACATTACTTATACTCATCCCACCTTATATGAGCTTTTCTAGGTAATTTACCTTTCCATTTTTGTCGGCACTGAAGATGGCCGAAAGCAGCTTTGAATTTAATAAATATTTTACGTGGAGAGACTTTTGCATCTTCTTTTAAATACATTACGGTTATAATTTGATAAAGAAGAGGGTACGAGAACCTTAGACTTACGCTCTAAAACCGTATTTAGAATTACCACGTGGCCGAAATGTTTTCTATTCCCTTATACTTATAGAATTATAATAATCGAATTTTTAGTATAGGCAGCATAAGCAGAAACCAATACAAACAGGTAGTACTTTCAACAAGCACCTAAAGGTTTCACTTCTGAGGAAAATTATCGGTTAAATACAAGAGAGCCTTGCAATGTATTGTCTCCTATATTGTCCAACCTTATGAAAGGGTTCTGAAATAAACTATTTTGCTCTTTGAAAATCAATTTATATTATTTTTTTTTATTACTTTTATTTTTTTTATTACTTTTATACAACTTTTTTTTATTATTTAGCAATTATCATGCTCATCAATAATTGATTATTACATATTAAGATGTAATAAAAACAATACGTGTGCCGTCGCGGGACACCCGGTAGGGACGAACTTCCTTACATTTTTCATTAAATATAAATGATAAATCACACTGCTAAGTACGTTACGTATACGTTGCTATAACTACTTATGCATGGCAGAGTTAAAAAAGAGACAAAATTAAAAGTAACTAACTGTTTGTACCTAGCGGAGTTAAGGCAAAATTAAAAGTAACTAACTGTTTGTACCTAGCGGAGTTAAGGCAAAATTAAAAGAAAAGCATTATTTTTATCATTAAAGCAAGGATAACGTTTTCCAACGAACTCAGTCTGGGCATTGGTAAATGAACATAATATTTACCAAATTTTAACGAACTCGGTCATCTTTTACTCAAGTTATCGCCGAGATTTCGTGACGGTTATTTTGGTCGTTTTTTTCGGATTTACTCCCGGGCTCTAGAACGTGCCACAAGGAACTTCGTTTCAAAAAATATAATAAATTAAAAACAGAAAAAGCATTTAAAACAAAAAACATGTAATAAAATTCACAAAAACAGATATTAAATTATGATTCTATTTAATTCTACTTTCCTAAACCCGTAAAAAAAAGTAGCGCATAGCATTTCCAAATAAATTTCATTTGAATAACAAGAAGAAAGGCGATGGATTCTGAGAAGAAAAAAGTCTGGCAGTGGAATAAATCGGAGTTGTTGGCGAGAATGCAGAATCCCAAGGGAAGTAAAGAAAAAGAAATATAAAACAGATGTTCCTCCTTGTTCCAACTTTTTTTTTACTTGTTTCTGTAATTTGATTCTCGGTGACATTTACATAATTTGAAAGTTTTGACAAAATGCGTCGTTCAAGTTTAGAAGCATAATAGTACCACGTTCTAGCTGATAAAACAAGACGCAAGACAACCGTAAAGCTTTTCTTTTGCAATGATACGTGTTGAATTTGAAAATAATATTTCCATATTACCATTAATCGGGACCAGGGTAGTACGTAGAGGAGAGTGGTTGACTCTCAATCAAACATGTTAGCATATGGCAAAGTCAGTAGTTGGATGGGTGAGAGCTGAGTGTCTGGGTTCAATTCCCGGACCAACACCCCCCTCAATTTTTCTACCAGCATTACTAAAACAAATAGGAAGCTTCTGGAAAGAGTTAGCGTTAGCGCCACAGGTTTTGGCCTAGAAAATCAAAGTCGACGCTATCGATTCGATAAAAATTGATATGTGAGACATTATTTACCGACCAGTATTACCGAGTTTGCAAGCCAGGGTTTGTTCAACGGACGGGTACCTAAGTGCTCTGCGTCTTGACGTGAAAAAGCCCGAAAAAATATCAAATAAAATTAAAAAAAAAAAAACATAAATCGTTTTATAAAACATAAACAAATTTATACTATCCAAAAAATATGCCCTACTCACGTAGAGCACATTTAGTCGTTCATCTTAGATGTTTACATGTTTATGACACTGATTTATCAATTCGTTAGTAATTGATTGGGTGAAAAAATCAAATTTTTCGCGTATTTTTAAAATACTTTTAACTTTTGATGGACTTTGACGGTTTAAGTTGTATTGTAATTTAAATCTATTATTTCACTTATATAACGAGATCTCTGGTTATTAGGATATTGCTTAGTTCTTTGTAATTTTAAATACGATATATTTTGATAAGCATAGAAAATGCTAAATATTGTAATATATGATTTCGATAAATTAACTAATCAATGGATGATTAAATTCTGTTTCAGATAATGAAAGCAAGGCTGTTACACATATTCGTTGTATGTCTCGGATGGTTCCTTTATTCGACGGCGTTACCCCGTTCTAAAGACTACAGGACTTTGAGTTCGGAGTACGTCCCGGGAGAAAGCAACTCAGGAGCCAACTCATTACAAAGTGAGCCCACTTGCGAAGAACTTCGTGCAATGTGGCGTTTTTCGAAAAGGCAATCGAGAGCCGCGGAAATAACGAACGAGATTCCGACTTACAGGGACCCGTTCGCTCATAACGTCTGGGACGAATACGCGCGACCTAGAAGTGCGGGTAGAGGAAGGTACAGAAAACCACCCGTTTACGGTCGCGTCGTCCATAGCGCCAACACTCTAAGGACATTGGCCGACTCACCCGAAAGAATAAGAGCGTTCGAAGAAGTAGCGAGACTATTCGGCACTTCTATGAGACCTGTTCAAGGACCACCGAGAAGAAAGACGTCATTCAGATTCGTCGGAGGAGGTGGTGGAGGGACGTACTTGTCGGCGCCTCCTGCCCAAACAGGCAGTTTTCAGCACTTGAAAGAACTGATCAAAGGAGAGCGAGCAAGAGAATTACAGGAGCAAAGACTGAGCGAAGAAGCCGAACGAAGTAGAATCTTCTACCCGTCGTCACAGAACGCCGCTCAAAGCCACGCCGTGAGCGACAAGGGCATGGGACAATCACGCGGCGTAGTCGCCTTCCCGGACATCCTCACACCTTCTTCCTCCAAGTACATGGACGAATACGTCATCCCTGAAAACCAGCATCCTTCGACCAAGTACAAACACAGATACCCCCAATTCAATTCAATCAGTTAGCTCAACAACTAAACGAGTAACCTAACAATCATTTAAAAACACTACTATTATAGAGGAAAATCAGAAAATCAACCCCATTTAATTTCTTCTTTTTATTTCAAATCTTTTATCTAATACTTTAAACCTCTGTTCTCGGCTTCCCGTCGTTTCTTCTCTAACACCGACATTTACGTTTCTATTTTAAAGTTCTTTTTTATTCATTAAATGGGGTTATAGTCAGGCTTAGTTGTCGACAACAGTTCTATCTATCAATTAATATTAATTTCGAGTTTCTAATTGGTTATAATCTTAAACCATAATTAATTAAAGATAATCTTATAATAGACTAATATAAGAATGCTTGTCATCAAACTAAATATCAAATCCGTAAGCAGACGTTCTTATGTAAACTACATAGGGACTACGTAGACTACATAAGAATGCCTGCAGGTAGGGTTTTTATAAGTTCTCTTGGTTTATATTGGTTAAAGTTATTAAGCAAATAATAAGACTTTAAAAAGAACAGTATTCTAATTTTCGAATATAAAGTAACCTAATTGCGATTAATATAGCAAGCAATTAATATCAATGGAAAGATGAAAAACTACGGCTTTTACCATCATATATTCAGACAATAGAAATGTATTTCCTTAGCATATTATAATCCATATAATAATTAAAAATGTATTCTTTAATATTAAATCAGTACCAGTATTAATTTATACGAAATATATAATCACGTAATATCAATTTAAAAAGAAGAAAACTTATTAAAATAATAAATATTGATCTCAAATTAATGCAGATATTTAACTAAAACATATTTGACTTGAATCAATGTTATAAGTAATAATTCATTTATATCTATTGAATCACATTATCCATAAAAATTAAAATGTTACCCATTATAGACATTATCGTTAAGCTATCCTTTGATATTACTATATATATATATATTTTTTTTTACAAAACTACCAATTATAAAAGATAAGATTCTTTCCATTAATCCCTTCTAGGCTAGAATCAATCTTACAAGGTAGCTAGTTAACGTATTTAAACTTTTAAAACAAATGTTACAATCTTTTGATGAAGATTGACAATGAAAAATTGTCATAGACGTATAAATTAATTTTCCATTGATACTAAATATTAACGGTATAATAATTTTACCATTTATGGTGAGAACTGTACTCGACGATTAAATTCGACAAATTAACAAATTCGTATTCTGAACTTTCTTTGAAAAGTAGTTATCATTTATTTTCCCCCCCTTCCAATTTCATAATACGAATTAAAAAAAGAAACAACATACCTACTAATAAAAAAAAAATTAAAGAAAAAAATTGTTTCATTGAAATAAAATACTATTAGTGAGAGATCTAAAATTAAAAAAAAATAATTCTCGACACCAAAGATCCACAAAAAACCGATTTTGACTTTTTTAATTACATATTATATAAGATATGAAAAATTAAAATATGAATTCATTTGATTTTGGAATCTAAAATAAAATTCATAAAAAATAAATAATATAAAGTAAATAATAATGTTTAAAAAACAACTTTGAATTAAAGAGAAACCTATTTATAATTATTGTTTCTCTTAAATAAATTATAAAGTTTGATTTTAAAATTAAACATTAATCGATTTTAAGAGTAATTTTTCGATAAGATAATTATTCAATTTTAGTCAAAGCTATAATAACATAATCACATACTAAATAAAAAAATAAAAAAAAATAAACAAAAATTGTTAAGAAAAAAAAAATTTTACAACAAAGGTTGTGAAGATGAAAACTTCAAAAAATAAACAATTATAAATTATATTGATAAAAATAATAAATACATAAAATAGAGAATATTGTAAATATCTTTCTTCGGGTAATTTTTTTCTCGAGTTTATTACGGTATTTTAATGATTTAATTACAATCATTAAACACTTTTTTTAAGTTTCTTTTTGTTATGATTAAAATTCGAAATACGAATTTAGTTTTTAACATTTACAAAAAAACGGGAGGATTGCTCGCATTAAAAAAATTCTCTGAAGATCATTAATTTATATTCGATTATTTAAACACTTAAAACATATAATTTGATGAACGTAGATAGATTAATGTATATTTTCTTTCATGTTTAATTGAAAATATATATGTTCGGGTGAATTTCAACTGTTTAATATTAATACTACCCTATTGTATTGTTCATTTTTGAATTTTCGAATTTTCATTTTTGGTAATCGATTTTGGTACTAAATTTTTAAATTGTTTCAAGAACACATAACACGAATAAACCAACTATATAAATAATAAAATATATGTTATATGCTTACTTAAATTTTTATATTTAACAACATTTATTTATTTTTTTTTTAACTTTATTAATTAGGTTTGTTTTCTAAAAAATATTTATTAAATTCTATTTATTTATTTATTTTTTTTTTTACAATCTCTTGTATTTACTTTTTTTACTTTCCTAGTATATATTTTAAAGTTCCTTTCAAATTACAATGTTACTCAAATTAATTTTCTACTTTCATTTATTACTTCATAAATTTCATGAGATTGATTTTGATAGATTTTAAATTCGACATCTCAATACATTATTTTGAATAATAAAGTTTTCAGCGTTATTACATTATAATTGAAAACAATCGAATATTTGTATTTTAAAGTGGGAAGTTTTATACAAATAATAAATCGACTTTTGACATATATATATGGACAGAAAGAGGAAAGAAAATTATACAGTTTAAAAACTATAATTTTAGAATAAAAATAAAGTATGTGGAAATCATTCTATAAAAAATATATTCCAGACAAATATGACATTAATCTATAACTTGGCACTAAACCTATTGTTTATGTCCTAAATGTATCTAAATTATAAACGGTATAATAATATTTCAATAGATAGAATTGTACTAATATCCATATAGACCACATCCACATTTTAGAATGTTATTAATTCAATACAATCTTTGAGAATTTTATTTTATTACAATTAAAATAATTTAACTGTATTAATATCATTCTTAAAAACATCATTATATTGTACTATAAGATTCATATCTGAATAGTACAATTTCAATTTGGTTAGAATTAGATTTCCTCGTAAAATCTGTTCTAAAATTCTTAAAAATAGATATATTTTGACAATAATTATGAGACGTTAATCGATTATGAATATGCGAACTTATAAAATGGAATTAATTCAATATTATAAGAGAAAATAGTATTCAAACAAACCATAAACTGTAAGTGTATATTTGAAACCACTAAACTCAAATATTAGAATAGATAAAATTGTATTAAACTGTTAAATGTGAATACTTAAAATAACAGAATTTTTAGGAATCATAAGTGTGTATGAGTAGATCATTAAGCCACAACTATTAGGATAAGAAAATGCTAAAACCGCAGAAAACCTGTGCATTGCAAGTACAGTTTGCAGCCAAAATGAACGGTTCTTAAAAGAATGAGTTATTCTTTTAAGGACCATTCATTTTTTTTTTAAAAAAATTCCCAAAACCTGTGCATTGCAAGTACCTACAGTTTGCAGCCAAAAATGAACGGTCCTTAAAAGAAATAGTTATTCTTTTAAGGACCGTTCATTTTTCACAAAACCTATTCACAAACCTAAGAATGAATAATTCTTTTAAGGACTCATAGTTTAATTTACGGCAGGAATCTGGACCCAGTTTTGAGTGGTTTTAGCACTTTCCCGTTTCTATGGAAATGACTCAAAATCCTTTTCTAGATCAAACCATAAACTGTAAGTGATTATTCGATTGTGGCATAAACTTTGTGAAAGTATTCTTATGACAATAAGGTTTGAAACTTTAAATTAGAGAATAGAACTGAAACCTAAATCATATTAGGTTCAAAATAGTGTGTTTTTTTTTACATTGTTAAACAATAAACTATGTGAAAATACGCGTAGATGTGAACAAATTTTGTGACTTTATGAGCATGTAATATGGGTATATTTCTGTATAACACATATAATATGTATATTATTTTCTTGTTATAAACATACAAATGCATTATTTGTATACATATTTATATATATAAATATGTATATATAAATATGTATACAGTCGGACCTCCATACAAAGAAATCGATGGTTCCAGAAAAAAATTGTTCTTTAGAAATTTCGTTATATAGAATTTCTTAGAATACAGAATCACTTAGTATAGAGAATCCGTGGGACATAAAAAAAATTCGATAAATAGAGATTTTCACTGTACAGAGGTTCGTTATAAGGAGGTCCGACTGCATATATATATATATATATATATANCTATATATGGAGGTCATCTTAAAGAAATTTCAAAAATTATCTTACCATGAAAATTTATTTACGTGGAGAGAGAATTTTTGTTATTACTGTTAAAATTTAAGTAAGATTTTTATGATATTTAACATGAATTTAATAAATTTAAACGCGAAATCTATAAAAATAAATATGTTAATATAATTATGTTAAACATGTAATTTATCTCTGTATTTTATTTGTGTCTTCTACCTCTATGAAATTTATATTAAAAGTTGCTTTTAATGATTACAAAATGTCTTCTTTATGTGTTATTTATTTTTTATTTTTTAATCATATAATATTTGTTACATTATTTTTGTTGTGTTTGTAAATATGTTTTATATCTTGTAATACAACATAATAAACTTATATGTTGAAACAATAATAAAAAAAATTTATGGAAATAAAGAATTAACAAAAAAAAAAAGGTAAAAATATATTAAAATTCTATAAATAGACAATAAAGTATATAAAATTGGATTTTTTAAGGTTTCCTCTTTGAAATAAATAAATAAAATATTTAGACTAATAAATTTGTAATAAAAAATATTCAAATAAATAAAAGGATGTACTTATAAAACAAATAAATGACAATAAATTAATTAAATATGATAAATAGTTCAAAATATTAAAATAGATAAGTTTGTGTCAGATAAAAAAGTATTTTTGAAAAGAAACAATCCAAAGTATTATACTTTACTTAATAAAGTATTATTTTAAGATTACTATTTTTAATAATGAGGAGTTATTCATAATAAGTATACTTGAAATGGTATGAGTTAGTAAAAGTATACTGCTTTGAATAGTAAATTATTTCTATTATTATTCTAAATATTTAATAATGAATAATGATTGTAAAGGCAGGTTAACTAAATAACTCACAGGGAGAAAAAAAAAAAAATAATAAAAAAGGAAGAAATAACTTACAATACCATGCTTGTATAGAGATTATAATTTATAATGAACAGTAAAGAAATTATATTAAGCACAATCATCAGAATTTAACAATAAAAAATTATGACCTTTTATCTTTTTAAAATTAGTATTAACTATTGAAAGCGTGGGAAAATCTTTTTTTTGATTTCGAGAAGGTCGGGCCGACTAGGCAAATAAAATGTCCCTCCCCCCACCCCCTCACACAGTCCTAGTGGATCTATTTTTTTCCTCATTTAGGTTGGCCAATCTGAGTTTCAAAAGCAATCTGAGTTTTAATACTAATTGTAAAAAGAGTATAATAATGGCTACCAAGATTGTGAATAAAAATCCAGGAAATACGTTTATATTTTCTGAGATATTGTTGTTTAACAATTTTTTAAAAAAATTAAAAAAAATGTTAGGTCAAAATATAAGACTGCAATATAAAGGATCATAAATGTACCAAGATCGAATTTGGTTAAAAAAGTAAGTTAGGAAGTTAAAAAGGAAGTATACGTAGACGAAATTATATATTTCTCACAGGTGATCAGCAAAAGCGACTTGAGCAAAGAAATGAAATGAACAATTTCATAAATTATTTAGATATAAAACTAACATTTTAAATTTTTGATTGTATAGTTATCATGTCAAAAGATCACTATGAAATATCTTTGATTTATGTGGATACGGAATGCTGTTGAAAAAGAAATAGTAGATACCTTGACAGTAGCACGACTGGGTAAAGGAGGACTATGCTAAGATGTAAATCGAGAAAAGAGAGAATTCTTTACAAGAGGATAAAACAAAACTTTTATTGGTGATACAAGGATTTCCTTAGCATTTCCACGAAAGTGGAAAATTTATACACCAGGTCATACGTAAAAAAAGATAATGTGAAATAATAAAATGAAATTGATATATAATAAATAAAATTGTAATTTTTAAAACATGAATAATAAAAAGAAGACAATAAAAATAATACTTTTTTTATAAAAATAAATAATAAAAAAGATATCTCATTGAAATTATTATTAAAAAAAGGACAGAAAAATAAAAATATAATTCCAGCATAGGATTCGAAAATAGATGAAATATGAGATCTACATCTAAAAGAATAAAAATATTATATTTGGGATGAGAAATAATTAAATATAATAATAAGACAGAAGAAAAGATAATATAAAAACAAGACAATAATAATAGGCAAAATAAACCTAAATAATATTTTCAGTAAGTACCCTGATAAAGTAACTAATTACAATAAATAAAAATGTGTTATAATAACAGAAATTAACTGTAAACGGATATTAAGATTATGTATATTTTAAAAAAAATTGTTATAGATTGATATTTATGTAATAACATTGTAAACTTTATTATTGGCATATAAAAAATGTATTTTTAATGTTCCAAAAACACCAGATAATATCGCATAATAAACATATAACATGAACAAATGATCTGATAGTTTTGGGCTAAGGTTGTAAGGGGAACCGAGCTGGAGTAGTCGAAGGTTGACGTTATTTGATTGACGTTGATGTTGACGTATTTGGACTTCCACTGGCGTATTTGACTGGTAAAGTTAATAATAATAAACATATGTATATTTCAACAGTATTTAATGATTATAAATTATAACTTAAGTTAATCAATAATAGTAATAATAAATAATGATTTTCTAAAAAAAAGAAACAGGTAAATAATTGATAATATTGGTAAGAATAAACGGGTTACTATTATCGTTATAATTCTTATCATAAAAGTACTCTCTAATTTTGAAAATAAAAATAAAACTATCAGTTTACTAGATTATCAGTTTTCACGTCTTACATTTGTTCAAAAATAAAGTAAAAAATCGTACATAATTAAAAAACAAAACCTCGACTAAAAAAATCGTACATAATTAAAAAAACAAAACCTCGACTATAAGACGTATAAAAATAAAAAAATAAAAAAAAATAAAAAATGAATAAAATAAAAAATGCAATAATAAAGTTAAATTTTAACTTTTATATAAAAAAACTAAAAGAATCGTTCAAGATGACTTACGAAATTATCTTTAAATAGCAGAAAAAAATAATATCCTATATATGGAGGTCATCTTAAAGAAATTTCAAAAATTATCTTACCATGAAAATTTATTTACGTGGAGAGAGAATTTTTGTTATTACTGTTAAAATTTAAGTAAGATTTTTATGATATTTAACATGAATTTAATAAATTTAAACGCGAAATCTATAAAAATAAATATGTTAATATAATTATGTTAAACATGTAATTTATCTCTGTATTTTATTTGTGTCTTCTACCTCTATGAAATTTATATTAAAAGTTGCTTTTAATGATTACAAAATGTCTTCTTTATGTGTTATTTATTTTTTATTTTTTAATCATATAATATTTGTTACATTATTTTTGTTGTGTTTGTAAATATGTTTTATATCTTGTAATACAACATAATAAACTTATATGTTGAAAATATTTCCACTTCTTTTAGTACTTAACTAATAAGTATATATTTTGTTATATAAATATAAATTTAAAAAAATGAAAAACATATCTTTAAAAAAAGATGACATATTACTAGACTTATCATAACATTAATACAAACATCTCTTGATATAACATTTCATTTAAATAATAATAATTATAATAACATTTAAAATAATATCTCACTTCTTATATATTAATATATCTATTGTGAATGTGCATGAGTATATTTTCCTAACAAAATGTATTTATCTAAAATGTACAAAAATTTAAAATAAATACTTAATTCTTTTTTAGCTACACATACATAATTTAAATTAACATTTTTTTAAAGAATGTTCTACATAGAAACTTATTATTTTATTATAATATAATAATAAAATAACTCATTTACTGTATTTTGTATTTGTAATTATATATATTAATGTCAGTAGGAAAATGTTAATTACAAATATATATTCATATCATACCATCATATCTCTTCGACTTCTAAAAAATAAAAAAAAAATACCAATTTGTATTGAATTAAGTAAAAAATAAACCAATTTATTTGAGGATATAAAATTCTATTCTGTTAATATATAATAATAATAATAATAATAATAATAATAATAATTATAATAAAGAAAAGCAGATAATAAGTCTGGCTTTTTATTTCATTTTACGGAATATTATTCTCTTTTAAATAAACAGATAAAAACAATCATGCTTTTAAATAATATTAAAAAATATAAAACAGTAATTTGAGACAATACATAGTATCTTTTTTCCAATAGAAAACACTGATAATAAATAAAATATTAACATATTAAATATTTTGATTAATAATTAGGACATTAATCTATTAAAATAATCAATATTTAATCTTTTGAGTGTACTTATTAAAAATATATATATACATACATAAATGTATATCCTTATTGGTTCGTTATAATAAATTGATTATTTTTTGAACAAATATTATGTATCTAATAAAAATAATAAAATTGTGAAATCGAAGCTAATAATTTTATTTATTTATAATTAAAATTATTTTATTATTGAACAAGTAAGGTATTTTGTTTAAAGTATCATAACAAAGACACACATAAAGACACACAAATACATGAGGTTTATTATTGTAGTTATTGTAAAATTAAATAAACTTTTTAATTTTTTTGTAAATTAAATTATTATAATTTTATAATTAAATTATGTGGGTTTTTAGGTTATTTTTTTTTTAAATGTATTATGCGGTAAATTAATTTTTAATTTAACACAAGATAAATTTTATTTATTATATTTTTACTTTTTAATTTTATTTTTGAAATATACAAATATTT
>KZ651146.1:898906-909208 GCA_001010745.2 Gerris buenoi | reverse complement strand
AAGTTCGAATTAATGTGGAGAAACAAAAATTTTAACAAAAGCACGAATCAATCAGTGTTATGGTTAAAAAAAATAATCGAAATAGATAATGTTTGAAAACAGACCGGTTTGTGACAGCATTTTCCACTACTGTATGTTTGAATAATTAATATTCTTCTGACGATTCGCGAATGAAAGTGAAATTAGAGTGTCTTTCTCTGTTTGTTTTTTTAATTCTAATTAGGTAGGTAATTTTCTTACATAGTATTTTGATTAAACTTACATAACTATTATTATGTATTATGCAAAAGTATGTGCAGTGTGCATTTATATGTAAGTGGGATTTCAAAATCTAATGGCCAGTTTCCAACCTCTAACTACTTTTATACGTGTTACTATGGGAGTAGTTTCTGTTTCAAAATGTAATGAACTAATATCAAACCTCTAACCACCTCAATATGTGTTAATGTTAGGAGTAGTCGAGTAGTTTAAAAATTAATTGAAGTAATACCAAACCTCTAGTAACCTTAATACGTGTTAAAGTTAGAGGTAGTTTAAATTTACTAATAAGTAATAAATTTTGAGTAATAAATCCTCTGACTACCTCAATATATGTATATGTATATTAATGTTAGGAGTAGATTAAAAATCGAATTAATATTAAACCTTTAACCACCTCAATATGTGTTAGTGTTAGGGGTAGTTTAAATCTACTGAATTAATATCACTAATTTTTATTGTCTGAAGTAGTTTAAAAATCTACTGAAGTAATAGCAAACCTCTAACCACCTCAATATCAAACTCTAACTGACATCAAACTTATAACCACCCCAATATGTATGTGTTAATGTTAAGGATGGTTTAAATCTACTGAACTAATATCAAACCTCTAAACTCTAAACTAACCACCTCAATTAGAGGTAGTTTAAATTTACTAATAAGTAATAAATTTTGAGTAATAAATCCTCTGACTACAGGGGAGGGCGCATCGTGACGGGGTGCCCAGGGCGCAGTGAACGTCTAAAACGGCCCTGCCGATCACTACGTCTTTAATAACTTATTTTTGCCTTAAAATAAATTGCATATAAAAAATAAATAATTATTACTTAATAGATTTGTAAAATCAGACATTTTCTAATTAAATATAGAGCTTATTTTTCGCGAAATGAAAGCAATTAATAATTTCCTTTTTTATTCTTTCTCTTTGTCCATATTTTATTCCAAATTCTTTTAAACGGGAAAAATACTTGGTTGGCTTTTCTGAAAATAAAGTAATTTAGTAGAAAGAAGGAATGAGGAGGGGAGAAAGGAGATATAGAAGGATTTACTATTATGTGTGAAATAGTAGTAGTAAGGATCGTAGTCAGTAGTAACTGGACAACCTGTCAGAGTGTGCGTTAAATTGGAAAATCAATCTAGAGGGGGGGAAGGTTGGGAGGAGAGTGGAGGGGGGTGCCGGCAGTCTGGTGCCTCTCCGGATCCCTTCACAAATCAGTCGTGCCTCGCCCACTGTCGCGTTCAGGTTCAGTTGGCTTTGAAGTGTATTTTTTTCGACATCTTTTAAAAATTTATTTTTCGTAACCGATTTAAATCGTTCGAAATGGATTACAGTTTGTCTGTGTTGGTGTTTCTGACGGCTGTTGCCGTACCAGTGCTTGCTATGGACTGCACATTCGGCGAAAGTAACGTTTTGGATAAAGTGATAAATTCGTGTCCCAGACCTATCTTGGATTCTTCCGACAAGAAATTCTGCTGTTTCGACTCGAAAGGAGATTTTTACTGTTGCGAAGGAGGCACTTTCGCTATTTACATCATCGTCGGATTAATTATCATTATGATTCCTCTGTCGGTCTTATGCTGCGTCATTTGTTGCTTGTGGAGATGCATCAGGTCCAGAATGTAAACAACATTAAGACTTTCTTCTTTTTTAAATATTTTGTTTATATAATTTTTTTTTTCTCGTGAAAAAAAAGAATAAATTTTTGTTTGGACCAAAAAATGTCGACAAAAAAAATATTTAAAAAAAAGTAAAAAAGAAAAAAAAAAAAAAAAANCTAACCACCTCAATATGTGTTAATGTTAGGAGTAGTCGAGTAGTTTAAAAATTAATTGAAGTAATACCAAACCTCTAGTAACCTTAATACGTGTTAAAGTTAGAGGTAGTTTAAATTTACTAATAAGTAATAAATTTTGAGTAATAAATCCTCTGACTACCTCAATATATGTATATGTATATTAATGTTAGGAGTAGATTAAAAATCGAATTAATATTAAACCTTTAACCACCTCAATATGTGTTAGTGTTAGGGGTAGTTTAAATCTACTGAATTAATATCACTAATTTTTATTGTCTGAAGTAGTTTAAAAATCTACTGAAGTAATAGCAAACTTCTAACCATCTGAAATTGTATTAATGTTTATTAGAGTAGTTTTAAAATTTACTGAACTAAAATAAAAAAAAACTTATTTTTAGATTTTGCTTATTTAGTTATGATTTTTCTATACATATACGTACGAAAACAGTAGTTTACTAGTTTACTAAACAGTAGGCTCATAGTCGAGTTTGCACCAATTTCAGACGACAGACAGAATTTTTGTATAACACCTATTATTTTGGAACCTAAAACTAAAATATTATTTAATATGTTCTATAAAAGTATTTTTACTTTCTTATACGTAGTACATATAATTAGAAAGTATTGTGATAAATTATTGTTAATTTTGAGATTTAGATGAATTACACTTTTTAATGGTCCCCCAACCCAAAAAAGTGGTTTTTAAAAAAATGTCTGTGTATAGACGCGAAGGTTCTAGACTACTAGGCAGATTTCGGTAAATTTTGCTTACAGTTTTAGAAAAATCATACCAAGAGGCGAAGTCGAGAAAATCAATTTCTGCTCCAAATTTAGAGGCGCAGCACCCCCAAAATCTCATTTTTTCTCGAAAAGGTTTCTATTTATAACAATTTACATTAACAATTATATGTTTTAGCCCATTTAAAGACAAATATTACGATATAAGTTGTTTTCCAGGGAAATATCTAGTTTTCGTGATGTTGATGAAAATAGATTAATTTTTCTGTGTATAAACAACCACCAAGTGTATAAACAACCACCTGTTAATTACTATAAGTCCAAATGATAGCGTGCATAAAAGTGTCTGACTGACATCAAGCTAGAATTTTGCGTGAAAATTATTTTAGTTGCTCTTTAAGAATAAGTGGTCGTCTAAGTTCATCAGCTGGGACATTGCTTGACCATTAACTGTTAAAAATATGGATAGGTTAGTTATTAAAAATCAAAAAGGTCACTTATAGAAGCTGACAAACTAACGTCAACTTGATTTTTGCTTCAGCTTCTAATTTTGTCTCAGGATCATAGAAATTACATTATCCAATATAATTGGCGGGACATTGCCCAATATTAAATAAAGAAATATATATATAAAATACAACGAAATACAATTATTGTGAAGAAAGTCAAAGGAATATCAACAGGTAAAGAAGTAAAAAGACTTCTATGGAAAAATCTACGCGGAATTGTAAACGCTTATAAGAGGGAAAAAATGGAGGGAACGCAAAAAAAAGCATTTTTAAAGCTTTATTAAAAATTAATCTACTATATAAAAGCTATATAGCTATTCCAATTTAATGAGATAAAATAAAAATAGTGTTCAAAAATTAAATTTTCAAATTTTGTTTTATTTGTTTATAATGTAATTTTTGTTGTTTGTTTGTTTGGTTGTACGTTGTGCGTTAAATGCTTCATATATTTATATTATATTCCTTAATAAACTGTTTTCTTCCACTTTACTATATATAATTTTTTTAAATATAATTATTTGTTGTTTTATTATACTTTTTTTTAATAAGTATTATTGAGATGATTGTGTTTTTTTTTTATATTTATTAACGTTGCCTAAAATATAGATATATTCTTTTGTATAATTGTTTTTTTTTTATTATTATTATTATTTTTGTGGTTTTACATAAATTGGTTATTTCATTTGAGATTTTGTGAAAGTTCGAATTAATGTGGAGAAACAAAAATTTTAACAAAAGCACGAATCAATCAGTGTTATGGTTAAAAAAAATAATCGAAATAGATAATGTTTGAAAACAGACCGGTTTGTGACAGCATTTTCCACTACTGTATGTTTGAATAATTAATATTCTTCTGACGATTCGCGAATGAAAGTGAAATTAGAGTGTCTTTCTCTGTTTGTTTTTTTAATTCTAATTAGGTAGGTAATTTTATTACATAGTATTTTGATTAAACTTACATAACTATTATTATGTATTATGCAAAAGTATGTGCAGTGTGCATTTATATGTAAGTGGGATTTCAAAATCTAATGGCCAGTTTCCAACCTCTAACTACTTTTATACGTGTTACTATTGGGAATAGTTTCTGTTTCAAAATGTAATGAACTAATATCAAACCTCTAACCACCTCAATATGTGTTAATGTTAGGAGTTTCGAGTAGTTTAAAAATTAATTGAAGTAATACCAAACCTCTAGTAACCTTAATACGTGTTAAAGTTAGAGGTAGTTTAAATTTACTAATAAGTAATAAATTTTGAGTAATAAATCCTCTGACTACCTCAATATATGTATATGTATATTAATGTTAGGAGTAGATTAAAAATCGAATTAATATTAAACCTCTAACCACATCAATATGTGTTAGTGTTAGGGGTAGTTTAAATCTACTGAATTAATATCACTAATTTTTATTGTCTGAAGTAGTTTAAAAATCTACTGAAGTAATAGCAAACCTCTAACCACCTCAATATCAAACTCTAACTGACATCAAACTTATAACCAACCCAATATGTATGTGTTAATGTTAAGGATGGTTTAAATCTACTGAACTAATATCAAACCTCTAAACTCTAAACTAACCACCTCAATGTGTTAATGCTAGGGGTAGTTTAAATCTACAGAATTAATATCACTAATTTTTATTGTCTGAAGTAGTTTAAAAATNTTATCTATTTTATTTATTTTTTTAACAACCATAGCCGACTACGTATTCTTAAAGAGCACCAAAAGATTAACTTATACACATAAATTATACCTTGGACCTTGGCATTAGTGAACCACTTTTTAGCTCGCTATCTCCAGGACTACCTATCTAAATGTGTTTACAATTAATTGAATAAACTAGATGCTATTGGATTTGAATTCACTCTTATTTATTATTTATTTAAAAAAATTGTATTTGAGTTTACCGAACCGATTTTTTTATTTGTATACTTTACGTAAATGATAAAAACACAATAGGTAATTTATTCAGTGATAAAGTACCAACCTAATAGTGTTAAAACTGATAAACAACACGGTAGGATTACAATTAGAGTCAATTCTAACAGTTCGGGTTGGGCAACTTGGCAACTTATGTAAGAGAAAATATAAAGCCACTAGGTGCTAGGTCTAGGTGGTTGTCCTGAGGTTATTCAATGACATTTTTGTTTACTTAGTTTACGTCCTTCTGGATTTAAAAATTTCGAGCTCTCATTGGCTCTCTCTCAATTATTTACCGAGTTTCCCAAGTTGTCAAAATTAAGTCTAAGTGTATTACTACTTTAGCAATTGTAATTTATTGACCGTGAACGCATCAATATTTAACTTCGAGTTCTATTAACTATAAGTACGTTCCAAATAATATGATTTAAAATTATTATATTTTACTATTAGTAAGTTATATTAAAATTTACATTACAGATTTAAATATTTAGTTAATTATTGGCCTTAACGAGTGAGTTTAAGTTATAAGTCCGACCTTACTATGTTCGTGTTACTATTAAGACTATTAAGACTATTATGCGTACTATTAAGACGGTCAAAATTCACCCCATTCGTAGCAGCCCTTCTACTTCTAAAGGGATACATTTTTAATCTATATTTTCTATGCTGCTTCTACTTTTATTTATTTTTTTTTAATTCTAATCTTATATTTTTTTTAACGAATTTAAATATATATTACCCATTTGTATATTAAATATACTATGATTACTTGAAAACTCTAATTCTACTTGAGTTTTCCGATTTGTTCAACAAAATATACAGATTTTTACAAAATCTCTAGAGAAATAACCAATATTTTTATTCCCTTGCTTTTTCAGTGAAAATAGTGAAAGTGAAAGGCAGTGGCGGCGCTAGGCACGGGCGAACCAGGCGACCGCTAGATATACATTTCTTTTGAGAGAACGTTTAATTGCTTAGGTTGGTTATTTAAATAACAAATTACAAATAGTACAAAGTTTTACTTTATATTTTCTCTTCTTTATATAGCCTTACTATGAAACATCAAATATAATTTAAAACAAATTCCTTAATTATTAGATGTAGCAAAGCCTAACTCGTTTGTTACACTTCCTAACTTGCCTAGTCCATTATCTATCTATATTATTAAAAAAGTTTTGTAAACAAACGAGTTAAGTGTGAGTGCTATACAAAACCTGAGTGAAAGAGCGCGAAAGGAGAAAAAGGGGGAGAAAAGAGGGCGCTTGAAAGTGACATACTAAACTCTGGGTAGAAAAAGTGAGAGTGATTAGACGGGTAAGGGAGAAGTTGAAAGGAGGTATATCAGAATGTCGGAGATACAAAGAAAGTAGATACTAGGGGGTCTACCCCCACCAGCCAGCCGCTGTGCTACACTATACTCACGCATCTTCACCTCATCCTTTTCATTCCATAACAAAAAAAAAAAAAAAAAAAAAAAAAAAAACGCTAAATCAGTCTTTCTCAGGAATTTTCTCAACAGTCCTTTTCAGTACTTTCTATAGCAAACGTGATATTTTACAGCATGTATGTATTTGTCAACATTGAAAAGAAACATGCGATCAATTTGAATGCTTCAATTTAGAGTGCCTCAACGTGGCAGCGGCCGCTTTTCGGGGGTTGACGAGCGGAGCGAGTAGGGGGCGGAGCCCCCTATTTCTTCAAATAAATGTTAATATAAATAGTTAGGAATTTTTGTTTTTCAAATTTCATACAGACATCATTTTTGAAAAAATAAAAAGAAAGTTACAACTAGTTAAAAGCTTTATATTATAAGAAAGAAGGTACTTCAATTAATACATAATTATTTAGCATAGTTAGAACTAAAAGTCTATCCATGAGCAAGAGTAAGGGGGTGTTTTAATCTGTTTTATTTTTTACTACGTTTTTATTAAGTTGGTTTCTTGTTTGTATGTTTGTTTTTTTGTCCGGTACAAATCTTGCGATCAAATTTTAACTAACATCCCGAGTAGCTAGACATTTGAAACTTTCAGAACACGATGGCAATGCATTATTTTAATGCTTATAGTCGTTTTTTCAGCAGAATTTAATTCGTTTTCAGCAAATTTGCTGTATGAAAAGTTAGTTCGGAAAAAATCCGCCAGTTATTTCATTTGTTTTGTCATATCCCATAATATTGGCAATCTTTATTTTAAGAGGTAAACATTGAATGACAGCGAAAAGGAAAAATAAACAAATAAATTAATTAATTGACGTGTGACAACCAGGTTTAAATTCGGAACTTTGTTTTTCACTAACATTATATTGTAAAACAATGGAAAATATATATTAAATATTACACATATGATTCAACAGAAAATTTAAAAACGTAGTATATAAAAAGTTCTTTTTATCTTGAATTTTTGTCCCCTCCATTTTTAACGAAATTTTGAAATATTTGGAAAATGAATCAATGACGTCATAATTTTTATGATTTTTTGAGTAGCACAAATAAATTTGTTTGCTATTCTTGAATCACATTCAAATAAATTATTTTTATATAGGAAAAAGGTTAGTTTACATATTGAAATATTTAGTATGATTTATTTTATCAGCTGTGTATTTGGGTGTCGTTTATATGTTTTTTCTTTTTTTTTTACAATTTTTAATTTCATTCATAATTGTGTTTTTTCAGAGTTATTAAGGTAAACTAGTTGAAATGAATGGAGTAGGTAATTGTGACGTCACGTCTTAAGGTTTAACATGTTCTGTGAACAGATGTTCATAAACTACATCTGTTCATTTGCTAGTTGATTTTTTTTTTTTTCTCTTTTTCCTCTCTTTACGCCGTAGTAATATAGTATTGTGTACAGATGGTAAATGTTACATATGTGGGTGTTTTTTAGAGCGTACAAATTCGCTAAATCTTTATTTAGAATAAACAAACAAATAAATTTTACAAATGCTTTGGGAATAGCAGATGAATAAAACATAAAGCTTTCGGATATGCGGGCTCTCCTTACTTGAATTAATGAGGAAATCAATTTTTGATTATATAATCAGAACAAAAGCAATTCTATAATTCAGCGATTCATATACAAGTGTCGCTTATCTCATTATAATTTATAGATTTTGGAGTTTTATGCGATACACATGCGACACATGCTTTTACACAAACACATACATACAGACATACAAACTAAAAAAACAAACCCAAAACAGTTATTTCCGTGATTATATTGATTTTGAGGATTATTCTAAACTTCTCACCAAACGTTCTCATGTCCATAATTTTTTGGTCTCAGTTTTACATTTGTTAGTTGTTTCGGGTTTTCACGTTTTATATTTAATTTTTTATCAAAATTTACCATAAAAATAATACCTCCCTGGCGGGGAATTGAACCCCATCTTTACCTCTTGCTTTTAGGTTTCTGTACAAAGTAAAATATAACGGCTCTGTCTGTCTGTCCGTCCGTTGGTGCCTTTCCGTTGGCTTGTTTCAATTCATAAACTGCTATAGCTAGAAACATGTAATTTGTCACACAAGTACATCTCGGCATTTTAGACAACTAGACAAATTTTGGAGTTTTTACAATTAATATTTCGAAGATGGCGGCTCGGCCAATATGGCGGGTGACTAAAAAAAAGTTTTTAGTTACCACGGCATGTTAATACATCAATTTAAGGGTCTTGAAGTGTAGAACAAGAATATGCAACCATTGCACTTAATATTTAAACTTAATCGTACAGAAACCGGCGATTATCGCCTCACGTACTTACGTGAAGCGCGCCTTACTTGTTTGAATTTAGAACTATTTTACTAGGAGACTAAATTTGATTTATTACGTCCTTTTTTTTTCATCAATATCTCGAAAACTAAATATTTCCCTGGGGAAAAAATTACATATTTGGTTAGATTTGTATTTAAATGGGCTACATTTTAAAATTTGGTTTAATCAAATGCTTCTGTTCTCTATCAAAAAATATATGTACATATATTTTTTATTTTTTTCAAGATTATTTGTCCTCAAATTGACAAGTCTATTAGTTTGCATCTGATTGTATAGAACTGATATCTGTATAACGAGTCACTAGTCATTGGAACTTCGATATGAATTATTTATCATTTGTTCTTATTATATTACTCATTTATTAGTTTCTATTCATTTTTGACCTTGACTTCATTTGCTGTTGTTGCTTCGATTTCATTTGATGTTATTATCCTGCGTGATTGTAGCCAAGGTACTTTAACTCGGAAATTCACTGATATATTAGAACTGTCGATTTCTTCTGGAACAGTTTTGTATTTAGTCTTTTTAATATTTACCGGCAATCCAATTTGCTTCAGTCATAAATCTATAATAACTAATAAAATAACATTATGAAGCTCTAGGTCTATCGGTGCGGACCAGATCGAAAAGTCTGCGTGCCGACAATTCCCTCTAATACCGGCTGTGTGTGTACAGTCTTGCACACTGCACACTGCCTACCCTCGAGGTATGCTTGCCCTCTCGAGGTATACCTCAAAAGTGAACAGGGTGCCCATTCCAGGGCATCCTCGTGTAACATTAGGATTAGGGTGTCCTCGTTTGTCTCGAAGCTCTCCCTCTCAGCATATAGCTCTCTCTCTGCATATATGTATATAACTTTGATAATATGTTCTGCATGTTCTGATTGCTTGCGTTATTGCCTCTAGGTCTGGGTTAACAAATTGTTCTATTCGCCTCATTAACATCCCGTAATGCAAGATGCTGGAAATCTTTACTACGTTAGTGTGGTTTACAGTTGTTTTAATTTAATCCCTGACGTTGTTTCACGTGTTAACTGAAGCGAAACCCTGGCCAATCAGGACTTTCCCCTCGTAATGCCAGCTACAAAGGAGCTGATAGAAAGCTTCGCACTTCTGCCCACAGCTCCAACTCTTGTTTACGTCTAGTCATCTTATCTTAATATTCTTTCATGATTCCAATAAAGGCCATCATTTGTTTTGTTTTTTGTTGTAACACTCCAATGCACTGTAAGTCAACCACCGTTATAATCAAAACATTAAAACTGGTTTAAAGAAAAAAAAAAAAAAATGTATTCAACAAAATAAAAT
>KZ651146.1:873793-892559 GCA_001010745.2 Gerris buenoi | reverse complement strand
TGTTAAAAAAACTCACTTTTTGACCGTAGACAATTTCCCGTTTAAATTAAACCCGTTTCCCTGAAAATTTCCCGGCATTAAGAATTTTTCCCTAAAAATACACTATAACCTTAACAATTTTCAGAAAACTGCATGCCTTTACGACAAACACACCCATCAGTACAAAAATCCAAATAACACTCTATTTTACCCTTTAGGGCCGATTTTCACCCTTAAGGAGTGGTTTAAAAGTGCCCTTACCCTATGTTTGGTCAAGCGATTTTTAAGGTTCCTAACCGATTTTGACATTACCAACTCGAAATTTTTCCGAAAATCAAGAGGCGGGGTATAATTATTTTTTTGTTTTTTGCAGTGGCGCCTTAAAATACAGTAAATGTTTACCCCCCCTCCCCCATCTGACGTACAATGAGTAGTTGCGCCCCCGCCCCACACCACAGCTCGGTCGGCCTGCGGCCTCCCTCGCAAAGACAGTCGATGTACATTTAGGAGACAGACAGACGAAATGCCAAACGGTCGAGTTAAAACAAAGACCTCGCTACGCTCGGTCAATAAAAACTGCTTGCTTACAGTTTTTGCCTCCTGTCAAATTCACTGTTTTTTGAGCTATCAATGCTCTTAAAGATTATTCCAGAAGCGGAAGCAAAATGTGGGACTTGATTCTTTGTGATAAGATTTCATCGGACAAATGACAAATAACGTTAAGACGATATAAACCTGTGACAATTTGCTCAACACTTGAAGTATAAATTGATAAATTTTAGATGAGACATCAGTAAAAATAAATATGCCAAATTGGTATCACAAGTGGAGGAATATAATACTAGATAAACTTATAATAACGTTGCTTTTAATATGATAAAAACAAAGATAACAACTGACCGTTAAATATTTGAATAAATGCAAAAATAACTAACTACGTAGACATTTCAAGAAATCATGTATGTTTTGCTGATCCGGGTAAAAAATATTTATCTACTTATGGACTTAATTGGTAATCTTTTCTTTATAATTATTAAACTAGCAACCGTGCAACGCTACGGAGTGTTATTTTAATTTGATAAGTTTGTAAACTACCATCAAGAAACATTTATATTATTTTACTATGCGAGAATATCTAGATTCTATCTCTACCACATATTTCTATACCCCCTCCTCTTTGATAAGATAATTTGCAAATTTACCCCCTACTAAATTAAAATACATAATACATAACAACAGTTAATGTACTCTTAAATGGCTTTTCAAAGACATGCGTCATGAAGGGTATTCATTACTTTGACAAGGTATTCATTACTTGTACCCCATACCCGTACCCCTGTGTATCAAAATTTAAATCTCGAAAATTCACGTAGAAAGTGGACTTCCGCTTACTTTGAAGGTCAAGTGCACAAATTTTCATCGACATCGGACTAAAACTGGAGATTTGTATAAAGCACATACACAAATACACACACACGTTGTCATAAATATATAAATATATAGATATAGATATAAATTTTTATTTTACCCCCCTCCTAAATGAAAATATGACAAAATTGTACATAACAACAATTACTTTGATCTTAGAGCCTTCCAAGGATATGCATCATGAAGGGTATCCATTACTTTAATATTTGTACCCCGTACCCCAGTGTACCAAAATTTTAGTTTCGTAATCTCATGTAGGCAGTGACCTTCACCTTATTTTGAAGAAACAGTGGGTAAATATTCAATAAGATGGTGGACGCCACTTTAAAGTTTTTTTGGAGACGTGTCGAAATAAATATTGCAATAAATAAAATATCAACAACTTTGGTACCATGACTTATTGTCTTGCCTCCATCGGTTATACCTCAGATAGAGCTAAATCTGATAATTAAAGTCTTTTTTGACTTTTAGCTCTTATGGCGTCCGTAATTGTTGATTGTTGGCCGATTTAATTTCTGATTGGGGTGGTAGTCCCACACTAATACTCTTTAAATCGAGTAATAATTCTTAATATAAATTGTCCTTTTTGCTGAGAAAAAGTAGTATTTATAAAGAAAAAAAAAAAAAAAAAAAAAAAAGTAGATAAATATCTTCATATCTGTTATTTAACGAATAATGATTTTTAACAGGTTCTTTTAAATACCTATGTATATTTATTTTATATTTATATTATATTGTTCAAATAAGCATAAATAAATGTTTTTCAAATATTGAATAATAAAGTTTGCTTTATTTACATTAATTCGAGAGGTTTAAGATAAATAAATATGTTTGTTTTCGCATAATCACACCTTTGAACCTGGATGTAAACAATACTCTCCCCCACCCCTTCGCTTTCCTTTTCTTCAGTATATCGTTAGCCTCAGAACGGTATGCGTATGTGTCGCGTAAACTTGTATTGAACTACCAACATTTATAAAGGTACTATTTTATTTTTATTTTAACTATTTATTTTATTTTGTTTATTATCATATTATTATTATAGGATTTGTTTTATTAGGTTCTTAAAAGCTATAATAAGTAAATGTTTCAGTTTATATGAGATAATGTTTTAATTTATTTAAAATAATGTTTTAATTTACTATTTAAATGAATAATGATTTATTATTATCATCAGCCATCTGACCTGTCATTTGTTATAATTTATTTAAGATAATGTTAGAGTTACGTTATGAGTTTAAGAAGTTAAAATGAAGCCTTTGAATTTGACAAATTATTTCTACAACATAGTTCTCGTTTTTTTGTGATGTAGCTTAATTTATATATACAATTATTGCACCTTAACCATTACTACTTATGTTTCAGTTTCAAATACTTTAGTACTTATAAATAATATAATGCGTTGAGGCTAATTCGGATTGTACGTGACCCAGAATTTTTTTTCGAGTTGGACCTCTACCTGGTTTATATACAGGAGGGTTGTTTTTCTTCAGAAAATGAGCGGAGCACCGCGTAGCGGTGCGGAGCGGCTATTAAAAATTCAAGTGTACACAAAATTGGTTTAATTTAATATACAGGATTTTATCACCTAACCTCCAAGGTTAGGTCACGTACAATCCGACTTTACCCAAAATTCGTCATGAGGATATATCCGGAACTAATTAGACTGGAACCATGAAATTTAGAAGATACCTTTCTATTTAATGAATAAACAAATGGTGTAAATCGGTTTCCTAGTAGGCCATTTTGATTAAAGATGACGGCTATGTTCGTAAAGAAACACGGTAATCCAGCTATATCTTCTATCAATATAAATAAAAGACAACGTATGTGAGTTTATATATGTATGATATGTGTATGATCAATGCAAATCTACAGTTTTAGTCCGATCACGATAAAAATTTGCACATTTGACCTTCACAGCAAGGGGAAAATCACTGTAACATGAATTTTCAAAATTTAAATTTTGGTACACAGGGGTACGGGTACGGGGGTACAAGTAATGAATACGGGGTCAAAGAAATGAATACCCTTCATGGTGCATTTATCATTAAAATGCTCTTTATGAGTACAGTAATTGTTGTTTAATACAGTTTTGTCTCATATTAATTTATGAGAGGGGTAAAGTGGAAATTTATATCTATATCATCTATATATATGTAAAATTCAATGTATGTGTGTGTGTCTATGTTCTTCAAAAATATAAGAAAATAATGGGTTTATAAAATTTAGATTTCAAATCTTCAAACCTTTATTTGGAATCTTCTTGCAATTCTTTTTTTTGTAACTTTTTTTTAGGATAATAATTATATTTACTTTTCCTCGTGGAAAATGATTAACTATTTTTTTTATAAAATCGTGTACATAAAGTCAAAATATAGCTTAAAAAAGTTGATTGTATTGACCGATTTACAGGTAATTGCAAACATAATTATATTTAGTTTATACACACTTAAATGTATATTCACATACATTTAAGTATGTGGTGGCTCATAATTTAAAATTATCTATAATTATCTAGTCACAATATACATAAAGTCACAAGTTCAGTCTTTTGATTATATTCCATAACAAGTATACATAGATTTGGGAGGTAAGAGTACCTGTGTGAAGTGTTCTGTATGGAAAGTACATGAAATAACCTGAGACTAAAATCTTAAACTAGTAACTGTAACTTAACAAATAAGACATAGTTATGAGGTTAAATGATTTATAGATGCTGCTCTACTACCTACTTAGAAGTTAACATAATTTTTAATCCCTTTAATATGTGGTGGATTATGGATTACACACAAAGTGATTAAAAGAACGATAATCAACATGACCAGATTAGGTTATGTAATAGGCTTTAGGTAAGTGACCTATTTAGCTTCAGAATACCAATGACCTTTCCTCGAAGTGACTATGTACGACTTAAAGGTTTAACTTACATAGTAAATTTAATAAGATTCGTGGAAATAAATAATTAAAAATATATTTTTAATGATAATGAAAGCCACATTTGCCTGACACAGGAATATACAGTAGAATGAATTGCACTTGATTCTCTCATAATGTTCTTATCTGATAATAAAGAATAACGTGTTCGGATTTATCCTAGGATATAATAAATAATGCAATTGAATTTAATGTATTATGGTGGCGTATCACTAGCAGTGTTGCCTGTGAGGTCCATTACACTTAATGCAGGTTCTAGTGGCCTTGAGAAGATAGTTCTAATCACTTCCTGTCTGAGTGCACAACCTGTTCTACAAGCTATGTCTACATCCCAACCCTTCCCAATCAAATTGTTAACTCATCAATTTCATCAATATTCAAGCAATTATGCATGTATGACCAGAATCATATGATTAATTACATCGCATAAATAATATATTAGAGGAGGAAAAGAAGTTTTCATATACCTTACAAAAATAAGTATATCAGTTTATTTGGGTAGTATTGCCAAGATGAATTCCTTCTTTTGGACAAATCTTGGGTGAACTTGGTGCGTAGGCTTCCGCGGGTAGACTCGTTATAAACAGCTTGGTTTTCCGGTGGAATCCGCGTCNATAAGATTTTTTATTGAGAGGTAAACATTGAATGACAGCAAAAAAGAATAAGTAAACCAAGTAAACAAAAAATAAATTAATTGAATTAAAAAACGTAGTATATAAAAAGTTCTTTTTATCTTGTAATTATTAATGTTATTGCGTAAAAAGTGATTTTTAAGCATGTAATTTTCAAACAATTTCCCGGGGGAGGACCCCCGACCCCACGCAAAGGGGGCCCCGCCATATCTTACCGTCCAGGGCCCCGCAAGGCCTAGAAAGGACAACATTGCAAGAACCAAGAACGTCTTTTTAAGGTAGTCAACGTTTAAGTTAACCATAGTTAATGTTAATGATCGTTTAAGTGTAGATCTATTTACGGTAACAAACGTTTAAGATAACAACAAATGACGTTAACGATAATTTGAGATATATAGATCACAAGTCAAACCTATCTCCTAAAAAAAAGAATAAAAAATGAACAATTATATTGTATCTGAGATTAAAAATAATAACTAAATAAAAACATTCGATAAAGTATAAACAAACTACAATTAATAAGACACGATAATTATACTGTTTCAAAGATTAATAATAAATAATTTAAAATGAACTAGCGGCAATGTGTGAAATAATGAATGACTGATGACTGATTATGTTTATCTAAAATAAGAAATATTGACGATTCGGGATCAATTTTATCGCAGATTAAAAATAATAACTAATAACTAAAGGAATAATAACAATGGACAATTTTCCATGTCGCGGAAAAAAATGGTCAGGCTATTGGTGAGGCACATAGCTTCCTCGAGTCCAATTGTTTACTCTTAAGATGTTCGGTTTTACGACTCATTATTGTCTAATAATTTCATTCTGCCCCTTTTTCTGAAGAATTTTGCCGCAATTGTTTTATTTTTTACGTGGATAAAACAATTAATTATGAAATATTAGTGAAGTACAGACAAATGCAATTAATATTGAATGATCTGTGGCTCACTTTTGACAAACCAATTTCTTTCAAAATCGGAGTAATATAAAAGACAGGTGTTAATAACATATAATAGGCGTGCATGCGGAAGAGAAAGGTAACATTTATAGGTTTTTAGGGTGTTGGTCTTCCTCATAAAAAAATAATTCATTAATTGTAGTGGTTTGGGCAGATTAGGGCAAATAAATATTCTTATTCACCGAAAAACGTTTTGTTAAAACGTAAGATATCGATATAGATTTAGTTTAGGCCCTCTTTAATAAATTTAGCGATCTCTATCACTTGCGGTGTTGGTTTTGGTTTTACTAAAAAAGAAAGAAAAAAAAATTATAAAAGATATTTGTCTCATTGAATAATAATAGATTATGTTAAAATTGTTTCCCGTCCTAAAATCCCAATTTTACATTTGATGCTTACGTGTACGCGAGCGTTGCGCGTGAATGCTTGGTAGGATAACGTTGTTCAACGAACTACTGAGACTGAGCATTGGTAAAATAATCATGTATACCAAATTTCAACTAAATCGGTCTACTTTTACTCAAGTTTTATCGTCATAGGTAGATTTCGTAGCTATCAGTTTTGCGACTCAGATTTTATGACAGTCGTTTTTGTCGGATTCACTCCCGGCCTATAGAACGCGCTATAAGGAACTTCGTTTCAATAAATAAATAAAGAACAAAGTTGTTAGTTTTATAGAAAGATTTAGAACTATCAGTGATAACATTCAAATAAATCAATTGAATTTAATTCTTATACGATTGACTGAGAAAAACAAAAGGCTGTTTGTTGTATATATAGGTAAGATGAGAACTATGAACAGAGGCAATACAAATGGTCTATAATTGTAAGCAAGAGCCAGATGTCAATTTTTCAGTGGATAAATCAAATCTTAAATGCAATTCTGTTTTTCTTGTAAAAAATTACTCTTGTGCCAATTTTCAATGAGTGATGAATTGACATGGGGAGGCTTTATCGACGATTGACGATTGATATTCCTATACAAGCTGCTAAAACTAAAAGTCAAAAGTAATGATTATATGTCATGTTAATACAATATTTTTTATTAATGGAACGATTTTTATGTATAAGGTCTCTTGGTAATCTTTTGCCGCAAACAGTCAGCAGATTGTTTTGTCTCCAGTGTGCACCTATCCTAAGGGGTATCAAATTGCTTCTTTTCATTTTTAGGGTTTTGTAGATACTTCTCAAAACCCTTATGCCGAGGGTGATGTGTCCGTCTGTCCGTCGCTCTTTGGTTCATAGGGCCCGAACCGTTCAAGCGAAAGTGATGAAATTTGGAAATTTGGAATATTTCTATTTCAACTACAGTAGAATCCCGGTATTTCATATCCCGTTATATGATATATCCCGATAAATCGTATATTATTGCCAGTCCCTTGAAAAAATCCCGATAATTGGTATAAAACCAATGTATTTCGGTCCCCTCAGTATAACGTATTTTTTTCTCTTTCGAGGTGAACATAAACGTCTTATAACTCGTATAATTCGGAGAATAATCCCGATAAAACGTATGAATGGAGGNTCAGGATTTGCAACTCATGGAAAGAAGAGAAGCAGCACCTTAAGTATGCTTTGGCAAAGAATGGCTTCAAGAAAGGAGATATTCTGAGAACCATCCGTCGGGAAGAGAACACCGAGAACCGCACCCAAGCAGAAAGAGCGGAAGACCAGCGGAAGACTTATTTCCCATTCATTGAAGGCACGACGGATAAGATAAGCAGTATTCTCCGAAAACACGGCATCGGGACCACTTTTAACGCTCAAAGGACCATTAGAAGCCTCCTGAAATCGCCAAAATACTTCATCTCAAGACTTGCGGTGTATACCAAATCCATGTAGTTGCGGCAAAAACTACATCGGGAAAACTGGGTAATTGATTTCAATCTACCTACAAATAACACGTGAGAGCAGTGAGGACCAGCGATCACAGATCAGCAGTAGCTCGGCATTCGGAAAAAACATATCATCTCATCAGTTTGAGGACATCCGGATACTCGCATCTGTTAACAGCTATCATAGCAGGATGGTAAGAGAGGCTATTGAGATCGAAAAACAACCGGAGATCTTTAACAGAGAGGATAGTTTCACCCTTCTCGGACCTGGAAACCTTTGATCAGTACCTGTACCATGCAGATTGCAAGAGATGGCGTCTCAGTTATTACATCCCACCCGACGAAGGAACACCAACGAAGGCAGCACCTGCCGGATTGCATCATCAGTAACCCCCGGGATATCCAGGTAAAATCTAAGTTCTATAAAACCTTTATAAATACGCTAATCTTCTCTCCAGTCGTCAGTTCATCTTGTGATTGCTTCGAGTCAACACCACGATGCACCACAACCCTGAAGATGCTTCCAGTAGTGGAAGCGAAACGTCGGACTTCATCTCCTTCGAGACGCGGATTCCACCGGAAAACCAAGCTGTTTATAAATCTTGGGTGGTCATTGGTCACAATAGGCAGATGGTCACGGTTCCCTTTACATAGATTTTTCTAATAAGTTATTTTTTTATGAAATAAACTTAGAACTAAGAACAAAATTGAAATATTTTATGCAGATTCCTTTCTTCCTAAAAAACATGTGAGGATAGTTGGCTACTTGGCTACTATCACAATACGCATAAAAGGAAGGACAAAGGCTTCTTTACTTTTATTAAATAGCCCACGAGTTCAAGTTTACTAACCCAATTCTCTTAATAACTCTTATTTAGACCTATAAAAACAATTAGGGCAATTGAAACTTTTAATTCTATGTAGCTATCCGCGAATAAGCAGGGTAGGTACGTGAATGTTAAAATTAAGACACAAATAAATTTACTTAACTCCGCGAATGTAAAGGACTGTGTACATTGTATGTACAAAAAATATAATTTTGAGATTGGATCTCCCCTGTATGACCGCCAGGGAGAGACTTGGAGGATTCTTAACTTTTGCAGATGGAATTATGCAGATAGACAGACGCTTCACGCGTGGGATTACAACGACCTTCAGAATACAAACTGCTCAAGCCCTTTATGACTCATAGAATAAAATTACAACTCCGGATTTACACTAAACTAAACACAGATATTAAAATCCAACTCTAGTGATCCGATTAACTGTAAATATTCAGATTCAATGAGGAGGAGAGAAATGAATAATTTACTATTCAATTGAAACCAATGCAGAATGTAATAATGAATTCATTCACGACATCCTAACGTATCTAAAAGGCTTTCTAAATGCCTCGCCAAATCTTGAATAAATAAACATTGTCAACATTTCATAAGTACATTCTGATAGCTTCAGCAAATATAAATAGTGTGGCGTTATGCACTTAAACTTTCTGTAAGTATAGATTTTCCTCTTTTAAAAAAATAAAAAATAATGAAAGAGTGACACTATTTTCTGTAGACATTTAAAGGAAACATCTGCAGCAAGTCTTATCATTTCAGCTATTTTGATAATATTTAACTCTCCGATTTCCTAGAAAGCTAAAACTTTTACAGATTTATTTCTGAATACATGCTAGTTCTTATTTTTTTTATTAATCTTCTCATAGTATGGAGTATCTTAAAAGAAAAATTATAAAGATAGCGCGTATGTTTAATTTGAGGTTAAGGTGGTTTACACCTTTTAAGGTTCCTTGAGTCCAAAAAGAAATTATCAATGAAAATATCAATAAACAGAGAGACTGTAAATCGTAAAAATATCAATGAACTGAGAGGCAGTAGTACGTTAAAAAGAACAATAAATCATAAATCATGGAAATGTCAATGAATACAGTCAGTAGTTTGTACTCTCAGCAGAAGCGCGGATCTTAAACTTCTGAACTTTTTATAAGAAAATTTTGGTATCAGATAATTTTATTACAGCCCGAGTTAATATGTATCGAGGAATCCGTTTTAGATAATATAATACGGGGAATCGAACCCCATCGGGTAGGATTACTTTACTAGTGATTGCTTTTACTTACGTGTATACCAAAAGTAAAGGAGTCATTCAGAAGAACAATAGTTCTTTACCTGTTAATAATAAATAACTGTAAATAGTTATTTATTATTCCTTTACCTGCAAATTCAAAATTTCCTCAACCGTAAGTGAATTTCAGCTATCGGTGAAAATTTTTTGTCTTGCCTTTATATCTGTTTGTCAGTCAAGATTTGTGTAGACGCCTTTTGAAAACCATTTTTGTCCGATTTTGATTTAATTTGTGAGTTAGGTCAAAATTAGCTTACAAATGTTTCTCCTTTTAATTCCAACTTTTTGCAAACATTGATTTCTCTACCGCATGAGAACAAAATGTTAGTCAAGTAACAACTGTATGCCTGTTTAAAGCATGAATCCGATTTTGAAAAAAAAACAAATATGGTGTTATATTAATTTTATCCATCTGAAAAATACCCTATCGCGGATCAGCCAAATTTATTATCACTTATACATTGAAATTTAAAAAGTATATTTTAATTTATATTCATGTGATGGAAACTCATATACCTCCCTAATTGACAGAGCATTTTTAAATGTAAATGATCATTAAATGTTTTCCACGAAAACTATTTACATAAAAAATACTGGGTGAAAAGAAATTATTTATATGGGGAAAGATTAGAATAACTTGCGTCGGAAAAATTATTCTTTGTTTGGATCTTGAGTTTATTTCCTAGTTTAGTTAAAAATGAAGGGAGAGTGCAGAGCGTAGGTTTTTTAATACTAATGATGCAGAGGCTGAACAGGAAGATGAGGACCAGGTCATATCTATTTATAAACAAGGCCTGTATATATGCGATGAAACTCCGACCACTTTAGAGACTCTAGTATCAGCGTTCTACATGATGTTCCACCCACAGGCCAGTCCAGTATCATAGCCTACTCTATCATCATCCGAGAAATTGCCTTACTCCTCAACCGTTTAGAAAACATAATAAACTATACTCCGAAAAGTTTTAAATCGACCATTTCCGTCAATTCAACGACCTTACACATGGCTTCTAATGTTCACCATAGTCCCTTGACTTTAATTTTACCTCTCATCTTGCCTCTTCATCTCTCTTTTCTTTTTTCTTCACACTCCCTTATTGTTTCTTCATCACACTCTCTTATTGTTTCTTCATAACACTATCATCTTGTTTCTTCATCTCATCACACTCTGTTCTTGTTTCTTTATCACACACTGTTCTTGTTTCTTCATCACACTCTGTTCTTGTTTCTTAATCACACTCTGTTCTTGTTTCTTCATCATACTCAGTTCTTGTTTCTTCATCAAACTCAGTTCTTGTTTCTTCATCACATTCAGTTCTTGTTTCTTCATCACACTCTGTTCTTGTTTCTTCATCACACTCTGTTCTTGTTCTTAATCACACTCTGTTCTTGTTTCTTCATCACACTCAGTTCTTGTTTCTTCATCACACTCTGTTCTTGTTTCTTCATCACACTCTGTTCTTGTTCTTAATCACACTCTGTTCTTGTTTCTTCATCACACTCAGTTCTTGTTTCTTCATCACACTCTGTTCTTGTTTCTTAATCACACTCTGTTCTTGTTTCTTTATCACTCTCTCTCTTCATGTTTCATCACACTCTCTTCTAAATAACCGCGGTGGTGGTAGTTTTTTAAAAACGATAGGTTCTATTTTAAAGGATGCGCGATATTAACACCCGCAAAGATGTAAAAGCATTCGCGCGAGCGGTTTTTAAGCCACCTGTGTTCATACATTCAATTCACAGAAGCAGTATCTCGTTCAAGTCTTTTCTGGCACTTTGTTCTTATTTTATTTATATGGTTTTTAAAAAAATGTTTTTTGGGAAAAGGAATTAATTTCTCATTTCTATTTCCTTTATCATTTATTTCATTTTATTCATTTCTCCTTTATTTACTCATTATAACTGACATCAACACTACTTTTTTACCAATTCTACGATTATTATAACATCCAATAATTTTCTTCAGATAAATAAATACATATATACCATCTTTTCATTCTTAAAATACATTTTTACCATTCTCATTTAATCTAAGGTAAACAATTTGTCAACAAACAAAACCTTTTGTTTACCCTTTCAACTGGACTACTAAAGCACATAATTTTTTTTCAGCGATATCTATCTATTTTATCCGTGGAAAAGGCAATAGTGACTGACCAACTGTGTAGTGTCGGCTAAAGCTTTTGTTTAGCCGCTCGTGAGCTCGTCAGACGTTTAAACAACCTTAATATAAACAGTTTATTTAAACCAGCCACAGGTGGCCTAACGACCGTGCGTCCAAACCCATCCGTGTGAACAAGGTCTAAAAGATTGAAAGACATGAAAGATAAACAAAAAAATCAAAAATTAAATGCCGTATAAAAGAATTTTTCAATCAAAACAAACATCTCGACCTTAGAATAATAGAAGGAACATAGAATAGAAATCCTATGCTATTACTGATAAGAGGCTAAAGCCAACTTTTGCCGAGAGGTTGTGTCCCTTAGACCAGGGGACCAACATAACAACACTCTTTTTTTCATTTAAGCTGGAGAAGGTTGGCCACGCTTTAGTAACTATTCAAAGCCCGCTCACAAACGTCAAGAAAACAAGCCCTGCCATCACACTCAGTTATTGTTTACCACTCAGACGTCATTTTTTTCAACTCGGCCGGCATGGCAACAAGCATATTTCAAGCTAAAATAAGATAAAACACAACAAAAAAATCACAATAAACTAAAATGACTATCAATAATTATAATTTAATAAAAAAATTAAATTAAAAAACCGAAGGCAAATAATTTTAGAGTTATGACGTCACAAATTACAAAAATGAATTTTTAGAACGCACATAAGGTACACAACCAAAGTTGGCTTCAGTTATCATTGACCCTCCTTCTATATATAGTATTATTCTAAGATCTCGACAAAGACAGTTTTCATTGTGCATAAACATAAAGAAAAAGATTTTTTAGTTCCCAAAAAAACGAGAAATTAATTTTTGAGAAAAAATTGAATTCTATTAAATTTAGGGGTAGTAAACTAACTTAATAACACATGGAGTAATACCCACTCTAAACTCAAAAAATACATAGAAAAAAATAATCTTTCAAAAACGATTTTGACGATGTTTTAATTTCAAAAATTCAATTATAAAGTCCAATCTTACCGTATCAAGTTATGACATAAGTTTTGTTCCATCCACACCTCAAACTAGTTTCAAACTGTACGACGCATGTGCATTAGCAAAAAAGGTTCAAATGTGGTCCGATGCGCATGCGTTAGACAGTTCCAAACCAGTTTGAAGTGTGGTTGGAACAAACCTATAAATGCACTGTTATATCACAACTTCTGGTAAATCTGTCAGTGTCAGGCAGACCGTAAGGTTTATCAGAGATATTAATGAGAAAATAAATCTTATTTAGATGAAATTCAAAAACCAAATGTACTATCACCTGTAGAAAACTCTATAATAACTAATAAAATTCTATAGATTTTGTGGGATTTAATCCAATATAACTATCTATATGCGAGAGAGTTCTGTTCGAGTTTGCCGGACCTATTTTTATTATTATCAAAATGTAGATTTATTTTTTTGTAATTGTTTCTTTATATATTTTTTTTAAGTTAAAAGAGAAATTATAATACTTTTTTTAAAAAGAAAAAAAATGGAAATCAAATGTTTTAACTTTTCTTATCGAGTTAATCTTTTTAAAAGCAGATATTTTTACTTTTTTATTTATCTTATTTTTTACTTTTTGTTTTTACATTCTTAATCAGTTATAATTTACAAACGATAAATTTTTTTTTTTTTTTGGCTTTCTACAAAGAATACCATTGCTGTTTTGAAGAATCTTTAATAATTACAGACTTTTTTCTTTCTTCTTTATTTCTTTATTGCTATATTTTCCACGGTCTTGATCTTAAAAAAAGGATTTTTTTGTGTGCTTTTTGTACACATTTAAAATACTAAACACTCAGTTTCAGTTGTTCAACATTTTTTCCTCCACTTTTACGAATAAGATGAAAGTAAATTATGTGAGCGTTCATGCAATAATTTGCATTAACGTCATAAACCCCATGAATTTGAATTTTCAAAACCATTTTAAAAAAGTTTTTAATTAGAACATTTTTAATTTATTTTAATAAATACTTAAACTTCTTATATATTTAATTATTTATGTTATATATTATTACCTAATATATTAATTATTTTTGTTTAATCTGAACAAAAATGTATGTAAAGAAAATCTTATAAACGTTTAACATTCAGCATCAAATTTACGTCTTTGTTTACCCAGAGATCTATTTATTTCAGAACATAGTAATATTATTGACGATAGCTATCATAATAATTTACATATAATTTTAAGCAAATATGCCAGTTAATACGAAAGTGGTTACAAAAGAATCTCTATAACATCCAGTGTTTTATACACATATCAAACTTGACTTTCTGATAAAATTCAGACAACGTGCGGTTGTACGAACTACTCGAGTAGTGCAATGCAATAAGTTGTGTCAAGATGACAGGTGACTTGGGTCGCTCAGTTACCCAGTCTTCTGGTCGTCAAGAACGCGAAACCAAATTTGCGTATCCCCGTGGGTCTTAGTGTTTCCAAACGCACCGGTTACTTCTCGGTCGAAATGTTTCCCTCATTGCATCATACTACGTTTTTTTCTGTTGAACGGGAAATAAAGAGGTTGGTTTATACAAAACAATTCCAGAAGCACTTTCTATTCCCTAACCTTAAGATAATTACCCAAAATTATGTTGCAGAAATAATGCGGTGCTGTAAAGACGATTAGAAGTTAGTTACTGTTGGATGCCGAAGCCACGTCAGGATACTTGGAATAAAGAAGGCAAACCAACAAGCCAACACACAACAATGTACTTATAATTTAACTCAGCTGTGATTACACTATTATAAACCAAAGTAAATACTATATCATTTTTATTTCACATGTCTTCGCATTTATTATTACCTCTAATCACCACTTAACTTCTAACAAAATTCTTTGTCTAATTTAATTTTTTACTATTTTTTTAATTTCTGTTACGATCTTTCCTATATTTAGGTTTGTTTCAACCCAGTTGCAAAGTCCGCTGGATCATCACGGACATTTCCAATGCATAAAAATCATGGGCAATAGATGAAAGCCATGTTAATGCTGCTTGGATTCGCATTACAATAGACTACCTACATTTGAATTAAAACTCATTATTGGTTTTTTACAATATGGTTTAATTTCTCTGAACATCAGGCCCAGATGAATCAATGGGCAGACAGGGTATTTGCGCAGGGTGACAGTTTCAGGGGGGTGCAATGATCTCTCCCCCGGTCTGGCCAAAAAAGGGCGAAAATTAGAAATCATTGCCCAGAAACAAAGTACCTAAAATCGGGGCCTGCTGAAAATGTATATACTAAATTTCATTGAAATCGGTCCAGTATAGTTTAGGCTCCACGTGTCTACAGGACAAGGAAACCTTAAAATGTGAAAATACATTAAAAACTTATTTTTGTGTCTGTAATCAGAATTAATAAACTGATCACTAAATTGACTGAATTCTCTGATCACGTTTTTATATTCGAAGTGAAATTATATATAACTTTTGAAGTGACAGACTTCTAAGGATTGATTATTTTTAGATAATGTTCTAGGTGTGGTTTAATTATAGAAAAATAACCTCAAGCGAGTCCCAACCAATAACCTTAATTAATGGCAGTTACCAGAGATAACCTTTATCTCAACTCAACCACTTTATACAATTCATTACATAAATAAATAAATGATCGATTAAGGGGATCGGCCACGACGGGTATCAACAATTCACCCTCGTGAAACCCATACACTCGTACATTATAGATTTGTTCCGGAAAAATGACTTCTATATGGGAGGAAAAGGTTTGAATGAATAAATAGGCTGCGAAATAGAACTTTTTAATTACCTAGATATTTTAATCCGAATCGTTTTGGAAAAAAGGATCATTTGCATTCGCCCTCGGTCCTCAGGTTTTTTGACTGAAAAGACTCTCTTACAATAAATTTAATTTTTTATAATTCAGAAATTGTTTTACCAACGAAACCATAGATTATAAGATTATATGATAATACCACTTTACTCCACTGAACTACTAAAAACAAACTATAAAAACAAAACGGTTTGATTATTCTTTTCTTCGTGTATTATACATTCTTGCTGTCAATATATATTATAAATGTTTATATTTTAAAATATTCTTTAGTTAGATGCGTCATAACTGCTTCAATATTTCCTTCTGTGCCAACAAACAAAAAATCGAACTGTTTTCTTTAAACTGGAATTGTTTGAATAATAAGTTTGAATTTACTCTTTTATTTATGTTCTAAAAATATGCGTTCTATAATCAACATTTCTTTTTTATATTATGATTTATTTTGTTAGGTTTCCGTTATAATGGTTATTGCGAGAAGAAAATGACTTCAAGTCCGCATGAAATGTAATTTTAGAATAAACGAGATGTATATCGTTAGGTCTATGACGTTACTTCGAAACAATCCAACTGACTAAAGGTTAGTCATAGTTTTTATTTAACATTTAAGCAAAAATAACAGAAAGGTCCTTAACTAATGTGGATATTAGATTGATAATGATACATTATTTAATAATAATTATTAATTCAAACAATACTCAAACATATAGGTTGTTTAATCTAAAATACTGTAATATTGTCTAACAACAATATAAATAAAAATAATTGCAAGATAAAAAGAACTTTTTATCTCCAGTAGGGAGAAAAAGTTATGATTGTGGATTAGTTTAAAAGGACTAAAACAGGTCTTTTCGGCTGCTCCTAGGGAGATAATTTGCGTTATTCCCTCGGCTGGGCCTCGGGAATGAAAAACTACAATTCCCTCGGCTTCGCCTCGGGATTTAGGGACCATGGTTCCTTCGGCTTTGCCTCAAGAACCAACTTTTTCGCTCAGGGAATAATGGCTTACTTTACTCCCTAAGTGCATAAATAACTATTATATACTACGTTTTAAATTTTCTGTCATAAATTTGAAACCTGTCAAAATGAAGATTGTAAATATGGGATATATCACAACAAATAAAATAACTTGCAGATTTTTTTCCGAACTAACTTTCCATACAGCACAATTTGCTGAAAACAAATTAAATTTTACTGAAAGATGGCTAAAAGTATTAAAATAATGCATTGTCATTGTGTTCTGAGCTATTCTAAAAGTTTCAAATGTATAGCTTCTCGGGAAGTTGGTTAAAAATCGATTGCAAGATTTGTACTGGACAAACCAGCCATCAAACAAGAAAGCAAGCTAATAAAAACGTAGTAAGAACAATGAAACGATTTATTCAGTTTTTATTTTCAATAATCTGTGCGTAATTGTCATAGAATGTAGTCGAACGACAATAACGATCGTCTAATATTGTAATTTTGATTTATATCAAAGTTAATTTTTGTAAAAGAAAAACAACGTTTGGGTTCAATTTTAAAAGCGTGTTTTTATAAACTAAACAAACAACTTGTGACCGAATATTTTTAAATACCATTTTTTTCTCAGGGGGTCCTCAAAACGTGAAAATCCATCGACATTTCAAAATCGATGGATTTTTTTGTGCCATCGCAATACTTTCTCTTCATACCAACAACTTACATCAGAAAGCGAAAAGAGTAATAAGTAAAAATTTAATTATGTTCTTTCATCGGATTTATCAAATCTACGAAACTGCAAGCTTGTCGGTGTTATTTTAATATGTAAATATATTGTTTTAAGATTTCTTAAATTTCCGACCGCAAGTAAGTGAAACCACAATTTGTAAAGTCTTAAATTGCGAGGTTTCAATGTAACCCAAACTAAAACAGATTTGTGACGCTGTAATAACGTAGATTCTAGATCTAAATGGATTCACTGGGTGTCCTTATTCTTGTGATTTTGTGTGTCCGTTTATAAAAAAAAAACAGGTTTCTTATATCTTCAGACCAAATTATTAACCTTTCAATTCGAGGCCGAAGTAAAAAAATGAATATTTCGCAACATCGATTTTTGTCATAACTTGATTTGATATTAATACTTTGTAGGTTATTTTTATTTTTATTTTTTTATTTTTTTTTGGTACAAATACATGTTTTTAACAACTCAACATATGGTTATTTTCCATTAATAATAATGATTGCTATAATGATGGGTTTGTATCACTATTTAAAAGAAATATTAACACTTTACTATAAAATATAGGTTTATTGTCTTTACCACAATATAAATTTAATAATAAATCAGACCGGTTTCAGCCTCTACAATACCACAATATAAAAAGTATGACGGCTATCTTCAGTGCCTTATATTTATAGACTGACAAGGAGTTAAGGTGGCAAGTGTTTAGGACATAAGGTCGGGAGAGGTGTGGGGTTCTTGGAAAAGCGGGTGTGAGGGGGTTTCCAATCGGATTAAGAGCTAGGGCCAAGCTCTAGGTCTAGGAATGTGAAGGAAGTATAAATATGTATATATGTTTGTATGTTAACCACCTCTAACCACCTCTATGGTTCGAGCTGTCCAAATAATAAAAATAAAGATTTTAGAGAAGCTCGTTCATGGTTGGCACCCAGGAATTTGGAATCAACTGAGAAGTGAGAAGAGTGATCTCTCTCCTGTGGGAACTCTCCACTCTCCACGCCCCTCCGCCACTTCACTCTTCTTCCCCCCTCCAGGCGTACCCACGCTCACAACAGTCTTCTCTCTAGCGTGGCACTATAGAGTGCCCACTCCCCGTGTGGCTTAATGCAGGTCAATATTTAAAGTGGAAAATAAGAATCAATATAAAAATGCAATGATGGTTATATAAAAAATTACAATAAATCATAATCAAAGTGGAAAAAAAA
>KZ651146.1:812829-839497 GCA_001010745.2 Gerris buenoi | reverse complement strand
CACATCTCTACAGAAGCTGACCTATAAGTGTTCAAAAAAGTGCGTTTTTTGGCCCGCCCTGTATATAACACTTGTGGGTAATATATCATTTTCCCCACCATTTTGTCAAAAAAATTATAATCCTCCCCCTTACTAATTTTTGTTCTCAATACCAACAAAACCCTTTTTACGTGAGTCTTAACGCCTTACCAATTTATTTTTCTATAGCCCAGCGTGCTGTCTACTGGGATTTGCACTTTTTTTTCATATTTTTAGTATCAACAGAATATAGTTTTAGGGGTGGGGGGACACGCAAAATTTTCTACTCTTTAATACCTATCATTTGATACCCCACTCAAAAAATGTTTTAAAATAGTTTTCCCGTGACTGGAAGTATCCGCTATTTTCTATTATATATCTATATTATTTTATTAAAAAATAGAAAAAGGTATAGAATAATAGTCGTTTTGGGTCAACACTCTATGGTATAGTGGTATAGCACTAACCAGATCAATTGTGACAAGCAGTAGATTGAGAGCCAATCACGTCATAATATGTCATTTTTTTACAAGATAGGAAAAGCGCACAATCTTCGGTGTGTTCAGAATGCGGTGTAGAGGAGGATCTTGAGCATATTATTATCGAAAAAAGCCACATTGTAATAAAATCATTCAATAACTTTTCATAATATATAAATCACTATTGCCCATTATACAGGAATTCATGTACTAGTGAATCTAAACATGCGTATCAGCTATTAATATCATAATTTACAAATATGAGAAGTAATTAAAAGAAAATAAATACTATAATAAATTACTAAATAGAAAATATTATTAAGTATTGGATATCAAAAAAACTAGGTGCAATATTTACTATAAGGCCATCATTGGCATTGGCTGAAAGGCGAAAGAGTGACATTTGCCTTCTGAGTGGAAAACATTACTGTAGGTAGAATTTTTTTTTTAATTTATTGCTGGTAAAAAAATTGTCTTCGAAAATTTTGCGCCCCCCAAAATCTGGCGCCCTGGGCTATAGCCTAGTCAGCCCATTTATAAGTCTGGGCCTGCACACGGGTGCATCTTGGCATTTTAGACAACCTGGACCCATTTTAAAGTTATTACACTTAATATTTCCAAGATGGCCAATATGGCGGATGACTTTTAGCTACCATGGCATGTGATTCATCAATTTAAAGGTCTTGAAGTGTAGAAAAAGGTTATGCAACTATTAACATAACACATGAAATATTTTCAAGATGGCGGCCAGTATGGCGGGCGACTAAAAAACGTTTTTAGTTACCATGACATGTTATACGTCATTTAAAGGTTTTGAAATGTAGAAAAAGAATATGCAACTATTAAAATAACACACGTAATATTTTCAAGATGGCGGCCAAAATGGTGGGTGACTAAATAAATTTTTAGTCACCATGACATGTTATACATCAATTTAAAGTTTTAAAGGTCTTGAAGTGAAGAAAAAGGAATATGCAGCAATTACATATATAATAATTTTAACTTAATCGTACAGAAACCGGCGATTATCGCCTCACGTACTTACGTGAAGCGCGCCTTACTTGTTTGTTTCTATGAAGAAACAGAATTTCATTAATAAATTAATTTGAGAATTGTGAGTCAACATTAAAAAACAAATTTGTTTTTAGAATGACCACAATGCTTCCATTACCTCCGATAAGCTCGGTATCAGACAAAGGGAATAATGTTACAAGAAAAAGAGAGAGAGAAATCAATTGTTAGTATTATTTTGCGTGGTTCAGGGTCTTGTTCGAAGCGTGAATAATGTCCGAGGCAATAAGTCAGGTGAATTACGAGTGTAAAGGTCACGGACACCTCGATCAAGGGAAAGCGAATGGAAAGGACTTAAATATCTAGCCAACAAACGTAAAACCAAACAATACATCTAGAATTTACTTGAGTAGCAAATATATACAATGCAGGAATGAGTAACAGAATACCGATAAAATAATGCCCTTTTTCATCATCCCGCGGATCATTGAGGAATCGATTAGGACAGGATTTATTAGCATAAACTTATCTTGCACTGTTATCAAATATATTATATCAGTTAGAACGAATTTGTGACTTATGACTTATTGCAACTTCATGAAAAACATAGGATAAAACCCAACTGATAGATAAGCTTCCTGTTGACAGCATATTATGCTGATTGATATAAATGCGCATGTCCTACCATCCGATACATGGTTCTGGCTGAGTATCACATTTATAAACGACTTGCAAACTGAAAAGAACCGAATAGAAAAAAGCCGAAGAAAACTTTATGGGAAAAGAATTCCAAAGGGATTATATTTAGGAGTCAACAAAACATGCAATTTAATAACAACAAAGAAAATTCTGTCACTTTTCTAAACAAACAGGTTTGACAGTAAAATATAAACAAAACAAAATAATAAATAAATACTCCAATCCAACANTAGAAAAAGGTTATGCAACTATTAACATAACACATGAAATATTTTCAAGATGGCGGCCAGTATGGCGGGCGACTAAAAAACGTTTTTAGTTACCATGACATGTTATACGTCATTTAAAGGTTTTGAAATGTAGAAAAAGAATATGCAACTATTAAAATAACACACGTAATATTTTCAAGATGGCGGCCAAAATGGTGGGTGACTAAATAAATTTTTAGTCACCATGACATGTTATACATCAATTTAAAGTTTTAAAGGTCTTGAAGTGAAGAAAAAGGAATATGCAGCAATTACATATATAATAATTTTAACTTAATCGTACAGAAACCGGCGATTATCGCCTCACGTACTTACGTGAAGCGCGCCTTACTTGTTTGTTTCTATGAAGAAACAGAATTTCATTAATAAATTAATTTGAGAATTGTGAGTCAACATTAAAAAACAAATTTGTTTTTAGAATGACCACAATGCTTCCATTACCTCCGATAAGCTCGGTATCAGACAAAGGGAATAATGTTACAAGAAAAAGAGAGAGAGAAATCAATTGTTAGTATTATTTTGCGTGGTTCAGGGTCTTGTTCGAAGCGTGAATAATGTCCGAGGCAATAAGTCAGGTGAATTACGAGTGTAAAGGTCACGGACACCTCGATCAAGGGAAAGCGAATGGAAAGGACTTAAATATCTAGCCAACAAACGTAAAACCAAACAATACATCTAGAATTTACTTGAGTAGCAAATATATACAATGCAGGAATGAGTAACAGAATACCGATAAAATAATGCCCTTTTTCATCATCCCGCGGATCATTGAGGAATCGATTAGGACAGGATTTATTAGCATAAACTTATCTTGCACTGTTATCAAATATATTATATCAGTTAGAACGAATTTGTGACTTATGACTTATTGCAACTTCATGAAAAACATAGGATAAAACCCAACTGATAGATAAGCTTCCTGTTGACAGCATATTATGCTGATTGATATAAATGCGCATGTCCTACCATCCGATACATGGTTCTGGCTGAGTATCACATTTATAAACGACTTGCAAACTGAAAAGAACCGAATAGAAAAAAGCCGAAGAAAACTTTATGGGAAAAGAATTCCAAAGGGATTATATTTAGGAGTCAACAAAACATGCAATTTAATAACAACAAAGAAAATTCAGAACAGGTTTGACAGTAAAATATAAACAAAACAAAATAATAAATAAATACTCCAATCCAACACAAACGATCCATGGGTTGATTGGATCAGCTTATAGAGGACGGTAAGAAACACAGTTTCTGCTTATTGGATTGGAACTGCTTTAATTTATTGCGCTTGCCTTTGACGGACGATCACCCGGACGGTTCCCAGCTAATATATTCCCAGATAATAAAGAACAGCACATGCTGATTTGATTTTTATTTTCTCGGGCTATCTTTATTTATTAATTAACCCATTAATTAAAGGAAGATTGTGATAACACAACAAATCCACAAGCTTTTATCTAACTGGCCTGTTTTAATCTACAACTAATATTGCTTAATTTAAATAAATACATATTATTGTCAAACCACAATAGAAATACAAACAACAATCAGACGCTTGTTATAGTCTTTCTACTATTTTCATTTACATACATATACTTAGACCTACATACATACACATCCTTAGATCCTATGTATTGGCAACACTAAAGTTATTCTATAATATTTGCCTTCTATAGCCAGAGCAAAAACGAAAGTAACGAAAGCTCATTCTGAAGGACGAAAATATTTTATGTCCCCAATTTTAAGACAGAAATTCGTTTTAGACATCAGGCAACATTTTTGCGAACCAATATACCTTAAACTATTCGTCTGATTTTAATAAAATTTGGATGGTAGATCATACTTAGCCTTTTAATGGTACCAATACGTTTCAATCTTCTGCGCCCATTTGTTTTTCTTTCAAGGCGCACAAACATACATTTATTTACACATATATCTTGAAAAGTATACTCATCTGATTTTTTAGAAATTTGGATGGTTTTCCGAAAGTATTCCGCAGATAGCCCTAGATTAATTTCAACCGCCAGCGCTCTTTACATTTTGTTCAATTGATACTTTAATTCATGTAAAATGTGTAGAACATAGCTTTCTCGAGTCCTATTTCGTATCTTTAATGATTTTATGCTTTTGTCAAACTTATTTAATTCATAAGCTCAATATAATGCCCTTGACTTCCTCAGAGGACTGTCCTGTAACCCTTATGGGGAAGGCCGCAAAGCACCTCAAGCAGTGAATTAGCTGATTAGACATAGTGGTCGCCTTTTAGGTGTTGATGAGCGAATAGAGTGCAGAGCCCCCTCATGAATAATATTATTAACATACTTAGTCCCAGTTTGATAAATATGATAAAGAAGTAAGAAGTGAATATTTTTGATATAATCTTGTATTTTACACTTTTTTTATTTACATTTATATAATTATAAAAAAATTAGCTGAGTTAACGAAAATATAAATGAACTAACAGGTAAACAATAGTAAATAATATTAAACCAATTAATTTATTAAGACGCATACTCTCAAAAAGGGACAGAGTCGGGATTCTTAATTCTACAGACCAATTTTAATATTTCTGTCCGAAATGCCAACTTCTGATCTTCAGAGAATCTCCTCACCATTGGAAGAAGAGAATTAAAAAAGGATTCATCATCATCTGGTTGAGGCAAGGAGGAATGCTTCATATATGCCAAAAGGGCATCTTCAATATCGTTCCTTCGGAGTGATGGTGACTGAGAAGTTGAACCACAACTGATTCTTTTATCCTGCGTCGGTAATAAAGTGTCGTCGCTCTCTGTGTCTTCCATAAGGACAGAAGTTTCTTCTGATTCAACCTCTTCATCATTGAGGGTTGACTGCGTACCCGCTGTTGGTAAGGCTAACTCCAAAAATGACAGCTGTCTAGCGTATAAATAATGCCGAGTTTTAGATGCAGGTTTACCAGAGCTGAGTCTTCTTTTTTCACTTTTTCTATATGTATCCTTTAAACTTTTCCATCTCACAAACATCTTCTTTACTGTAATAAATAAACAAAGCTGATATTATAATAATTAAAAAAAAGAAAGCACACAATAAGTTTAATAACAAATAATAAGAGATTTAACCAGCATAATTGGCCCAGCCGTAACAAGATCAAGAAAGTTTCTTTAGCTATAACTTTTGCCCAATTTATTATAATTACGTGAAACAAACACCTTTATTTATACGAAATATAAACATTTTATGTCTGTTTAGACGTAGAGAAAATAAACGTAAGTAAAATGCGTAGAGTTATTCTTTTCGTAGTTGTATTATTGCGCAATTCCGCCCTAGTGTGGATTTTTTTTTGTTTTATTTTATTTGACATCTAGAAGGTCGGGCCAACTAGGCAAACAAATATGTCGCTGGCGGAGGAATGTAATCCTCCGCCATCTCTAAAATAGCCCTCAGGATAAACCCCCAAAATGCTTTATTTTTTCACATTTGTTACTAACTAATGCTCATTTTGATCGCCTACTATAAATGCAACCACATCCCTACTAAAGGCCCTCACCAAATTAAAATTTAATTTTGTATAAATCTTTACTATTTATATTATAGTTATGTGTAGTAAATAAAGTTTATTGTACTTACTAATTTCGTTCTTCTCTTGTTCTGTCTTTTCTTTAAATCCCTTTACCAGGACCTGTCCAATTTTATTCCAAGCTTCATTCTTTTTATTCTTGTCCTTGTAGTCCTTCGATCCTCCATTCCATAGCACCGGTTGATTCTTTACTTCTTGAATGAACAGTTCAGCATCAAAATGATCCATCACAATGGAAATAAACACAATAAATATACTCTAGGGGCTGTAAAAATATAAAAAGAGAACACGCTGTGAGTTTTTGCTCGTGTGTTGTCGTCAATGGTCACTTGTAAACTAATTCCCGTCAGGTCATGAAGGGTTCACGCCGCGCAACCAGGTAACAGCGTCAAAAAATCCCCCTACCGCGTCACCACGCCATCTATGCGTCACATGTTTCTTGACAATTCCAAGCTTATACTTCAAAATGGCGCTGCATGAAAGCGTGAAAATAACGCTCATGTGTCACCAGCCTAAAACGTGGAGTTTCACACGCTAGTTTGTCCTGTTATGCTAGTGTGTCTATATACTTTTCAGTTGTGTTCTAGACGTAGACGATGATCAAAACGCAATCGCAATAGTTCATGCACTATTTACTTTGCTTTTTGGTCGTATTCTAGACGTTCAAAACTTGGTTTTTTGTTGCTCACCGCATCAGTTGCATTTTACGATACCTCAAAAAGAGGTGTTGGTTGTCATACTTTTCATTTATACTCTATACAGGGTGTTCATTAAAGTTGGTCACAAACTTCGGGGGCTGATAGTACCCATCAAAACAAACAAAAAGTGTCTAATAAAGATATGCCGAAAAATCCTTCAGTTAGCCGCTAGCCGCCATTTTGTATTTTTATAAAAAAAATTATTATCTAAAAAACTACTTTAGCTACAATAACCAAACTTTGCACGTACGTTAATAATAAAACAACGAAAACTTTAAAAAAAATTGTTTGATTTGCATTAATAGTTTCAAAATGGCGCACATTTATAATTTTCAAACCCAAATAACTAAACAACTATGAATTTTACGAAACATTTTTACGACACAAAAAAGATAGAGAATGTTATTACAAATCCAACAATATTTCATTCAACCAAATCGGTTAACAAATAAACAAAAAAATGCATTTTTCCGTTGTTTTATTATTAACGTACGTGCAAAGTTTGGTTATTGTAGCTAAAGTAGTTTTTTAGATAATAATTTTTTTTATAAAAATACAAAATGGTGGCTAGCGGCTAACTGAAGGATTTTTCGGCATATTTTTTTTAGTCACTTTTTGTTTCTTTGGATGGGTACTATCAGCCCCCGAAGTTTGTGACCAACTTTAATGAACACCCTGTATATCTAATCCAAATAAAGGAATATCTTCAATTTTTATAACCGTAACCGTAAGTGTTTTCTCTGTACCAAAAGCTCTGACCCTTACCAGTGCCTTCCTTTTAGTTTCTAGAGGTAATCCGGTGTATGCAACCAATTTCGGCGTCAGTTTCAAGAAAGGTCTTCCTATTTTTTCCCAGAACCTTTCATCTATCACAGAAGACGAGGCTCCCGGGTCATATAACATGGATGTTTTATACTATAGCTCAAAAAGCGGAGTTTGTGCCCTCTTTGTTGTTGCTTTTTCAGTTGTATTTTATACGATTACTCAAAACGGGGTGTTTGTGTTTCTAGTTGGCTTCTTTTTTAATGATTGGGGGTGCCCTACTCGCTTCGGTCATCAAGCCCTGGAAGGCGGCCGCTTCTCAGCGAATTCACTGATTAAAGTGCTATGCGCCCCTCCTTATCAACGTCACAAGACAGCTATGTGGAATGTGGAAGTCAAGGTTTAAGGCATTAAATTGAGCTTATGCATTAAAAGGCAAAATTAATTTAGTATGGTATAAATGCATTATCGTGTAAATTGATAAATATAAAAAAAAGTACGACGACCCTACCCAAATGTCAGGTGCTCATTAAGACATAGGGCCAGGGCAGGGCTTTTTTATTTCTTTTAACAGCAGATATATACGAGACCGGACGAATTGAGACGCCAGATGCACAAGAGTTGGGCTCGGACAGGCCATGTGTTGCGCATTATTCCCATGCCCTGCGGCCCTGCTTTGTCTCATAATTTCTAGGATTCATAAAAACTTTCTGACCTGTCAAAAACAATATTCGATATCGACAAGACTACTGCCATGTACTCTTTTTTCCTTATAAAGCAATAAAAATCAACTTAATAATTTGCAATTAAGTATATTTCAGAATTATAAATAAACTAACAATTAAAGCGCAAGTAGGTATAGTGAAAAAAAATCCCAAAGTTACGTCGATTATTTTCGATAAAAAATAATTTTAAGTGACTTAAACTTGCATTCAAACCTATAACCTTGAGGCCCGCATTCAAATTCTCTCCATTCAACTAAGCAAGTAGATCGCAATACCGTCACAATTAGATCATTTATAATCAATTATTATTTTAGTTTAGAGAAAAACATATTTAACCTTTACATAACTTCGCGAACATTCATTTGATTTACATGCAATTTTTCCTATTTAACTTTCTTTGATATTTCTTTAAAAATATTATGTACCCGCTGAAAATCTTTTACAATCGGAAACTTTACGGAAAATAACTTTTGAATGCCATTTGGAGATAAATAAACGTGGTTAGAAGTATAACATGAAATGTTAAAAATAGCTCTAATTTACAAAGAGTGAGAGGATGGGTTTGATTCCCTGCGGGGGAGGAATTATTTTTATGGTAAATTATTGTATGAAAATTTGAAACAACTAATAAATGGAACAAACTGGACCAAGTATAATTATGCACTTCCTATGCGAAAATTTAGAACGAGTTGTATAGAGTAGATTTTTTTTTTTTTTTTAAATTGTTATTGGAAAGATACGCGGTGGCAACAGTTTTACGTTTAATAATATTTAATATTTAAAATCAGGATCGATAGAGTGTTGTAATGTTGCACTGGCTCGCCGCATTATGCCTTTAACTCTGCATGGTAATCATCTTATTTCTGTTTCGTTAAACTCGTAAATATCGCAGCCATTTAAAAAAAGTAACTAACGTTAATATGTTTATTCCTAGTTATAAACATCGCAGTATTGTGTATATACATAAAGTACACAGTGAAATAATTTGTATAGTAGAAAATTAGTTTTACCTTTTTTAAAAAAAAGTATACAAAGCATTAGGTGAATTTTACACCACAATCAGAACAAAACGGAATCAAGCAGATTTGTCGGCAAAATTTAAAACAACTGTAATTATGCATCATATATGATCTAAAAGAAACAATCTTGAGTTTTCCTTACATAATAAATATTGTACATATACATAGTATAATTGTGGCTTCTATGTTTTCTTATTCGTTGCGTGTCCCTAATCTGGGTAATTAGGGATTTTAATCTAGGATTTATAATGTTTAAATTTTTTTTTGCTTTGTAATACTTTTTCGCTTTTTTTTAATGCAATATTTTATTGTTAAAATGTGTATTGGCCAATTATATAAAATAATTCTACAATGAAATTTTTTATATAAAATAATAATTAAAATTAATTACTTTACTTCATTATTATTTTATGTATTTTTTTAGTATTTCATAATAAATATTATTAATTGACACTCAATTAGGTTAATATCAATGTATGAAAACAGTTTATGTGATTTATTTGTACTATTGGCATTAAAAAAATAATTAATTTGAAACCAGATCTACTTTTAATTATTATATTATTGATTGCTATATTAAGTTAAATTAATATCTATATATGCATATAAAACGGTTAATTGGTTAAATATACGAGTCTAATATGAAATACTTATTAATTAATTTAGATTATTAACACTAGATTATTACTTATGTTATTAATTTTTACTAAGATTTATTAATATCTAGATAATATGGGTAATTTAGATATGGCATATTGTGTGATTAAATCATATTATTGGTATTGGTCATGTATATGTTTTTTTTTAATAAGAAATGCTTTGAACTTACCGTCTTTGTGTGTACGTATTAGATCTTGTATAAAAAGAGCGTTTCCCTGCGGATTTCCTATTTTCTTTTAATTAAATTAAAAAAGAAAGAAAATACTTTTTTTAATAACTACCAAATCATTATATAAAACAGGTTGAAGTGATCAGCGGATCTTAAGTTAGACAAGGGTCGAAATGTAGTGGGGAGTTTTTTGTTGTATAGGTCATTGTCATGGTAACACTGCTAGTCGATGAAAAAAGGAGAAAGAGAGAAAAGGGGGGAAGCAGTGTAATAAAGCATATTTCCTTGCAACATGTTGCTTATTTGCTTAATTTTTTTGGGCGGATACCAAATTAACGAGAAATGAGTTGGATGTTCCCAGTAGTTCAGGCTTGAAGAAGAACGAATAAAAGCTTGACGTGACAAACTGTGGCGCTATCTATCTAATCGGTGGCTGTCAGGAACTGCACGCTTGTTTCCGTTCTTATCTTTTGAGAGCATCCTTTTTTTAGTTAGATAAAAAAAAAATAAATGGCAAATAAGTTCCGTATTATAGTAATTAGTGTATTAGACTTGAGGACTTACCTACTTAATAACATCCCTGTGTTTACCTCTGTGTTGTTTTCAAACACAAGGAAGACTCAAGAGGATTACGAATGTTAAAGGGAGATGTTACTGCTTCGTGAAAATAAGTCCAAAAATTCTGAAGGCACTCAACGTAAATTTTTAAAATAAAAAATTAATTTAATAAAGATAACACAATATGAGAACTAATAAAAAGGTATATCAATAAGGATTTTTGCAATAAAGCCAATAGTTTTCNGGGGGGGAGGGTAGCATAAGAGTAGTTTGAAAAATTTTAAGAGAGGGGATAAGAGCCTCAATAAAATGTAGTGATAGTAGTTGCACCACCATTAGAGACCCAAAAAAAGTAAATTAATTAAGCCATCCCCAAGTTTGTTTTAATAATAAATAATTTTACAATATCAACCTAAAAGTACATTATTAAAATTAATAATAAAAGAAATCAATTACGTCAAATACAGTAAATTATGGTGGTAAATTATTCTGTATATTTGGATATGTATAATTTCCTAGGATTATTAACAACATTATTAATTACTTCTAAGTCTATCTCTTTCTTTTTTTCTGACGCAAGCTTTCTATGAACACTTAATAAATATAATCCGTTCAGCCTATTTTCTCCCATTATAGATCTAAACCACGTTTTTACCCTCCATAGAGTGCTAAATAATCTTTCAATTGTACTTGTTGTACATAGGGACATTCCATTGTTTTCCAGCCTGCTTGTCAAGTTGTTTATCTGTCCACATATGAAACCACAATTCCACTCACTCACACAGAATCGTTTATTTACAAATTAATGCTTACAAACATTAATCCATAACGTATTTAACGCCCTTGGTCAATGATCGTCGAGGGAAAACTCACAGAATCAATATCTTTTAAATTGTAAATATTTTCTACAGAATGGGCCTTTTCTTTTAGCTCTTCTAAGCCTAAGTCCTTTATAATGAATGAATGAAATTATTGTAGAGATATCCTGGGAGGTTGTCCTCTGAAAATCTACACTTAAGTGATGAAATCATAGAATCGAGATATGGTATAAGTACTGCCCTTCTCCAATGCTCAGCCGAGGATTCTGCTAGAGAGTTAGACAGGTGTTTCTGTTTTTTCAACAGTTCTAGGAGGTTGAAGGTAATACAAGAGCTTTTCATCAGAGAGTAAAGGTGCAGAGGAAAGGGTTTCAACCCCGCAACGTTTTTAGCAGGGATAAAGATGGGAGTCTTATTGGTGATAAGGGAAGGATGCTTGAGAGACGAGCAGAATATTTTCAGGAATTGCTAGAAGGTGAAGAGGAAGTAAGTGGTCAAGGGAATTTGGAAGATGTAAGTGAGGGTGACCTGGATGAGAATAAAGTAGTAGTTAAAGATCTTTGTACTCCACCAACGGAAGAAGAAGAAGAAGAGGTGAGGATAGCAGTAGAGAGTTTAAACGCAAATAAAGCACCGGGGGAAGATAATATCCCAGCAAAATTATGGAAGAATGGAGGAGAGAGTTTAAATCATAGAGTAACTGCACTATTGCAAGACATGTGGACCTTGGAAGTGACTCCGCCAAAGTCATGCAAGGTCTGAGACAAGGAGATGTTGTTTCTACGACACTTTTTAATCTGGCATTAGAAAAAGCAATGTGAAGTATTCTCTCAGGTGGTGCCATATACAAAAAAATTACCAAGATTATGACCCTCGCTGATGATATAGACATCATAGCTCGAAGACGTGCAGATTTGGAAGAAAGTTTCGCTACGGGAAGCAGCCAAATAATTAGGACTTGTCGTTAACACCAAGAAGACGAAGTACATATATGTTTTCATCTAGAAGAAACAATGTCTGGGAGGATAAAGTGCGGATCGGAGGAGAAGAATTTGAAAGTCAGAGATTTCAAGTATTTGAGATCCCGGATAACTGATGGGAACGCTGTCTCAGAAGAGAAAAATTCCAGGATCGCACTGGAAATAGAAGCTATTTTGCCCTACAACCCATCTTCAGATCACGAAACGTAAGCCGTAGCACAAAGCCCATGGTTATAAAAGTTTAGTCCGACCCACGGCCACCTATGGGTCAGAGACTTGGACGCTAGTACGGGCTGAAGAGGGTAACCTCCGTAGATGGGAGCGAAAAATCTTAAGGAAGATATACGGAGCAGCTGGCGAGAATAGTGTTTGGAGATTCCGCACTAATCAAGAAGTGATGGGTCTATACGATCAACCAGACATAGTTATTTTGACGAGTTCGATGGTTAGGACATGGGGTGCGCATGGAGGAAAGCAGAGTCCTAAGAGGATGATGGATGGAAGACCAGGAGGTGGAAGAAGAAGAGGCAGACCCAGATGGAGATGGCCGGAGCATGTCGAAGACGACGTTGGGCGTTCGCTCCGGGAGGAGACGTGCGCAGGATAGGGAGGAGTGGCGAGGCTATGTTTTGGCGGCCAGGGCTCTTCACAGACCGTAGCGCCGAGGAGTAGTAGGAGGTTGAAGATCAATATTTAATTCTTCTGGTATCGTATCTGCAGAAGCAAGAGCTCCTTTCAAATTGAATCAGCTGTTTCACGGTCACGGTATCCTTTAATTGCATTTAAAACCCTGTTAATATGCTTATGGATATTACACTGAAGAATATCCAAACATTTTGATTGTAGCATTAGTATATTGGCCACAGGCTCCAATATGGAATAATATTTTGCTATTATTAGTGTAGCCAGTTGCCAAAAAAAGAGTCAACTAGCAAAATAGAAAAAACTAATCTGAGAACAAGATCAGAGGAAGTGTGGCCCAAAATGCACAGCAAGAGCAAGAACAACACTTAAAATGTTCATTTTTTGAAAAAAAAATTGCCAATTTATGAAGTGTCATATATCGGATCCTATTAGGCGTACAGAGTTACCGTTGGATTTAAAGTTTTGTAAATTTATTGAACGGTAGAAACAGTGAGATCAACTAACATCGAATAAAGCATAATTTACGAGAAATACAGCAAGACCTAAAAAAGTCAGAATTTGTTAAAGAAAAAGGGATGTTTTGTTTAGTCCAAGATACTTTTGGACAAAGGAATATCACACTTCGGTATTATAAGGGGAGTAACAGTCTAAAGAAGAACTTTCCCTATACTTTCTTTAGATTGTTACTCCCCTCTATTTTTTATAAGGGGAGTAACAATTTAAAGAAGTGCCGCCTATTCTATTATTTTAGTTTGTGAATATCCCGTCCAAACGTTAGGGGGGGCCGGGCCCCCCCTGCCCTCCCCTCCCTGGCTACGCCCATGATTGACGTACTTTATTGCAAAATCAAAGTGTGCGACGTTATTAAAATGTAAAATGGAACAACTTTGGAAAACACCTGATCTAAATAGGTGGAAAAAATGTAGGTGTTATTACGGACACATTTACCAACCAAAAGTTCTTCAGAATTACCACAAATTTTTCGTTTACTTCGGTAAGCTTGAAATGAAAACGTAACAATTACCACATCTCATTAAGCAAGCATAGTAATATTGTTGTTCTACCTTTTCCAGGATTTGATCCTGGTATATAGAGTTTGGACAGTGGCTTCAGACGAAAGAAAAAGCAGGAATGCAATAACAACTCTAAATAAACGATCCCTGTTCTAAATGGTTTTGTCAAATTGGGGGCAAATCGAACGAACTTGAACTATGTAAAGTAGAGTAAAAAAATAGTTGAGGGGTTGTTTCACAAAAATGAAAATGTCAGACCTGACGTAATGAACGAATTGAGATGTCTTATTTCCTCGTCAAACTCACGAGGCCATTGAAATTAGTTTTTCTGTAATTTCGCTTGTTTAACTGACCTCTTTATGACAGTCTACAATTTCTATTCATATTAAGGATACTCATCAATTGTATAATTAGACAATTTTACCATTATACAAATTCTAGAGACTACATAATTATGATAGATCTAGGAGCGTAAATAGAGGTAATCTTAAAGGAATAACGTGGAGAGTCTGTTTGTGTTATTCCTTTACATAATTATGGTTTATGATAAAAACAAAGTGGGTTACAAACAATGTAAAAGAGTGAGTCCGCTCAGGATAGGAATGTTTACAAGTGGTGGGCGATAAAGTATATTAAATAACACGCGAGGAAGCTATGTGCCACATTAATTGGCAGACTATTTTTAAATCTTTTAAAATTGTTTTGATATTTTACACTGATATAATTATCGGTCGTCTAAGCGGTTGAAATTAAACGGGTGCTATCTACTTTTATATGGGACAAACAATGGGCTAATTATGACCTACATTCCACATTTTATTAAAATCGGAAGAGTAGTTTTAACATTCAAGATGTTGGTTCGCAAAAACTTAATGACTTGTAGACGGACTGACAGTCAGAGAAAGGACTAATAATGTTCCCTTTTGTAAGCTCGAAAGCAAAATGAATAAAGATCGATTATAATTCTAATTTTTGGAGTTTATTTCTTAATGAATTATGGTCTTACGTTAAGGGTGAAATTTCTAATCAGAAAACAAAATAATAAAAATAGTTTGTCTAAGTTTGGCTCATAGCTCCCTGAAGTAAAAAATATTTGGATCTCAATTCCTAGTACAGTTATTTATAACCAATAGTAAATTACCACAGACGGTTGAGATTAATATACAACATGTAAGATAATAATAATAATAATAATAATAATAATAATAATAATAATAATAATAATAATAATAATAATAATAATAATACATATACATTATAATATTTGTCTATAAAGCTTTGTAACAAAAAAAAAGCTGTGGGATGGATAATACATACAACACAATGTAAATGTAGGACCAACTGTTGAGGCATCTTTCAACAAATTTTAAGCTTTATATTTTCCAAGACGCGACTCACGCGCAAGCGGCAGTCGCTGGGTGATTACCTAGCTGAGCAACTCTTACCATGCAAATTTAAAAAAAAAAAACCATAGTCGCAGAACGATTATCGCTGGAGTCGCGTCTTGGAAAACATACCTTTAAAATTTCTTAAAAATTGGATCAGCACTTTTAAAGATAGTCTGTCAATTAGAGTGGCACATAGCTTCCTCGCGTTTATTTTAATGAGATAAGTTACTAAAGCAAATTACTGAATTACTTGTAGATAATTCATTGAAGCCTAATTTAATTGGCAAAAAGTGTTGGTGTGGAATCGAAGTTTTCTTGTGTTAGTTAAACCACGTGTAGAAAAAGTTGTCGATACAGACATTTGCTTGTTTGTTCCATATGTAAGCACAACGAATACCTTGGGCTTTGGGTGTGTTACGTCCTTCATCCACTCTGTTCTATTCTTCTCTGTCTATAGCCGTTACTAGTGAATGATTTTGAAAAGTTATGCGTCGTAGGGAAAAATCAGGTGAGACGGTTGAACTGTTGAATATTGAGAGGGTCAATCGAACAGTCAAGCAACAAGCAGGGAGGGTTTCAGACGAAGTAATAGATCCTGAATCCTGACCGTAGGTTGGTTGGTAGAATCTGCTTGGGGATCTGTAAGGAAGCACCCCTCAAGAACATCAGGTATAGCCTAAAGTTGAACGGAGCGTGAAGGGGTCAGGGACACACCTGCCCCTACCTTTATCACCTGCCTATAACCCCTGCTACATATACATAGACTCTCAACACTGCATTGCATAGACCTCTTATAATCGGCATATATATAACTTCTTCATTCGCCCGTCTAGAGAGCGCTAGAAGTGCAATCATTTGGGTTCCCTGCAGACTGTTTACGTCCGGTGTCTGACTTCCGCTTAGTTCTTTTAAGCGTAAAAATACATTATCTTTCTACCAATCTGTCTTTAGTTCATTCTTAACCTTTTATCTCTGTTTGTTATTATTTTTTCTAATAATTTATTTAACTCCATTATTCCTTCCGCTTCCCATATTACGTTTTCGTACAATGTAATTATAAAGTGATAAAACTGACAACAAATGTTGTCATACCTACAACGTATTTCCCCGTCAAATTTCAACTTATTTAATTTAATCAATAAAAACACTCTTTGCTGAATATTCCTTTATTTTGTTTTTAATTTGAGCTCGAAATCGTATAGAAACGTATTTTATCAATTAAGATATATTGTAGATATGTGGTTCGATTCCTAGTAGGGTTATAGGGTGGTGAATTTTTATCCTTTTTTTCCCTTCCTCTTTATAACCAAGAGGTCCTTTGTCCGAAATATCCTTTAAGCGCCAAGAGCTTATTTGTCACTAGGAATTAGGGGTATTTCTATACCAAACATTTACTGCAACAGACACAAAACTACGTGCTCCTAAGTCAGCTCGAACTATTTATAGACACTATTCGATTTTTTTAACTTCCTGGCGTTATAAATAATAAATGGTTGATTTAGGAACTTTTGTAGAAAGAGGAACCTTTCAATTTACTCATATGGTAAATGAAATTGTAATTATCTATTAAACCTGGAAAACGATATTTTCATGTAGTGGATACAGACCTGTATTAAATTTCCTACAGAATGTAGGATGTGTTAAATTTCCTACAGATGATTTATATGTGCTAAATAGGCATCTTGGCACATTTATTTCAATACTTTTGATTTGAGCTAAAAACCTTTGTTACTTATCTCTAAATTAGGAAGAGAGGTAGCGTAGCCGCGGCGGTTAAACCACCTCTGCTTGGCCATCACTGAATCATTGAGTGGAACGAGATGGGGTTCGATTCCTCGATCCTCTGATTTATATGGCTCACTATTGATCACATCATACTCGCTTCGGCGGTACAAGGTACATATGTATGATGTGTGAAGTGGCTGCAACTCTCTACCGCGGGGCGTACAAAGGGCCTAAGTAATGGCCTAATTGCAAGGTTCGAACAAGTGGTTCGAACAAGTGGTTCGTCCTACCCGTTCTAGTAGGAAGTACTAGACTAATACTACTACTAATATCTCTAAATTACTCTTCATGGACCACATTGGACTTTCCAACATTATCTGTGATTTGAAGTATCTTTCAAACTAAATTAAATATCACTGTTTGGCCTTGATTTTAGAATTGCGAGTATGATAAAAACTCTTTTACGTCGGTCGGTCCTTCTATTCTTATTATAGAGAAGAAAAAATATAGACCGTTTTAGATAAAAGAAAAATAAAAAAACTAGATATTTCTCACAATGAGAAATTTACATGTGACATGCAATATCTGTATCACATTTAATAATAAAAGGTGACAAATGAAATTAAAGTGACATAGAACTCATAAATATAATTGCATTGTATGAATTTTTAATTCGTCGATATAAGTTAATGTTCACACTGTTTTACATGATCTTCAGTTTGCACGCTTTTATTCAACTTGAACTTGTTTGTAATGTACACAATATTTGTAATACATTTTTAACTCACTTTCCGACTGCCTAGAATCCTGAAGTTTTTACAGATTATTTAATTTTTAAATAATCCAAATTACAATTATCAATAACTACGGGAGACATACAGAGAAAAATACACCCCGCGCCGGGAATCGAACCACGGGACCTCCTATTAATCCGTACAGGTGCTCTTACCATCTGAGCTATACGGGAGAATGATTTTTCTCTGTCGTAACTGATACATATTCCCAAATCCAAGCTTTTAATCTTATTCTACAAATCTAGAGAGCCAAATATTCACGGCATCAGAACTAGACCGAGAATTAACGCTTATAATTGTAAAGTACTCAATTAGTACCTGTACCTAGTACATCTATTAGAAATTCAATTTTTAAATTTTTGGTAGTTTTATTACTACGGAAAGATTAAACTTTAAATAATCCAAGTTACAATTATCAATAACTACGGGAGACATCCCGGTGCGGGGGTGTATTTTTCTCTGTATGTCTCCCGTAGTTATTGATAATTGTAATTTGGATTATTTAAAGTTTAATCTTTCCGTAGTAATAAAACTACCAAAAATTTAAAAATTGAGATTATTTAATTTACATTGACGAGTTGAAATCCTCGAAAATCTCCATAATAAACTAAATGAAATTTACTTAATAAACCTAAAGAGAACCATGTTTTTGTTTTGATATTATGTACTTAAATGGAGGTGTTTGTATTGAGGTTGATAGAGTTGGTTAGATGTGATCTTCAATCTCTCTAAAAACTCAAACCATTGAGAGAGATCAACATCTCTCCCGAGAAAATTGGGCACCGCAGTTTTGGGAGTTAAGCTGAACCCGGTTCCAACAAAGTTTCTAGACCACGTTATCTAATTTAGACGCAAAGATAGACGATAGCGCCCTCGAGTCCAGGGAAAAGAGGAACTGATTCCCTCGTGCACCTGTAAAAAATCTGGCGATCTAGACGGTTCTCGATCTTACGATCTCCGTAGTTTCAAACTATCATCTCTGCCGGGTCTGACTTTATGTTTGATGTATATAATATTTTTTTGAGACTGAGCTTTTTTTTATTTTATTTTATTTTATTATTATTTTTTTTGGTTATATATTTTCTTTCCTTAAGAACAACCCTCCTTCTCTTTGACAAATTTTTTCACTTTGAAATTTTGATGTAACAAAAAAGATGTTTCTTGAGGAATCTCTATATTATTTATTCTGTGTTTGGTTTTTCACAAAATATTTGAAAAATTCAAATTATTGTTTTCGATTTTTTGTGCCCATGTATAAGGACCCCCCTACTCCCCCCCCTCCCTCGAAGCAATCTAGTTTTTATGTAATACTGCACCGCACAGCAAACTCGGTTTGCGGGTTTGTGGCATTATTTATTTCTATGCATTTTCCTCTCATTACAACACAAATACCTACAAAAATATTTTATAATCTGTTACTGAGATCTGAATTTAAAAACAGAGTAACCTTATTCAATTCATTTATTCATATCAGAATTATAGAAACTGTAGACCTTTGAATATAAGAACAATGTAATGGGTTGTGGGTTTTCTATGTGTATACAAAATTAAGAAGGGGTTTCTTGAAATTGGCCCTTAAGGGATTAATTAGTAAGGGGAGCGTTAATAAGTAAGTTTAGCCTAGCCGTAACCCCTGTTACTGGTAAGTATACGTTTTGGCAATGGCTACTGTTTATTTGTTTTCTATTATTTATAGTCCAGGAGGTAGCGGGCAAGAAAGTGTTTTACTTTCTTGCACCTTTGGACGTAATTTGCCGGTAAGCGGCCCTGTCCCGCCTATTGTGGTTAACAAAGTGATTTCCAGAGTACAAAGTTTGCTATTCGACCAAAATTCAATGTTAGTTTGTCAATTGACAGGTGGCCTCTTTGATTTGGACAAATATTTGACTAATTTACCTATCAAGTTACAAACTAACAAAGTTACATCAACTTGAATTTTGGACTACTATCAAATTTTGTACTCAGGATAATGAAAATCACCTTGTCCACCATAATGGGCAGGGCAGGAAATGGACGATACCCGCTCCCCAAGGGTTTTTATTTTAACAGCTTACGGGCAATCTATGCAGATATTCTTTGCCGATTATATATTCTTGTAGAACTTCAAAAACATAATTTTGATGTAACAAAAAAGATGTTTCTTGAGGAATCTCTATATTATTTATTCTGTGTTTGGTTCTTCACAAAATATTTGAAAAATTCAAATTATTGTTTTCGATTTTTTTAAAAACATAAATTTCTCAAGGTGGTTACCTTGAGAAATTTCCAATATGAAATATCCAATTAATTTATGCATTGATTTCCATCTTCATGTTTGTAAGTCACTTTTATGCACGCTTTTCTCTGGACTGTATTAATTTATCTTTCAATTCATTAAGAAAATATTCTCCAAACACCAAAATAAATTAAGACAGGTGTAAATAAACAAACTGATTTATCATTTATAAACATCAAATTGATATGCAATTAGGTCAAATTGTAATTTCTTATTCGTTTCAAAATTTTATATTTAATTATCGGTAAAAATTATATTTAAAATTGAATTATATAGAGGCTGAAAATCTATATTAGTTTCTTATTATGCCGCCTAAAGCAGCTAAGAAGGCCAGTATCAAAATACTTGGAGTAGAAGATATTCTAACGTAAGTTGTCTAAATAATTTCGTATTTACCCTCAGAGCATATCAGTGTGCCTAAGTGAAAATGCAGTCGCATGATGTATTTTTCGAGATATTCAGCTCAGCCGTTTCCGGACTTTTCAGACATTCTGTAGGTATAAAGTAGACTATCGATAGCTCCCACTTTTATTCAAAGTTGTTATATGGAGCGTTAGTGGAGGTCATCATGGTAAATTTGCACTTGAGCACCCACTTATTTATAATTGTCCGATTGACTTCGGTTTTTTTTAAACTGTTCCTTTTTACAAATTAACAACGATTTTCATTGTACCGTCTCGATAAAATCATTAGTTTAAAAAAAAAAAAAAAAAAAAATATATAAAATATCCACTCACGTACATACGGGAAATGTCAGGAAAGGGGGGTTTTAAGAGTGGGAGATTCACTCAGGATAGCTAAAAACACTGGAATTGGGTGCCAAATATAAAAACAGGCAAAAATCTTTGTAAATAAATGTCTTATAATGAAAAAAAAACATCGCTAAAACACTGTCGAAAAATCTTCGTCGGCCATTATATACATTGTTATTAGAAGATAACAGTGACTATCGATATATTATTAGGAGAATATATCGATATATGACAAAAGTAAGTGTTCAAAACACATCACTTTTTTAGCGCTTGATTGATTGTTTGACTAAGGGTTGTAAACTCTCCTCTTTATATTCCTTTGTCTTAATGACTATTAGGACAAAGAGATATTCCCTTTGTCTTAATGACTATTAAGATCAAGGGAATATCCCTTTGTCTTGATGGCTATTAAGACAAAGGGATATTCCCTTTGTCTTAATGGCTATTAAGACTAAGGGATATTTCCTTTGTCTTAATGGCTATTAAGACAAAGGGATAATCAATCTAATGTACTTTGGGACTAAGGAACATCACACTTTTGTATACAAAAGTGTGATGTTCCTTAGTCTCAAAGCCTATAGAACTGGATATCCCTTAGTCCTAAAAGATTGTTGTAAAAGAAGTTGTAAAACGAGTTTTATCGTTGTATTGAAATGCCGCCTCTACTATTTATCATAGGAAGTTGAAATAGGGCTCAAATTGTGCAGAATTAAAATTAGGAATGAAGCCTGTGGTTAGATTTTTGATATCTTGCTTAGAACCAAAATAATTGTAATTTTACTGTTTTTCCTAACCTCAAAGGGCGCTAGACCCTAAAGTGTTGGAATAAAAAAGTCTCTCCACGTAGAAAATGTTTATTAAATTCAGAGTAGCTTTCAGCCACTATAGGGCCATCATCAGTGCCTAAACAAACATTGTTGTTGAAAGCTGCTCTGAATTTAATAAACATTTTCTACGTGGAGAGACTTTTTTATTCCAACACTTTATTCAAAGTATTAAAATTTACCTTTAATTAATTATAATTATTATTTAAATAGCAGAATATCTATAACCATAAAAGCACACAAGGAAAATATTTTAGTTGCTATGCACTAATTGATCGATTGAGCTGTTCTTTTTAGGACAAAAGTAGATTCACTACAAAATCAATGCTTAATAAGAATTTATAATATCCTGGGCGATGCTAAGATAGAAGTTAAAGATAAAAAGATAAATGGCCAGAATATATAGAATTTTATAGTCCTTATCAAAGATTACGGATCTTAAATATATAGGGATAAAAAATGAGCTTAACATGGTGTTGTAGTAATGACCTAATAATGTGACAATAATTAGCATAACGTGTGTTGCAACCAAATTATCAATAGCTATGCTAATCTATTTTCTAGCTTAATACTATAATATAAATAATTAATTTAGATAATAATCATATTTAAATTTGATCTTCGATTTTATTTTTCTCCAATGAGTGATAGCCGATGGCGACTCATTATAATAGAGATAGTGTTTAATAAACAAGTAATATCTGCACACAGAATTATTGCATTATTAACCATTGACTGGTTTTGGCTGTTATAATGCAACGTTCTTCAGATAATTTGATGGCTTTTGGTTGTTTTATGACTTCAAAAGTGAAAATCAAAAATCGCTTGCAATTTTGAAGTCCGGTCAATTTTTTATGCATAAAATCCTGTGTAATGACATTATTTGGTTATTAAACTACATTTCTATTATGATATTTAAATTAATTTCCTTATTTTTTTGGTAGTGTTATAGAAAACAATGCTCAACTGTACGTGGAAAGTTTAAAAGAATTCGCAAACATTTATTCGTCTCCTTTAATCCATGAAAATGGTTCAAATAATCATAAAATGATGGCAATGAAAAATGCAGTCGACATATTAAAAAGCATTGGAGCTGATGTAGAAGAATGTTACGGAGAGGTTAGAATATTTAAGTTATCTAAGAAAATCGTACGATTAGTGGTTTGGTAGTGCGATAGAAGAACGAACTATCTCTCGAGTGTTTAGGTAATTATCCAACCTGGAGGACCAAAGTGTAGTGTAATTTACATGTTTTACAAACAATGATTACATAATCAATTCGTAAAAGAAAATAGTTTATAATTTTTTTTTGTACTAAAATATTCTTTATTTTGTAGCAGTTAAGATAGTTTTGAGTAGTGTAGAAATGAGAGTTCTACGAAGATCCGGGAGCCGGCCTTTGTTGTAGGTTTTTCCTCCCACCCCTAAGTTTTATTAGGCTGGTCCTCCCACCCCTTTTTGAGATGATGCGGGTTTGAAGGGCGGCCCCTGCTAGTTTTTGTTTTAGGCCCCCGCTTGGTTTTGGTTTTTGTGAAGCTTTTTGATGACGTCATAGACGGGGAGCCGTTCGCCTCTTTTTCTCCAGAGCCGGAGAAAAAGGGTTGTTTTGGATCCTCCTTGATATCTCAAGGGCTGCTTGATATCTCCCACATGGCATAATTTTACTAGGGTATTCATTCTTGTGTTTCTCAATGATGCAGTTCCATCAAGTTACTTTTTATAGTGTGCGGGGATTGCAATCCTATACTCCCCGTTCAATAGGACATAAGGTTCTAAAACTAACATACCATGAAAACAATATGCAATTGGTTTTGATTCTATGAAGCCATCAAAACCAAGCGGGGGCCTTGAACAAAAATTAGCAGGGGCCGCCCTTCAAACCCGCATCATCTCAAAAAAGGGTGGGAGGACCAACCTAATAAAACCTAGGGGTGGGTGGACCACCCTAATAAAACATAGGGGAGGAGGGACAAACCTACAACAAAGGCCGGCTCCCGGATCTTCGTAGAACTCTCATTTCTACACTACTGTTTTGTCTATGGACCATACGGAATATACGTCATGGAGCAAGAGACGTCGGTTTTCAAAATCAAAACATGAAATATTATACGAACTTAGTTCCCACTTGCTAAAATAAAGACAATAAAAATGATATTACTAACATGGTACAGAGTTGCCAAAATCTAAACAATGAATAGGTACTACTAACTTAATTCTCATTTCCAAAAATCTAATAAATAAATATTACTAACTAAACACGGACTAGCAAAAAGCAAAACAATAAATTATATAACTAACTTATTATACATTTCTAAAAGCATATCAATAAATTATNAATAAAGACAATAAAAATGATATTACTAACATGGTACAGAGTTGCCAAAATCTAAACAATGAATAGGTACTACTAACTTAATTCTCATTTCCAAAAATCTAATAAATAAATATTACTAACTAAACACGGACTAGCAAAAAGCAAAACAATAAATTATATAACTAACTTATTATACATTTCTAAAAGCATATCAATAAATTATAATATATTAACATAAAACACTTTTGCCAATATCTAAACATTAAATATTACTAAATATAATAACATTGATGTTGATGATGACATCGTGGATATGTATTAGGTGGGCGATAATCTTTTCTGCAATAAGTAATAAAATAACCTAATGTAGTGTTTATAAACAATCTGTTTTATAAACAATCTGTTTGTTAATGAACCAACTAAAACTGTTTTATAAAACAACTTAGACGATAGTGAATGCCGGAAAGCGGACGTAAACTGACAAATATCATAAATTAAAAGGAAGTGGTTGTGCATTGAATCTTGGCAACATTTCATGTGTAGTTTTATCTGTAGTTGTAGAGCTTCATTTAGAGGAAAACAGAAAAGGGAATGTTCGATTACAGTAAAACAGTAATAACGAGTTGGTGCAGAAATTTATTATGGTTGAAATAATAGGAAGGGAAACAATACAGAGACGCCACTAGGCAAAGAATAAGTCCCCTTAACTACGTCTGCCTTGTCGTAATAAAATATAGGGGGAGTTTAAAAAAAAAGAACTGTTATCAATTCTACAACCTTATCCTTATCCTCTTTGAAAACAAACTCATTGCATTTATATAATATTTAATAGCGGATTTAGTGTTGGTATAAAATATCGCCGTGTGTACATTTGTTTAATCTACAAAAAAAATATAGTTATTTAGTCCAGTCATTTTAGGTTTTCTGTTCCAAAAAAAATAGAAGCCAATTTTGCTTCCGAGCTTAGTATATTTCTCAATGATGCAGTTCCATCAAGTTACTTTTTATAGTGTGCGGGGATTGCAATCCTATACTCCCCGTTCAATAGGACATAAGGTTCTAAAACTAACATACCATGAAAACAATATGCAATTGGTTTTGATTCTATGAAGCCATCAAAACCAAGCGGGGGCCTTGAACAAAAATTAGCAGGGGCCGCCCTTCAAACCCGCATCATCTCAAAAAAGGGTGGGAGGACCAACCTAATAAAACCTAGGGGTGGGTGGACCACCCTAATAAAACATAGGGGAGGAGGGACAAACCTACAACAAAGGCCGGCTCCCGGATCTTCGTAGAACTCTCATTTCTACACTACTGTTTTGTCTATGGACCATACGGAATATACGTCATGGAGCAAGAGACGTCGGTTTTCAAAATCAAAACATGAAATATTATACGAACTTAGTTCCCACTTGCTAAAATAAAGACAATAAAAATGATATTACTAACATGGTACAGAGTTGCCAAAATCTAAACAATGAATAGGTACTACTAACTTAATTCTCATTTCCAAAAATCTAATAAATAAATATTACTAACTAAACACGGACTAGCAAAAAGCAAAACAATAAATTATATAACTAACTTATTATACATTTCTAAAAGCATATCAATAAATTATAATATATTAACATAAAACACTTTTGCCAATATCTAAACATTAAATATTACTAAATATAATAACATTGATGTTGATGATGACATCGTGGATATGTATTAGGTGGGCGATAATCTTTTCTGCAATAAGTAATAAAATAACCTAATGTAGTGTTTATAAACAATCTGTTTTATAAACAATCTGTTTGTTAATGAACCAACTAAAACTGTTTTATAAAACAACTTAGACGATAGTGAATGCCGGAAAGCGGACGTAAACTGACAAATATCATAAATTAAAAGGAAGTGGTTGTGCATTGAATCTTGGCAACATTTCATGTGTAGTTTTATCTGTAGTTGTAGAGCTTCATTTAGAGGAAAACAGAAAAGGGAATGTTCGATTACAGTAAAACAGTAATAACGAGTTGGTGCAGAAATTTATTATGGTTGAAATAATAGGAAGGGAAACAATACAGAGACGCCACTAGGCAAAGAATAAGTCCCCTTAACTACGTCTGCCTTGTCGTAATAAAATATAGGGGGAGTTTAAAAAAAAAGAACTGTTATCAATTCTACAACCTTATCCTTATCCTCTTTGAAAACAAACTCATTGCATTTATATAATATTTAATAGCGGATTTAGTGTTGGTATAAAATATCGCCGTGTGTACATTTGTTTAATCTACAAAACAAATATAGTTATTTAGTCCAGTCATTTTAGGTTTTCTGTTCCAAAAAAAATAGAAGCCAATTTTGCTTCCGAGCTTACCGAAGGTAGCGGAAGCTATGTGATCGTTCTGAAGAACGAAAAAATTTTAGGTCTCCGATTTCAAAAATTCCAAGACAGAAATCCGTTTCAGACATCAGGGAACATTTTTGGTTCCGTGTCTGTCTGTCGGTCTGTCGGTCTGTCGGTCTGTC
>KZ651146.1:746123-758527 GCA_001010745.2 Gerris buenoi | reverse complement strand
TGACATATTATTGTGGAAAAAAGTTTATTTATTTTATCTCGAATATCAATTTGTTCTGTTTAGGTTTAAATTTAAAAAAGACTCGCAATTTTAATACTGGACTCGGTGATCCAGAATTAGCAATTAAGGATCCTGGACCCCTCAGCCATTCGCGATGGTTAACCTGTGGCGACCGGGTATTAAGACTTTATATTATGTCCCAAACTAATCCAACAAGCGAGATGGTTTTATTGGGACAACTTTAAAATCAAGGTCCCTGATGCCAATATTTGTATTGGAAGTCTAAATTCAAAGGGTCTTTAGTGGAAATAGCACACCCAAATTGGTTAGTTTCGCGACTTGCAGCCACCTCTACGTGGTGAGTTTTGGCTCATTGCAGCTGAAAAATCATCTTGTAATGGGCGGAAAGCTGCAATATCGTGTTTTCCTTTTATACATTTGTTAAGTTTACCTGCTGTTTCTTTGTTTGGTCACTTGCAAGAACAAAATTCTAAACCGCAACGTGTCAAATAAATTTCTTTTGCATTACCTCAGAGAGTCAAAAATATCACTATTTTTTTCAACAAAGAGGTATTTGTAGGATTTTTTTGCGATTTTAAATGTACTGCAAAGAATAGTCTTTTCACAATTATAAATAAAATTAACTATACATAAAAAATATACATGTCTTTAAAAATGACCAATGTTTTTATTATTTTCTAAACTTTAGGCCCTTACAATTTCGAAAATAAAAAATATTTTATTTTTCCCGTTATTAGTCTATTACCCTACTATATAGTCTTTTTAACCTCTAGGTCAGTGGGGGCGCATTAAAAGTCCACCGAGGGCGCCCGCGGGCGCCGGGTTGCCGACCTCTGCTTTAGAGTGTATATGTGTATTTATTACAAATATACCACCTTTATGGTATGGGCCAGTGTTGCCATAACTTGATAAGTGTTAACCATAACTTGATAAGTGTTAACTATAACTTGCTTAATTATCGATAAAGGTGGTATAAAGAAACATAATTTTGATTTAATATTCGAAAAAATAAAAATTAGTTTCCTATAGAGTAAATGTAAGCTTCCATATTAAACAGTTAAGTACAAATAACACTTTTCTACAAGAACACTTTTTACACACTACAAGTACAAGAAACATTTTTCTAACAACAAATAAATAACAACTTTTTTTTAAAAAGATTAACTTGGATTTTTTTTAATTGTTTCATTGATTTGTTAAAAAAATACAGGGACTCACACAAAAATACATTTTTCAAGAACACATGCCATAAAGATGAATTAGTGTAAAAACAGAACCAAATACATATATTTGTTCTCAGGGCATTCTCCTCTTTAATTTAACACCCCACATGATATTTTTCTGTAAAAAAAAGTTTCAACCCCTAGTTTTTGAGGAATGATTTTTTTGGAGACTTCCCTATAATTTTTTGTTTTTGGGTTATTCCACATAAAATAAACAGAAAGTTTCTAATTTTTGTGGTACTTTGGGTTACAAGATTGGTCTTGTAACCCAAAACCCTTGGTCTTGGATTATAAGACAAAAAAGTACAGGAATGTATTAGAGTTTTTGCTTGTGCCTTTAGACCCTAAAAGAAACATTTGCAAAACTTTGAACACGTTTTAATTAAAAAAAAAATAAATAAATAAAAATAAAAAAAAAAAAAAAAAAAAAAAAAAAAAAAAAAAAAATTGTGTCTAACCAAGTAAAGAATAATTTTTTAAAAAAATACTTACTGCAATAGAAGAGTATCCTCCTAAATAACTTTAGGAGGTTAGAAAAAAATTGATTAAAGAGAAGCTTATAGCACTGTTAGATGAATGAATTTAGATATAATATTATTTTAATCAGTAAAGGTCAAAATCATTCAAGTGAGACTGATTCACAAAATTTGGGGTTTATAAGGCATTGGGTAGGGCAATAAAGAAGGTTATTTTAATGACTAGGAGGTTGCATTAATTGTTTCAATTTCAAAAAATCAATAAATTGTGCTCATATGCCTTTTAGGTGCTCTCTGGGCAATCTTATTATCACCTGGTCAATCTCATTAGTTTATTTTCAGTGTCATTTTTCTTAGGTTTTATAGGTGAGTTTTATTATTTCACTTGATTAAAGCCTTTGAATGTGTTTGATTTTTTTTTTTTTTAATTTAATTATCATTTTTCAAAGGGAGGAGGGATTAATCAAAATTGTGATCATGATGATGAATGGTTCACAAATTTGATAATTTACTGAAACTCAAGTGTAGAAACTCTTATTTGATATTATCTTCTTGAATTTCTTTATATATTTTGTTAACTGGATAAAAATTGTCTTCTCTTTTACACTTAAAAAATGATTTTTGAAATGGTAATATAGTGGGTGTGGCCAGCTAATACTTCCTGACATATTCTTATTGATTTTTTTATTTTATTTTTTGTAAATATATTGATGAATTAATTAATTTAGTTATGTTTCATAATTGGTTTTTGTTTTCTGTTTTAATTCACAGGATTCACAGAAGTCGGAGGAAAGTAAGGTGAGCAAGAACTCGTTTGCTGAGCTCTTTGGACCTCCGATTAAAAGGTCGTCCCCAACACCCACTACTAAACCATCCTCATCAAAATCTAATTCATCTTCTGACAACCTTAAGAACTCAACTCACGAAAAACAGGTGAGACGCAACTAATTTTTTTCTCCATATTTTAAATGAAATTATTTATTACATTTAATGTTTTTTGGGCGATTCTAGCTTTAACTGTCAATGAGATTTTGTTTTACTTCAATTAGGCTCAATATACCTCAAAGAGCTTAATCAAGTTTTTTACAGCTTTTTTAACATCAAGAAAATTAATTTAAAAAAATAATTATATGTAAAATGGTTGGATCCTCTTAACCCTTTCGCTGCGGGCGACTCTGAGTGGAAACGTGTCCCAGGTGCGGGCCTGTTCTACACCAAACTACTTCCCTGTGCGGAGTTGTTTTACACCTACACCGCTTTTTGTCGTAACTTTCTCATTTTTTTTTAGCTTCCTCGCGACAATTGTATAATATATTTTTATAGCATATTGATTGTTACATACTTTATTACGTAAAACTGTATATATTTTTTTTTTTATGAAAGTACTATTTGTTTTATTAATATACATACATAAGTAAGCGAATAAATAAGAAATACGGAACTTAATGCTTATAATAAGGGTTATTAAATAAAATAGACCATATTAGAATTTAAAGTATATAATATCTTAGCTAAACAAACAATACAGTTATTTATTAGCTAACGACATACATAGCCAGCTAAGGGTGGTGAGGCCGTGCCGTTGCNTACTTTTATGTGATAACAACCGGAAATTAGAAATAAATAAGGTAACTAAATGTTTATGTCAGTCCACTACTCACTACTATAGGAAATCTAAGATGTAAAATGCCAATTATTATAGTTCCTACTTTTAATTTTTGTTCTAGAACGGAGTGGATGATAAGAGATGTGTTCCACTAATTATAAATTATATGCTTCAGACTATGTGCTTAAGACTAGGGAACAATCAGTTTCCAGATATATGTTTTTAACTTTTTGACTGAACTCTATGAGTACTTAGCTCCATATAGTTTGTAAAGGCTTGATAATGACCGGATAGGTTGAAACGTCGCCAATAATATGAATTATTGATTTATTTTCTTTTAACCCTTAAGAGGATCCAACCATTTTACATATAAATATTGAAAAAAGGGTTCTACCACTGAAGATTAAAAAAATAATAAAAAATAAAAAAATTGCTTGCATACGAGTATGCAAGACAGTGAGACATTTTTATGTAATGCTTTTTGATGTCGTTTTTTGGTAATGCTTGTATAACGCTTTTTCGTGTCGGTTTTTGGTAAAGCTTATTGAGTTTATGTGCCAAAGTATAGACATGAAAATTTAAAAAAAATTGACCGTGCAGATTCTTCCATTTGTAAATTAAGAATTTAATCAACATATGTTGAGCACGATGAAAGAAAGTACATACTTTTCTTCTTTTCCAGTTTATTAAGAAGTAATCTTTTAGCTTTGTTACCCATATTTTTATAATAAATGCAAAATTATAGTACAGTAGTACTATAATTTTGTATATTAAAAAAAATATTTTGAATAAATTTTAAAAAATTAATTAGTTTATTAGGAATAAAATTCTAAGACTTATGGCGTTTGTCCGATGCAAATCAGAGCAGTGGGAGACACTATCCCTACCAAGAGTGGGCAGACTCGAACACCTCCTATACCTTCCTAAGACCTTGATCCTCTATCTTCCTCATTTGGGTAACATAACGCTTTTCGATGTATGTATCACAGCCTAAACATAAAAATGTCAACATTTTTGTGAGCCGTTGTGCCATTTACTTAAAGAAAAAAAATTCAAGATAATGTCGTTTTTTTTTAATAATAGTTATTTATGCTCCTAGGGAGTAAAGTAAGCCATTATTCCCTGAGCGAATAAGTTGGTGCGAAGCCAACGGAACCATGTTCCCTAAATCTTGTAGGGATATTTTGTATTTCCTTGGCAACCCTGCTTGAAGGGCCCCATACTTTCCCACCTTTTCTTATAGTGTTTGAATTTGGAGTCTGTCTGTGTATTGAGTTCGTTCTAGATGTTCAGTTTGTTAACATAATTATTATTATTACATTATATTTCTGTTCGTTAAAACTATGTGGTGTTCGTTAATATATAAATAAAACTGGTTTTATTTATTATTTTAATAAATAACAATAATTGTTAGCACTTTTATAGCAGGTATAAAAGATTCAATGTTAAAAACAAATATTGATCATGTGCGGTGCTTACTCAATACTTTGTTCAATACTCAGCTCAAATAAAACTTCGGTCAACGTAGGAACGAGTCATATTTATAATGTGTCGAGCCTGCCTTTGTTGAGCAATGTTTATGTCAGTTCTCTGTAATTTTTAATTAATATTAGTACTATTACTTAGAATTATTTTTTGTGAAAATGATTGAGGATACAGAAGAAATTGGTAATTATTCAGAATTTGGTGAGGTAAGTAATAAGGATGCTGAACATCTCGAAAATTTTATCGAGGTTTATGAGACGCTTCAGTTTATGAACACATATAAGAACAGGAACATTCAGAAAAAAGCTACTTCCTATCTACCAAAAACTTAAACCTCAAGCAGATGAGGCAGAAGTCCGAACAAAAATAAACACACGAAGAATGAATTACCGCAAAGAGGGGAAGAAGATCATTTCATCAAGGCGAAGCGGTTGTGGCGAGGATGAAGTGTACGCACCAACTTCGTGGGTGTTTCATGCCCTGAAATTTCTAGATAAAAGCGAGCTACCTGTAGATTACAATGATTCAGAGGTAATATTGGATATATTTTTTTACTTTAACAATATAATTAAGGTACAAAAAACCTAGTAAGTGTTTTATAAGAAGATACAAAAAGAACCTTGTATTTTTTTAAATATAAAATTGTTGGGTTAAATTGTTTTACCTTCATTATTAAAATAATCACAAAGCCTATCTCTCACTGTCTTGGCACAATTATTGCTGTTTTGGGACTTGGTGCTGTGTAATGGTGTTATGTGGGGATTATGTTTTTCAGCTTGGGTTTTACGTTACAAGTAAGCAGGAACTCTTGCTGCTAAATAATTGTGTAAGTAGCAGGATGCCATTGTTATTATCCTGGCTTTTTGGGGCTCTAGGTATATGGCTTTATTGAATACCCCAAATCTAGCAGCAAGTATACCAAAACAATTCTCCACAGACACTCAAGCGGATGATAACCTTTGATTAAATTCCTCTTGTGCTGAATCAAGTTTCGTATTAGAGAAGGGCTTCATTAAGTCAGGTCGCAGTGTGAAAGCTTCATCACCCACAAATACAAACTTATGTTTTCTTGATATATTACGCAAAACAGTGGGTTTTGGCAAGTTGAGTGCATTGTTTGGTAGAAGATTGCCAAATTTTGAGTAAAACTACACACCGCCATCTGATATTATTCCGTTAGTTCCAACATCAATCATTATAAACTTCCTATTTGGATCCACTAGTGCCAGTAATACTATACTATAAAATCCTTTATAGTTATAGTAGAGAGATCCAGAATGCGCTGATTTTTAAATAGCTATATGCTTCCCATCTAATGACCCCAGGCAGTTCCAGAACTGAATCCTTTCTCCAAATAAAACTTAAACCTCAAGCAGATGAGGCAGAAGTCCGAACAAAAATAAACACACGAAGAATGAATTACCGCAAAGAGGGGAAGAAGATCATTTCATCAAGGCGAAGCGGTTGTGGCGAGGATGAAGTGTACGCACCAACTTCGTGGGTGTTTCATGCCCTGAAATTTCTAGATAAAAGCGAGCTACCTGTAGATTACAATGATTCAGAGGTAATATTGGATATATTTTTTTATTTTAACAATATAATTAAGGTACAAAAAACCTAGTAAGTGTTTTATAAGAAGATACAAAAAGAACCTTGTATTTTTTTAAATATAAAATTGTTGGGTTAAATTGTTTTACCTTCATTATTAAAATAATCACAAAGCCTATCTCTCACTGTCTTGGCACAATTATTGCTGTTTTGGGACTTGGTGCTGTGTAATGGTGTTATGTGGGGATTATGATTTTCAGCTTGGGTTTTACGTTACAAGTAAGCAGGAACTCTTGCTGCTAAATAATTGTGTAAGTAGCAGGATGCCATTGTTATTATCCTGGCTTTTTGGGGCTCTAGGTATATGGCTTTATTGAATACCCCAAATCTAGCAGCAAGTATACCAAAACAATTCTCCACAGACACTCAAGCGGATGATAACCTTTGATTAAATTCCTCTTGTGCTGAATCAAGTTTCGTATTAGAGAAGGGCTTCATTAAGTCAGGTCGCAGTGTGAAAGCTTCATCACCCACAAATACAAACTTATGTTTTCTTGATATATTACGCAAAACAGTGGGTTTTGGCAAGTTGAGTGCATTGTTTGGTAGAAGATTGCCAAATTTTGAGTAAAACTACACACCGCCATCTGATATTATTCCGTTAGTTCCAACATCAATCATTATAAACTTCCTATTTGGATCCACTAGTGCCAGTAATACTATACTATAAAATCCTTTATAGTTATAGTAGAGAGATCCAGAATGCGCTGATTTTTAAATAGCTATATGCTTCCCATCTAATGACCCCAGGCAGTTCCAGAACTGAATCCTTTCTCCAAATTGGTGAGCAATGCTTAACCAATCCTCAGGACTAGATGGTAACTGAAGCAAAGCCCACAAGAACAATTTTTTTTAAAAAAAAATATGTAAACCCTACAGCAGTATATTTTAGGTTTTCTTTTTTAATTTTATTTAACATGTTCACTTTAATTATTTCCCAGGACTTTCAAGAAGCTCAGGAATCGCTAGGAGATCCAACTCCCTCTACAATTCAGTGCACTAGAAATTCGTTTATTTCCTCAATAGCATCACCATCATTTGTACCAAGGAAAAAAATTAAAGGACCAACGACAAAGCAGAATGAGTTATTGTCACTTACCTGTGAATATCTTAAGAAACCAGAAGGTTCTAAAGATACTGATAATTTGATTGTCTTGCTAAAGTGTGGGCTAACAAACTTAGGGAACTGGAGAAAACTCAAATGCTACTTGCGGAAAGGGAAATTAATGACATTCTGTTTCGGGCAAGTATGAATACATTACAAATGCCTAACAACGTACATTCCCATATGAGTTTACCGCGCTCATACTCTGCAACAAGCGCCAATTCTGGATCAAGCTACATGTTATCACCAGGGTCAAACAGTAACTCCCAGATAACATCGCCACAGACTCAGACTGCAACAATTCACGATCAGTCAGAGTCAGATCATTCAGATGAAGATGATGTTTTATACCTCAACGATTTTACCAGCTTGTAATTTAAATTTATATTATTTCCTATTTTTTTATGTTGAATTTTTTCGTTTGACATCTACTTTAATTTTTTACTTACTATTTTTATTATTTAGTACCTATGTAAAAAATAATAAATTAAAATATACAAGTAATAATGGGCACACTTACTTTTATGTGATCCTTTAAAATGTGAATCAATGCTTCACAAGTCTCCATTACTGCGCAACTTATTGTTCTTTATCCCATCACTGCAGAAAATTTGAGATCCTCAAAGTTTCTACCGGTTGCTAAGTACCGTAGAGTAACTGCTAATTTATCTACTATGCTAATGGCATCTCTCATATTGGTGTCTTCACGTTTTAAAAGAGGTTCTAGCATTTCTTTTAGGGTATGGAACGTGTGGATGCTCATTGGAAAATACTTATCAAAATTATGAAGGAAATCACTTATAGAAATTTCTCTCAGTAATGTAACGTGAGAATAATGTTCTCTTCTTTTGATCCATTCTTTTGCCCACCGTTTTCGGTTAATGAAACGCTTGGTTGCACAAAACAATAACAGTGAAATGCACGCCTTTTTTTTTATTCATAATAAAAGTGACACGTCCAACTTGTGTGCGGGCATGACTATTGGCAAAATAAATTTAAATTAAAAGCAAATTGTTGTTTGTTGTTGTTTGTCATGCATTTGTTTATTGACAATAATATTGATCAGTGTGCGGCCTATCATATTGAAATGCATATTGACAATAGTATTGTCAATAATATTATTGACAATACTATTGATCATGTGCGGGCTGCATAAGAATTGAAATTAAACTTAAATAGGTTATTGAGATGCAGGTTTAAACAATGAGCGCAAATTACAAACAACTGTATAATAACTAAGTTGGCCATTCTTCTTCGTCTCCCTACTTTTCGAGTTCAGAGAAGAAAAGACTTATTTTAGTCCCTCTAAACTAATCCAAAAGCATAACCTTTTCTCCCTACTGGAGATAAAATTATTTATTGTTAGTTGGACATAGTTTTACAAAATAAGGGCAACTCCAGGCATTTAAAATAACATGAATCAATTAGCCTTGAATAGGTTTTTCAGTTGGCTAAGGTCAAGGTAACTTTGCTCCTGATGTGGCTGCAGTCAACTGTTGTAGAACCAACTTAGCATGGGCTTATTTTATTCTTAAACCAGAATTGTAACAGTTTAATAAATATGGCAAAACAACACAATCCTCCAAAACTTCACGATGATTTCTTTCCAGGTCTTTTCTTGTAGTTAGCCTCTTTTATAGGTGTGTTTCCACTAAGCTAAGTTTATGTAATATTTCAATGTCTATCAGAATTGAATGATGATTGTTTTAACAAGGTGGGTATTTGGTCCATTCTTTAACATTTAGTATAAAGGGAACTAAACAGGGGGTATGAAATGGATAACTCTTCTTTGAAAGTATCAAGGAATATCTAGTTGAAATTGGACATGTACAAGAGCCAATACGTTTAAAGGATTTTAATTAATATTTGATTTTTTTTTTGTCCAAACAAAGATCACAGTAAGAATTNATTTTTTTAAAAAAAAAAATATGTAAACCCTACAGCAGTATATTTTAGGTTTTCTTTTTTAATTTTATTTAACATGTTCACTTTAATTATTTCCCAGGACTTTCAAGAAGCTCAGGAATCGCTAGGAGATCCAACTCCCTCTACAATTCAGTGCACTAGAAATTCGTTTATTTCCTCAATAGCATCACCATCATTTGTACCAAGGAAAAAAATTAAAGGACCAACGACAAAGCAGAATGAGTTATTGTCACTTACCTGTGAATATCTTAAGAAACCAGAAGGTTCTAAAGATACTGATAATTTGATTGTCTTGCTAAAGTGTGGGCTAACAAACTTAGGGAACTGGAGAAAACTCAAATGCTACTTGCGGAAAGGGAAATTAATGACATTCTGTTTCGGGCAAGTATGAATACATTACAAATGCCTAACAACGTACATTCCCATATGAGTTTACCGCGCTCATACTCTGCAACAAGCGCCAATTCTGGATCAAGCTACATGTTATCACCAGGGTCAAACAGTAACTCCCAGATAACATCGCCACAGACTCAGACTGCAACAATTCACGATCAGTCAGAGTCAGATCATTCAGATGAAGATGATGTTTTATACCTCAACGATTTTACCAGCTTGTAATTTAAATTTATATTATTTCCTATTTTTTTATGTTGAATTTTTTCGTTTGACATCTACTTTAATTTTTTACTTACTATTTTTATTATTTAGTACCTATGTAAAAAATAATAAATTAAAATATACAAGTAATAATGGGCACACTTACTTTTATGTGATCCTTTAAAATGTGAATCAATGCTTCACAAGTCTCCATTACTGCGCAACTTATTGTTCTTTATCCCATCACTGCAGAAAATTTGAGATCCTCAAAGTTTCTACCGGTTGCTAAGTACCGTAGAGTAACTGCTAATTTATCTTCTATGCTAATGGCATCTCTCATATTGGTGTCTTCACGTTTTAAAAGAGGTTCTAGCATTTCTTTTAGGGTATGGAACGTGTGGATGCTCATTGGAAAATACTTGCAATAATCCGTGGAATCACTTATAGAAATTTCTCTCAGTAATGTAACGTGAGAATAATGTTCTCTTCTTTTGATCCATTCTTTTGCCCACCGTTTTCGGTTAATGAAACGCTTGGTTGCACAAAACAATAACAGTGAAATGCACGCCTTTTTTTTTATTCATAATAAAAGTGACACGTCCAACTTGTGTGCGGGCATGACTATTGGCAAAATAAATTTAAATTAAAAGCAAATTGTTGTTTGTTGTTGTTTGTCATGCATTTGTTTATTGACAATAATATTGATCAGTGTGCGGCCTATCATATTGAAATGCATATTGACAATAGTATTGTCAATAATATTATTGACAATACTATTGATCATGTGCGGGCTGCATAAGAATTGAAATTAAACTTAAATAGGTTATTGAGATGCAGGTTTAAACAATGAGCGCAAATTACAAACAACTGTATAATAACTAAGTTGGCCATTCTTCTTCGTCTCCCTACTTTTCGAGTTCAGAGAAGAAAAGACTTATTTTAGTCCCTCTAAACTAATCCAAAAGCATAACCTTTTCTCCCTACTGGAGATAAAATTATTTATTGTTAGTTGGACATAGTTTTACAAAATAAGGGCAACTCCAGGCATTTAAAATAACATGAATCAATTAGCCTTGAATAGGTTTTTCAGTTGGCTAAGGTCAAGGTAACTTTGCTCCTAATGTGGCTGCAGTCAACTGTTGTAGAACCAACTTAGCATGGGCTTATTTTATTCTTAAACCAGAATTGTAACAGTTTAATAAATATGGCAAAACAACACAATCCTCCAAAACTTCACGATGATTTCTTTCCAGGTCTTTTCTTGTAGTTAGCCTCTTTTATAGGTGTGTTTCCACTAAGCTAAGTTTATGTAATATTTCAATGTCTATCAGAATTGAATGATGATTGTTTTAACAAGGTGGGTATTTGGTCCATTCTTTAACATTTAGTATAAAGGGAACTAAACAGGGGGTATGAAATGGATAACTCTTCTTTGAAAGTATCAAGGAATATCTAGTTGAAATTGGACATGTACAAGAGCCAATACGTTTAAAGGATTTTAATTAATATTTGATTTTTTTTTTGTCCAAACAAAGATCACAGTAAGAATTAATTCAATTTCTATCAGTGATCTTATTAAAAATTGTACGGAAAACTAGATTTTTGGTACCACTGATTGGGAGGCTAGGAAATAAGTTGACTGCATTTAAGCAGGCTAAAAGGAGTTAGGAGGCAAGTTGGTTTGAGACAATTTATTGACTCAATCTAAGGCATTTTTCTTGGTAGAACTAAAATATAATCATTTCTTAAAATCTTGTTGAAGTATAAAGTGGCTTTATAAAGAGTAGGGGGGAATTAACAAAGATACTCTAAGTCAGATATGAATGTTATGTTTATGAATTTTTCTACTCCTCAGGTACAACGTCTCAGAAGCTTTGTGCAATAAGCCAAGGCTTGGAGAACAGCTGAATTTATTTAAAATTCAAAGTGACAACTTGTCATGTGTCAAAACATAACATAGACCTCAGAGCAGGGGTATCCAACTCCAGTATTCTAGAGGTGTAAGAGCACTAGCGCTCCACGGGAAGATGTTGCTTAAAATTGTAAACTACTTATGATCGTTTGACATTTATACTAGGTAAATTGTAAATAATCATTCAATATAATTAACAGCCTCGGTGGCCGAATGAGATGCGCGATCGCCTAAAATTCTAAAGTTCCCGTGTTCGATTCCAGGAAAATGACCAAATAATATATTAATTTATTTGTTTGAATTAAAAAGCTTGAAATCTTTTGAATGGTGTAAAAGATTTAGTTACAATATTAACCGCACCTTCCCGTGGAGCGCTAGTAGTCTGACACAGGTAGATAAAGAGGGGAGTTGGAAATCTTTCCGTTTAAGGATTCTATGATCGCTG